>JARFXV010000870.1:32500-595855 GCA_031761425.1 Cosmopolites sordidus | reverse complement strand
ATAGGGTCCCATGTCTTGGTGGTATGGTATATGTCGGCGCCCTGAAGTGTCTGTACATCGAGAGACGAGACATATGTCATCCAGTTGAAGGGATAGGTGGGGCTCCTTCCCGGTTAAGTAACCAACAAAAGTGTTAATTTAGGCGGAGACACAGGTTGTTGTGTGTTCCACATGAGATTGTGGAACCCAACGGTTGGGTATGTAATGACACTCAGCTACTGCTGTCTCATTGGACACAGTCCAAGAAAATTTAACACAACATATATATATATATATATATATATATATATATATATATATATATATATATATATATATATATATATATATGCTTCTGAGAGGGTCACCCCTGACGGACAGACCAAAATCTGCCAACCCGCATTGGACCAGCGTAGCAGATTACGGTCCATACCTTCAACATAGTATTTCAATATGACAGTACAACCTCAAACACGGCCCTCATTCCCCGGAGGCCAAGGGGCAACTACCTACGGCATCGGGAAGACCTACCCCAAGGCAGAGAGTGCTAAGAACCACCGGGTTAGATCAGGCTGCCATTGGACTTTTGACATCACTACGTTTAATATACGGACTATTGAAAAACGGAGGCCCGATTGCAAGAACTGTTAATCGAATTTAACAACATATATTGGGATATTATTGGGCTCTGTGAAACACGAAGAAAAGGCGGGGAGTTAATTACACTTGAACCAACTGGACACCTACTCTACACCCGAGGTACGGAGAATGGACGATGTGAGGGAATTGGATTCCTCATCAATCGAAAGCTGAAGGACAGAGTAGTAAAATTTGAAAATATATCTCGCCAACTAGTTCAGTGCATCATTCAGCTGAATAAAACGTTTAGGGTTCAGATGGTCCAAGCTTATGCACCAACTATAAGCCATAGGGATGAGGAGATTGAGGAATTTTATGATGATGTGGCCCAGCTTTTATACAAGGAGAAATGTAAGTACAAAATCCTGATGGGTGATTTTAATGCCAGAATTGGAACAACAAGAACTAGTGAAAATGCAATTGGCCCATATGGAACTGAGGAACGAAACACTAGAGGTGACAGATTGGTTGATTTTGCTGAAGAACAAGAGCTTTATATAATGAATTCGTTCTATAAGATAAATATCTGCAGAAAATGGACATGGAAAAGTCTATCTGGACTCACAAGTGAAATTGATTACATCATGACCGGCGATAAAACAATATTTTGCAAACGTACTATCCTTAACAATTTTAATATCGGAAGTGACCACCGAATGGTACTAGCGAAAGTTAGGATTAACTGTCGAAGAGAGTGCGAAAGAATGGTAAGGTCAAAAAAGGGCAAAGTGGATTCTGGAAAATTGCTGGAGAGGGGCAGCGAATTTGAAATTGCTTTGTCGAACCGCTTTGCTTTGTTACAAGATCCGGAGGAGATGCAAATGCCACTTCATTATGAAGAAATCAGCAACAATGTGCTTCAAACAGCTGCTTCAATAACACCAGAAGAAAAGTGTCTCAAACAGACAAAAATCTCCAGTGAGACCATTGATTTAATAAAAAAACTACAGGCAATGAGAAATGCTGGTAGTTCTTTTGGCAGAGTCGAGTACGCTGAGCTCTGTAAAAACTATAAGAAAACGTATCAGAGAGGATACGCGCTGGTTTAACATGGAGCTAGCGTAAAAAACCCTGGAAGAAAATAAAGGAATTAACGAGGCTAAAAAGAAGCTGAGATGCAAGCCAAGAAGCTGAGAAGTACTTTTTGAAAAGAACGCACATTTATGCCTTAATGCGTGGGATGTGCGGGGTGCGTACGCAAAAGTTAGAGGTTATCAGAACATTTAATTCCCAATTATATGAAGATCAGAGCTAATCAAAGACAACAATACCCAAGGAAGAACAAATTGCGGATATCCTAGTGAAGGAGGTGGCAAGTGCTATAAGATCGATGAAAAACGGCAAAGCTCCAGGAAAGGACAGTGTAACTGGCGAAATGCTAAAAGCTGGTTGTCGGACGTTACATAAAATACTGCCAAAATTATACTCAAAATGCCTCAAAGAACAAAAGTACCAGAATTATGAAAAAATGCAGAAGCGATCCTTTTACATAAAAGAGGAGCACAGGAAGATTTAAAGAACTACAGTGTAATAAGCCTCCTATCAGTAATGTACAAAGTTTTCACTAAGATAATATCTAAAAGAATATTAAGAAAACTGAATGAGCACAGCCAAGAGAACAAGCAGGATTCAGAAGTAGATTTAGTAGAACGGATCACACCCACCTGTACAGCAGGTTATGACCTTGTACCGCAGGTTGTACCTGTACTTGTACCTGTACTTGTACTTGTACTTGTACCTGTACAGCAGGTTATGTCTTTCTATGGAAAGACATAACGAATACACCATGACACTGTACTTGGCTTATATCAACAATGAAAATTTGATTCCATCTCAAAGCATGCTATAATGGAGGCATTGCTTATGCTATTAGGATCGATATATGATGGAGCTACAGCGACAATTCATCTTGATGATCTTGAAGTGGGAATTATGTAGAACGAGGTGTACGGCAAGGTGACGCTATTGCCGAAAAATGAATAGGCGATATTTCGCCTATTCTTTTTTCGGCTGGTCTTGAAGAAGTATTGCGTAAATTGGATTGGGAATAGGATGGTGTAAAGATCAATGGTGCAAACTTAAACCATCTTGGATTTGCAGATGATATCGTTCTCCTTACCCTGATGAGTCTATATATCAAGAGACAACACATATGCACGTCTCCAGTCAAGCAACCAACAAAAATGCTCGTTAACAAATTTATTACAGAAAAAGAATCGGTAGCAAATCCCATCCCTAATCACATTATTTGGTCTACTGTTGATCCGTAACTCCTAAAACCACATTAGTACTCTCCCACTGATCCTCCGAAGCATCCCTTATTCGGTTCTTGATTGCTGTCGCTAGTATTTTGTACACCACTTCTAGCAACGCTTTATCTTTGTAGTTATCATATGATGTTCTATGTCCCTTCTTGTAAATTAGACACAATACTGCTCGTTCGCATTTCCTTGTCATGTTTTCCTTCCTCCAGCACTGGCCTCCGTAATTTCTTGTTGTAGCTTTGGGCCTCCATATTTTATTAGTTCTATACTAATATGACACTCGCTGGGGCTTCTGTTATTTATCTTATAATTTCTTTGTTTTCTTCAATATTGGGTTCCGATGTGTTCTGCCTTTCCGCTCCTTGCTCCAGTTCCCTCTCGATATCGCTCTGCCTTCCCAACTTACATTTCCCTTTTCGTTTATAAATGAGAGAAACTACTATAGATGCGAAATACTTGTGAAGTAGATGTAAGATTTTATGACCCAAAATGTATCAAGTGCGACCGCTTAGACACCGCGCGCCCGCTAGGAGATTAAAAGAATAAGAAGTATAGTAAACTTGAAGAGATTTACCATTAAACACCAAAACACTTTTTTGAACTGCTCGACGCACGTTTCGCTAACCATGTTAGCATCATCAGAAGATGATTTATTAGTGATAGGATTCTCTTTGTAACCCCACTCCATGTTTACTGCTGGACGTATTGAAATGAACTAATTTGTTTACATTAGTTTATAAATGCAACTATCCTTGTTAAAAAATAAGAAAACGAGAGGCACCTGAAAATACCACGTTGATCAAAAAGTTCACGGAATGACCTGTGTGCCTCTCTCAGTCACCCAATTAGAGACCTGTTTTTTTGCTAGGTTGCCAAATCTGTTATTGATATTCCCACCAAATTTTAGCGTCATAGCCTGGCATTCGTAAAAGTTACGCCGTCTTGAGTACATCTGCCTCTGTGTGTGTTTTCGATTTTTACAATTTTAAAAATGGAATTGCGTTTGCAACAACGGGTTTGTATTAAATTCTGCGGTTAAAACGAATTCAATAATGCGAGGACCTTGAAAATGTTGGAAAAATGTTTCGGCAACGATATTATAGAAGACGACAGTCGTTTATCTGTGGCACGAATACTTCAGAAGTGGTCGTGAGTTTGTCGATGATGACGAACGCAGTGGCAGGCCATCAACACCGAAAAACACCGGTCTAAACCGACGAAAAGATAATAAAGTGAAATAAATAGAGGTCAATAACAGCAAATTAACCATCAGAGAGCTAGCAGAGGACTTGAACAACGCTTATGGATCGGTTCAGCCCATTTTAGTTAAATGATTTGGGTTTCTGTCGTGTTGCAACAAAGTTGCTGCCGAAAGTCCTAAATTTCATGTAAAAAGGAGACCGCGTTGACATGGCAAAATATATGATTTCCAATGGTGAATCCGACCCAACATTTATCAAAGGCATTATTACTGGAGACGAGACGTATGTTTATGAGTACGACATGCAATCCAGACATCAGGCGAGTGAATGGTATGCACCCAGTGAGCCAAGACCGAAAAAACCACGTCATTTTCAATCGAAAAAGAAGGCAACGCTCTCGGTTTTCATGGATTACAATGGTGTAGTGCATCATGAATTCCTTCCGGAAGGTCAAACGGTCACCAAGGAGTATTATTTTAGCATTATGAGACGTTTGCGTGAAGAAATTCGCCAAAAGAAAAAGGATTTTTGGGCAACCAACTCTTGAATTTTGCATCACGTAAACGCAAATGCCATCATTATCCGCGGCATTTTGACCAAGAACGAAACGAATATCATCCAACAGCCACCAAATTCACCTGATTTGTCTCCCTACGGCTACTTTCTGTTCAATCAAGTAAAAAAACACTTCGGGGGACGCGTTTTAACACCCGAGAGGAGACTATGGAAAAATCGAAGAGAGCTCTGATGGCCATACCCAACAGAGAGTATAAAAAATGTTTCAAGGGCTGGATTAAGCACTGACATAAGTGCGTTACAGTTCATGGGGAGTACTTTGAAGGGACTAACATCAATTTTGATGAATAAACTTGTATTTTGTATTTTCTGACTAAATTCTGGGACCTTTCCGATCAAGATGCTATTTCTAGTACGTTTCCACAGTTAGGGACATAATTTATGGTACGAAGTAATTCTGAAGATATCAATAACATAAAAAGAATCGTGTTTTGAAGATTAATATGATGTTGAACTAATTTAAACGCTTATCAAACCTTTTATGCCCGAACTTATATAATTTCTGCACTCATCAAATACATCAAACTAACCCCCGTATAACGTAAATGATTGGAATGCGAGAAATTTCATAAAATCGTTAATGAAATAGAACAGGCTAACATTCCTATTAAATATCAATCAAGCTGTTCAGCTGCCAATCATCCAAGCAGGGTTTAATTACATTTTTTTTTAACAAACACACCGTCAATAAATTGATAAATAAACAATTGTATCATATCTCAATATTCGGGATTGTAAATTGCATGACATTAATTTCTAACGAATACAACAAATACAAATATTAGCTTGATGCACAAGTTGATTCCTATCGCTAGATGGCATTGCATCGCGAATCCGAAGTTATCTTTTTCACGGGTTTAAAGATTTCATGTTGGTTGACAGGAAAAAAATGTGTTGTTCGTTGTTTCTAACTTTTAAATTTTGTTAAGTATTAAAAATGTCAGAAAATTAAAAGCGTTTTCAAAATACCGTGTTTTTTTTACTTCTGAAAATACAAGAATGCTTCGCAGACGCAAAACAAGATGTGTGTTGTGTATTGTAAGGCTGTTATTGATGATTACATCTACTGTAAATGGTTCAGAAAGTTTCGTGAAAGACATTTTAAGCTCAAACTGGATCCACATCAATACAAATTTGCGTTGTGCGGATTGTATACGTTGTATGTGGTGTGCCTGCGCGGCAATGATGACGCTCTGACACACAAAATCATACACAAATATTATCGCCTCACAGTACGAAACCCGAACCACATGTTGTTCACCAAATAATACAAACAAATTGTTTCGGTAATATATATATGTATATATATATATATATATATATATATATATATATATATATATATATATATATATACATATATATATATATATATATACATATATATATATACATATATATATATATATATATATATATATATATATATATATACATATATATATATATATATATATATATATATATATATATATATATATATATATATATATATATATATATATATATATAAACAGGGTGTTAGGTAAACATGCGGCAAAAATGCAAGGGTAACCCCTTGCATTTTTACCGCATTCTCTATTCCTTGTCTCTATTCCTTGTCCTATTCTAAGAATATTTTGACCTATGATGATTTTTGAAAAACCCCTTTGTTTCGAAGATACAGGGCGAACAAAATTTGCGATAACCATATTCGATATTTGTTGCTTGCTTGCTTGCTTGAGGTCACCTGAGGTGGACCTTTTGGCTTTGCTGCGAAGCAATTGCCAGCTGAATTTGTTAGCAGCCCAGAGGTTGTCTGGCTCTTAGGCCATATCCAGGCCACCGACTATATAATTATTGTAGACGGGCTACCGAAATACTACTTACTACTACTATACTTCACTGACTTTCGTCACTACTTTCTTTCGATAAAACTCGTCCGAACAAAACAAAAATGTTACGATATTGAAAGATGCACGTGGATATCACGACGACTGACTCTCGTCTCGTTTCACACCATGCGCACACCATGAGAAACGAGACGGAAGTCATCGATATTTGCTGAAATTATTAATGTAAATAAAAGTAGGGTGTACGTCAATGAGTTTATCAAATACAAAACATTTTTTTTTCGATCTCGATCACTTGGAACGGCTGTTTTATCTAGTAAGTGGATTTCAACGGTCGCATTTGTTTACATAGATTGAGTGACGTTTGGCTGTTTGACGTGTCTTAAATAGTGAGTAAAGTTCTCTATCATAATGTATACAAACACCGAGATCACTGATATGCACTTCATGTATGGGCTTGCTGATGGCAATGCATTACAAGCTAGGCGATTGTACAGTGAACGATTTCCAGCCCGTGATGTCCCTGACCGAAAAATCTTCGAAAACATTCATCGACGTATTCGTGAAACAGGCACATTGAAACGAACTGAAGGGTCAGGAAGATCACTGACTGTAAGAACGGTACAATTGGAACATAATGTGCTGGACATGATAGCGAAAGAGCCTGGTAGTTCTACGCGAAAAATTGCAAATACTTTGAATGTGAGTCAGTGGACAGTTTGGAAAATTCTTAAGGACAATTTATGGTATCCATACCACATTCAATGCGTTCAGGTACTAGTACCTGTTGATTTTCCTCCACGAATTGCATTATGTCAATGGATATTGCAAACTTTACTTCGCAGCTCTCTATTCCTGACACAAATGCTTTTCACCGATGAAGCCACTTTCGCAAGAAACGCAATAAGGAATTTTCATAATAACCATGTGCGGGCAGATGAAAATCCGCATGAGGTATGCGAAGATAGTTTTCAACATCAGTTCTCATTGAATGTTTGGGTTGGAATTGTAGGTGACTATCTAATTGGACCCGTATTTCTATCACAAAGACTTACTGGCGAGGTGTATCGGAACTTTTTGGAAGCAACGCTGCCTGAGTTTCTGGAAGATGTACCATTACCACAAGGTATGAAATGTGGTTTATGCGCGATGATGCACCACCACATTTCAGTTTGGTTTCTCGTGATTTTTTAACAGCAACATACGGATATCGCTGGATTGGTCGAAGTGGGCCAGACGCATGACCTGCTCGATCCCCGGACTTAAACCTCTTAGATTATATCTTCTTGGGGATACCTGAAGTCATTAGTTTACGCTACTCCATTGAAGAATTTGGATGATTTGCGAAATCGGATAATTGCTGGGTGTAACTCAATTAGAAACGACCCTGGTGTGTTTGAAAGAGTTCGGCAGTCAATGACGAGAAGATTGAATGCTTGTATCAAGGTTGGAGGAAGTCATTTCGAACATTTATTGTAAATTGAACAACTTTATATGTACTTTTTGATAATAAAATGTTGTTAATATCGTAAAGTTTGTTCACCCTGTATCTTCGAAACAAAGTCTTTTCAGTGTATAAGTTCTAAAATTATAATAAGAGTTCACAACTAAAAAAAGTAGTAGGCAGATTGAGGCCTCGAAGTAAATCAACTAGATTCTCTTGATAATGCCTTCAAAGTGGAAGCCAAAACGTCGAGATTTTACAAATCTAAAACGAGGTTCTACCCGAGAACCCAATAATACTAATATTACCGACCGCGGAAGCCTTTCAGAATATATATTTATATGTATATATATATATATATATATATATATATATATATATATATATATATATATATATATATATATATATCATCATCATCATCATCATCATATATATATATATATATATATATATATATATATATATATATATATATATATATATATATATATATATATATCTCTTGATAATGCCTTCAAAGTGGAAGCCAAAACGTCGAGATTTTACAAATCTAAAACGAGGTTCTACCCGAGAACCCAGTAATACTAATATTACCGACCGCGGAAGCCTTTCAGAATATATATTTATATGTATATATATATATATATATATATATATATATATATATATATATATATATATATATATATATATATATATATCATCATCATCATCATATATATATATATATATATATATATATATATATATATATATATATATATATATATATATATATATATATATATATATATATATATATATATATATATATTCGAAAAGGATGTCAAATACACTGAAAATTTAAAATTTTTGTTTTTCTCAACTTTTTAACATTTTTTAGTACCCATCGAAAAACCTTTCCTGGTGAATATTGAGATTTTTTTGATTACCTATTCAAAAGACATCCAATTTTCAAAAAATCGCGCCTTTTCTGGTTTTTTATTCATAACTTCTTCAAAAATGGTCCACATTCAAGCTTTTTTAAATTTTTGTTTTCTTATGTTCTTTCAGTAAAAAAAAATCAAAAAAAAATCTCCAACGTATTCTAATATGCGATTTTTAAGTTTTAAAATTTAAATCTCATTTTTTGAACTGTATGAACTCTTCGATTTTCTTGAAAATTTTTGGTGGTAAACTTATCCATTCTATCCACCCTATCCATTCTAGATCGTGGGATTATGTTAATTACTATTTTTTTGGATTTTTGAAAATTTGAAAAAATTTTTTCTTCATTTTTCTTCATTATGTAATCTTGTTTTTTGTCATTTTGAATCTGTTTTTCTGCAATTATAATATTAATAGGTTTTATAAATTAAGAATCCGATATTTAGTTTGTAACAAAGCGACAATAACAAAAAATACTATTCACTTGCATACTCTTTTGAAAATTTTACAATCATGGTTAACATTCGAACGAGAATGATTCGAACGAGAATGATTCGAACGAGAATGATTGATTTAGCAGTTGCAAATCGCAAGTCCAATTTTTGTTTCGCATCAAAGTAATCTTGTTCTTGTGAGAATTTTACCGTTATGTTTGGTAAACTACCCGGTTTAGACGCCCAATCATATAATTCTTGAGGTTTTATTTGCTCATCAATTTGTCGCTGAAGAGTCACTCTGGCTGAAATTCTTTTTACCGTGCTTACTGTACCATCAGATGGTTCCTTACCATGGAGCCGTAATCAAAAAAACTCTTTTATAATAATTCTCCTATATTGAAATTGTATTACTTTTAAATATAATAAACCAGTAACTAAACAAGAATAGTATATCACTAAACAACAGAAAATTATATATTTTATTAAAATGTAAACTTACGTATCGAAAAGCGTTATCAGTTGGTTGGAAAAAACTCACCTAAAACAAAATAAATAGGTAAATAAACGCAAGCAGTACATAATAATAATAAATAATACTATTTAATTTCCTAAATATATTTAAAATGCAAGGAAATTTCATCCATGCTCCATGGAATTATTGCTTATTTCTACAACCGCTCCTCCAAACGTCACTAAGTGTCTCCGGAGACCGCTTTCTGGCCTTAAATCATCGTCAGGCTCAAGTTGAACTTTTGAAAGCAGCTGAAGGATTGATCGCGATCCTGACCATATATGTACAAGGTGAGCCATGCGGAAAACAGGACAACTTTAAAAAAAAAAAACACAAATATTTCTTTTTCGAAAAAAATCATTATTTTGATTCAAGATAGTCTCCTTTTGCGTCAATACAACGTTTTGCACGGTAAATTAGGTTGACGAATGAATTCGGCGGTCGACTACTTTTGAATGGCTTCAAGGTCGGCATAAAGCCGGCCACAGACTTCGTTCTTTTTCATCCGTTCGAATCGCCGCGATTCGGAACATCGTGTTGAATCGCAAAACTTTTCTGCCCCACACTACGAGTGATTTAGAATTTGATCCAGCAGTAATTTTCAGTTGTTCTCAGAATTACTATCTCATGAAGAGGAAGCGAGTACTAGCAGTGGCAGCGGCGGTTGTTTTAAGTAAAATTAATAAAAAAAAAGCAGCGCACAATATGGGTGAAAGAATGGCTTTTAAAGCGAAAAGCATATTCCCGTATTAATTTATTAAATGGGTTGAAAATGGAGCAGGGAGACTGGTTTAATTACTTAAGGAGGGATGAAGGACTAACCATATTTGCCAAGTCTTCATCATTAATATCAATATTCGAAACAGTTCCTGGCGGAGTTTTTTGATCTGTTAAAAATGTAAAATATTTAAAGTACCATAAATGTGGCTGGTAAAAGTCATTTGCCCCAGCTCCAACCCTTTGCGAATTTTAGATTTTCTTCAATTCTTTTCTTAAATCGCCACGTAGAGAATCTATTTTGTTTCTAACTATTTGTAATATTGCATCGTTATCTATTACTTTGTATTTCTTTAGTAATACTTCATAGACTTGATTTTTTTATTCAGATCTCTTTTTTGGTCCATTTTAATCAAAATTAAAACAACCGATGAACTGTCGGTCCAAAAATCAAGCGCCAACAGATATTTTAACCGACGATACAGCACGACGGTTTTTCGCCACACACATCGGTTTTTGGCGTTTGTGGAACGACATTCTGAACCGCGGCGTTTTGAATGGATGAAAAATAACGAAGTCTGTGGCCAGCTTAACGCTGTCTTTCCATCGGCAAATTAAGTTTTTCCAAGAGGTAGAAGTAGCAGGGACCAAATCAGGCGAGTACGGTGAATGATTGATGGTTAAAATGCGATGTTTTCCCAAAAAATCAGTGATGAGCGTAGACCGATAGAACTTCACATTATCGTGCAGTAAGCATCAGCTATCTTGTTGATGGTATTGTAGTCCAACATGACGAATTCGCAACAACAGATGCTTGAAAACACCAAGATAAAACACAGCATTGATCGTTTGACCAAGTGGAACAAACTCCTTGTGCACAATTCCCTCCGTCGTAATCGTAGAAACAAATCAACATTGTTTTGATTTTTTACTTATCGAGACGACTTTTCTTGGGATTTAGTGCGATGGGGTGCTTCAATCACCAGAACTGTCGTTATTGGTCGAGATAAAATCCTCACTGGATGCGGGAAATTCACACACAAAGACCTGAAAAGATTAATGTCTAGGCAGGTATTATAGATCAAATAATTGGTCCAATATTTTTCCATCAAAATTTAAATGGGGTAAATTACTTAGACTTTCTCCAAAGTCAGCTCATTCCAAATCTTATAAATTTGTACCCTAATAGAAGAAATCCTCAATTGCTAGCCGACACAATTTGGTTCCAACAAGATGGAGCCCCCCCCCATTATCAAGTTAATGTGCGGCAGTACCTCGATAATGTGTTTCCAAATCGATAGATTGGGAGGAGAGGGCCACTAGAATGGCCACCAAGGTCCCCGGACCTCACTCCGTTGGATTTTTTCTCATGGGGATATCTCAAAAACGTCGAATACAAAACCAAGCCACAAGATCTGAATGATTTAAGAGGAGTCATTACCGACAGCATTAGGTCAATTACGCCACAAACATTAAATAATGTCAGGAATCACTTTTACTTGAGGTTGGGGTGTTGCCAGGACGTCCAGGGTTTACAATTCGAGCATTTGTTACATTAAATGTTTTAAATAAAAAAATTATACAAAAACTAAATAGTCTTGAAATTTCCACAATTTTGTTCCAACGAAAACCTTTTATACAGGGTGTGTCATGTAACAGAGGCCAATACCATCTTTCTATTGTGTGATGTAGCGAATTTCTGTAATCAAATAATTTTCAAAAAAAAAAAAATCAGTTAATTTTTGCAATAAATCTGAAAACACTTAATATTTCCGAAACAGTTGAAGATAAGTCTAGGATATTTTACATGAAATATGTCTAGAATTTCATGAAGAATCCAAAAATTAAATAATATACAGGGTGTTGTATTTAAAATAAGAAAGTTGGTTTTGGCCACTGTTACATGACACACCCTGTATAAAAAAATTTTTTGAAAAAAATGCGTATCTAAAAATACCAATCAACTTGTTCTAGCGTTTTTTCGAACACGCCCCCATTTATTTATTAACGAATTTATTCCATTTGGCTGGGACACACGATATATGGAGATTCAAAGGTAAGTTCAGAATGAAATCAGATTAGGATTCCTTTTGTTTTTTTGCATTCGTTTTTATATCTTTTATTTATATTATTTAATTCATGTAAGGATAACAAATTAACGTGCCAAATTTATTAGAAGGAATATTCCTGTGAGTCCGCAAATAATCTACATGTAGCAACACAACCGAGGGTAGTAACAATAAAAAAGCCTTACAGGATCGTCAATTTTGTAGGATAGGAATAATAATATTCAAGAATTAGACAAGAACAAAATACGACTACTGATTTGGACGGTAATGAAATGACCTATATACGACAGTCTTATATGAAATATATGAAAAGTCTTATACTTATGAAAGTTTTACAGGATAATCTAATTTGTAGATGGTCGAAGAGTACAGAAATGTGTGATTAGTTGGATGAACACTAACTAGTTAAATTAAGGACTAGCAAAGCAGTTTTCCATGGAATCAAAATAAACATCTGAAGGAGTATGCAAAAAAATGAAAATAGAAAAGCAAACCTACTATCCAAACAAAAAGTAAAGAAAATGGTATATTTCTATTCTAAATAAAAACAAGACAGTTAAAATATTTTGTTTTTCAGGATTTTGGTACATTTCATCTATTGATTGAACATATTCATTTGATAGGGTATGTTTAAACAACCAAAGTTAGAAATTTATTATAGTCATTGAAGACTGATGGTCGGCTAATAGTGGTTTTCTAGTGGATAGACTTTAACAGGATAGTCCCACACTTCGACTATAAGTTTTCCATTAAAAAAAAAAGGTTTAGTTGCCTTCTCTTATTTAGGAAATCTCTAGCTGGTCATGCATTAGAGTTAGTTAGCAGCCACATTTATTTATATTTGCAAATATTATTAAATCAAGAGTCTAATGTGGTAGGTTTGTAAAACATGTAAAGCAAAAAATCGCTATCGTTTTAAAAATACTGAAAACTTTAATTAAAGCAATAATATAGTATGGGTGAATTTTTTTTTGAAAATGTTAATAGAGTTTCGTATGGTGGTTTCAAGAATCGGTGTGGTTTTAAAAGGATTGCAAATTTCAATGAAAGCAATCAAACAACTATGTATATAATTTTGGATAGTGATTGTTTTTATTCTGAATTGATTATTGATGCAGTTTACATATTATAATTTACTGTAATATATCATCCTAGTTGGGGGAAGTTTTATTAAGTATATTTAACAGTATATTCCTTATTGAAATAAAATTAGCGATTTAAACAGTATGTATGTGTTTTGTTTTTCTAATTATAATTTATATTATTTTTTCGCTCAAAAAATAATTACAAAACTAGATATCATTTGGTTATTTGATATTTAACATTTTGCATTATTTTTGAAAACCAATATTACAAATATATAACATATAATTTTTTTTGTTTGAGTATTTATTATCTACTGAAGCTGCACAGTCGTGACATTGAGTGTCTTGAACATTTCTTAATTTTTCATTCATAATCAAGGTAACTATATAAGCTTTACTTCGAACTTTATGTGCTGGACATACACGTACTTCTACAATGCAAATACCATTTTTGCGGTTAAGTTTAAGTTGAACAAAATCTATAGCCTTCTCACCGTAACTCTCTCGTGACACCCTACATATAGTGTAATTATATATAATAGAAATATTTTGTTTATTATTTACATTTACATTATTATTTTTTAAAAAACTTACATCGATCCTTTAGCACCTCGAACCTCAGGTGCATTGAACCAAATGTCATTTTTCAGAAAATCTGTGACCATAAAAATATCCACTGCAAGTATATTATTAGAATTAGCCTTTATGAACCCTTTGTCACTTAAACAACAATAATTTTGACGAATTTTGACGATTAGAAGCAGTTGACGACGTCACAAACATAGCAGTCAATCGTGGCGCGTTGGTAGTCACATGATTTTTATTTAAATTTTATACATTTTAATTCAATTATAATTAATTGTAACAAGTTTTTAAAAAGTTTTTCGTATCGATTATCAATATTATTTATGATAAAGTTTTGAAATAAAGTAAAAAAATCGATAATTATTTTTTATTCAAAAGCCTAATTCACAAACAGTAAAAAACATTCCACCTCTCCATTTCTAGCTATTCCATAGCTATAAAATTTAATTTTTGATGCTGGAGAATACATTACTCGCTGCTTCTTTTATAGTGATATTTAAACGAGTCCGGTGATAATTTCTTTAGTTTGCGCGAAACATTGTCATAAAGTTTATAAACGTTATACGTAAACGATCTTAAAAATTTGTAATCGATGTGAAGGAGGCGATATGAGGCCCCCAAACTTAAGATTCGAATTATGGAGATCGGTTCGGTACGTTAATCTGTCAGTGAATTATTTTATGAAATAGAACGACCGTGTGTACTATTCGTCTGTTTGCCATAGATATCCGATATCCAGTTAGCTTCTTTTAATTTGTGTGTTATCGGAGATTCATTTCTGATACTATATTTATTCGAAAGACAAAAATTCTGCACTCTCCGTGTACGGGCAATATTTCCTTGATCTAGACACAGATCATACACTGCATCAGCGTAATTAAAACATGAAAGCACCAGAGAATTCGCAATTTCATTTTCAGTGTAGTATACAAAAAGTGTGCTTAACACACTTAACGATCTGTGGCCGAAACCTCAAATCTTTATCAAAAACTAAGCCGAAATTTTTAGCTGTGTCAATCCTTTTTAGAATATTATTATATATCGATAACACAAAATTATTTAAAACTGGATCTGTAATTCTGGAAAAAATCACGTAACAGGACTTGGTTATGTTAATTTCAAGTTGGTGTTTATGTCAAAATGCACACAGTCCTTCGACATCATTATTAAAGGATTTCATAGTCTTATCAATATTTTTGGGGTAAAAAGAGTACAAAAGTTGGGTATCATCAGCGTACAGTTGTATACAACAGTTATTGGCCCAATCAAACATCCTGCAAGTGTACATACTAAATAGAAGCGGTTCCAGTACAGATATGCCATTAATAATTTCTTTGCTACGTAATTTCCCTTTATCAGTAACAACATATTGCTTTTTATTCTTTAAGTAACTATGTAATAATTTAGGAGCCTCATTAGGTGTGGTGTCTAAGGCGTCAGCCTGACGTTACGGCAGTTAATGTGAAGCGGGTTCGAATCCCGTACTAGGCAAAAAAGTTTTTCTAAAATTCTTGTGAATGTTTCTAAGTAAGAGTGAATAATCTGACAAGGAATCACCCCTCAATCACGCCAGTTCGAGGCTGGGTAAAGCCGGATGCCTTCTGGGAGGTTTTCTACGTTGGTCACTCGCCAGTCGGGGTAGGCTTCTCGAGATAGTTTCGATTAAGCACAAAACCAAGGGTTGATAGCCTGAGGAGGGGGGTGCTGACCGAGGTTTTCGGTAGCTGATGACCGTGGTTCGAAACCCACGTTAAGCTGTAGGTCTAAATAGCCTTCTCAGTCGCTGATGCGCCTCTAACCACAAAACTTTACTTTACTTTATGTAATAATTTAATTAATTGCCCAGAAAAGAATGATGAAATATGATTTATTTTATTTGAAAGCATTTGTATAATCCAATAGTATCATAACTAAAATTTTACCTACAATAAGTACCCTAAAAAATGTCGTTTGTTATATTTAATAATGAAGTTGTACCACTAAATTCTTTAGGAAATTCAGATTGATTATTTGGTAATAAGTTGTATTGACCTTAACTTGATAATTCATTATCTTTTCCAAGACCTTAGAAAATACAGGAAGTATACTTATAGGACTAATATAATTGAATGATTTAGGACTTGATAGTTTAGGTAACGGCAACATTTTAGCAATTTACCTTTTTGCAGTACACTCAGAATTTAACAGGCAAGAATTTATTATATTTGTAATGAAAGGAATTACTCAATTCATACACAATGAAACTATGTCCAAACCAATCCCATCCGTCCCAATTGCATTAGATTTAACTTCAATTCTTTACAATCTCCTTCGTCACTGAATGAAAATCAAACACAACCTCAACACCCGAGTGCAAATTTTGCCTATAGTATGTTAAAATGTCAATGTCAACTCCAGACTGATTTTATGAATGCCCCGTAAGTTCTCATAAATTTGTTTGGTTCATTCAGTTTTTCTGGAATAGTCCAGTTAAATGCCTTATTATAAATATTAAGCTTCCTTAAGCGATTCCACAATATTCTAGAACTGTTACCATTTTGTTCAATCAAAGTTTGTAAATATATTTTTTTCTCGTTACGTATAGCGATATTGGCTTGATTCCTTAATTGACAATAATAATCCCAATGTGACCTGCTCAGAGTTTCCCCGAATTTTTTATATGCTTTATCTTTTAATTTAACTATAATTCTGATAGTGTCAGTAAACCATGGCATATTCTGTTTATATACCTTCCTTTCTCTTTCGAGGGCATAAAATATATTCAGTAAAGTTTTATTGAGAAATTCTATTTTCTGGTTAACATTAAATATATAAACAATCGCTGTAAAATATGTCATATTTAAAAAATGATTTACTAAATCTTTATCGATAGATTTCGATCTTCGACATATTTGTTCTTGTCCTATCCATCACAAAATTAAGCATGCAACAAACAATTACATGATCAGAAACGGTCGGTCCTGTATCAATAGTGTTACAGTTATAATTATCCTGATCAGCGGATGCGATTATATGATCAATCAATGTATTACTAGTATTAGTACGGAAATAATCTGTTTTATTTATGGTACTATTTATCATTTATGGTACTGTTAGGTCGATGAACAGTTTAGGTTGTAACTATTTTTGTTACTCTTAGTTTAATATAGTTTGTATTTGAAAACGACACTGTATGTCGAAACAATTGTAATACATAAGTTTTAAATATAATGGAAATCTAGATATACAGGGTTTATCCAATAAGAACCGAGACTGAGGTCATAATAAAGAAATTTTTGAAGAAACATGTAAAGTAACTTAATAATTTTCAAAATATGGCCAGCGATTTTTCCAGTCTTCATACACCCCCTGGAAGTCCTTAACTGCAAGGCTATTGAAGCACTCCATCGAAGCCTTTTGGATTACCTCAATCGTCCCGAAACTATATCCTTTCAGGTCCCTCTTGATTTGAGAGAACAAAATAAGTCTAGGGGAGCCACATCTGGACTATAAGGTGGGTGGGGCAGCGTTGCCACGTAGTGTTTCGCAATTAGCGACGTGTGACTGGGTGCGTTGTCATGATGGAGCATCCAGAATTAAACGAACACTTAATCGACGATCAGAATTCAGAAATTCTCACACTTCATTGAGTCGGCCCGAGATCAGACGTCCAGCGCGTTGTTTGTCTTGTCTCTAAAATGCCTATTTCAAAAAGGTTTTTCTGATGGACGACTCTCTTTTATTTATATCGCTATATTAAAAAGAAACTTTCTTTTTGGACCCCTGGTATCTTTATTTATTTAAAATGAATTTTTATCAAATATCGGCAACCCCAGATAAATATAAAAATGTTCTAACCATATTCATACTAGTATATATTATTTTCAAAACAATGTTTAAATATAAATGTTGTCATTGATTTTAATAAATATCCTCAATAACACGTTCATTGTCACACTCTATATGATAAGCGGAGAGCGTTAGTATTCGAAATATTCCAAGCGCATCGAAATATAATAGGGTGAAACACCCTTTATTAAATTGGATCGCATAGGTCCGAAAGGGGCTATTGGTATTAATGACCTATCCAGCAGAAATGAAACGCCTTGGATCGATCGGTTCACATAATAAAAATGGAGTTATTCAGAAGTCTGTTTATATACATACAGGTCTGTATTATGTACATATATAAAATGTCGGACAAAAATATTGCATATTTTTCTAAGATCTTTTTTAAATTTGTTCGCAACATTTTTGTAATCTTTATTACTATGTTATTTTGAAGTGTCCTATGTACAGTATTTTCGTTTTCTTTACATAGGGTAGCGTTAGGACATACTTGTGGTTGATGGAATGAAACAGGGTATTTTTCTTCCAACATTTTAGCTAACATGTAGATGTATCAGTACTGGGTGTTTCCTCCTCTAGCTCTAATTACAGCTTGCACCCTTCTGGGCGAGCTTCGTAGAAGATCTCTTATGGTCTCTTGTGGTATTTGTTTCCATTTTTCCTGAACGGAGATTCGTAGTGCTGCAATTGAATTAGGAGCTGAATTTCGAGCTCGTATTCGGCATTTGGGAATATCCCATAGGTATTCGATGGGATTTAAATCGGGACTTCCGGTAAGTGCTGGAACACTGTTTTGGCAAGATGTGTGCCAGCATTATCGTGCCTTAGCACAAATCTGTTATACACAATAAAGCAACCATATGGTAGAACATTCAATGATGTTGCGGATGTACCACTCTGCATTCAGTCTTACATTCACATCAACAAGCGGTATACGAGTTTCCTAACTGATGCCTCCCCATAGCATAATGGACCGTCCACCTAATCTCGACGTTTGCACGAGATTACATGCAGCATATCGTTCCCCAGTTCTTCTATAAACTCTATCACGTCCTTCAGGCTTCCACAGTTGTATTCGTGTCTTATCGGAGAAAAGAACTTCTGCTCAATTCACGTTCACCGCAATCAACATAGTCTCGTGCCTGCTTTGAACCTGCCATACTTCCCCCCACTTTAGGCCTTCGGATAACACAGGTCAACAAATTTAAACTTTTTTGAGGTAACATTTATGAATCGTTCGCATATATAACAAAACTTATCCGCTGAATTTTTGCAAAATCGACGACTAGAATTTGCCATTTTATATAAAATCGACTCAAACACTTAACTATACTGTAAGCGAGATAAAAGTAAACTAAACTATAGAAAACAATAAAACTATCCTTAAAGGTTCGTAGAATACTGTGGAAATACCCCCTCTACGGTCTTGTGGAAATTCCTACATTGTCCAGTCCAAAGTTCGGTACAAACAATTTCAATTATCACTTGATATAAAGGAGAAGCAAATACTTGAAAATGGGTGAAAAGTTTTTTTAATAACTGTCTCTCTAAAGTTGAATTAGTAGAATATTCACTAATTGAAATACTAAGTATGAAAACAACATCAAAACTAGTAATTTTGAATTAAATCTACTAAAATTGTAGTAAAGTTATAAGCTTTACTTTGTAATCGGTTGTTTTCTACTAATTGAAATAGTGATGAGATCCAAGATTACTACCAGCGGCGGTTTGTGGGGGAACAGTAGGGCATGTATAACCAAATTTTGGAATGGGGATAGGGAAATGCGTCACAACCAAAAAATTTACATTTCTTAGTATCATACGCACAGTTTGCTCTGTGGAAATACGAGCGTAACTGTAAGACATTAAAATTTTCATTTCGTTTTTTAATTTTTTAGTTGGGGCACGTGCCTTATGGACCAACCACCCCTGGTTACTACGAAATTAGTAGTTCTCAAGTGATTCAGTGGCGCTATTAAGGGAGCAGTGTAAGTTCCACGTCTGTGTGTACTTGGTTCCTGTCTAGAACATTGTCGAGAGCTACGGTTAAAGTAAATCGATTTTTTAAAGTAAGTAATAAAATGAAAATAAATCAAATTTCATAATTGCAGTATTGTAATCATATATTAACCATATCATATGTGTAAATTAATTATAAAGATAATTTTACCTGTGTTTTTTTTTTCAATTCAATTTTCTGTATTCAATAATTTTTTATATTCAATTTTCGACACAAATTTAAGGTTAGAAATTTGTAAATAAATCAAATATCGTTATTTTTATATACTTATTTATAGGGTATAAATTCCAATAGTAAATTTGATTGATGAATAGAAAGATGCAAAAAGACGTTGGCGGTTCGTTTTACATGGCCACAAGTTATACACATATACATATATTCCAGGGCCTGATATTCCCGTATACCAAAATGCGTCCGGTTTGAGCATGACGTTGCTTGTTGAATAAAATTCAAATATCTTCGTTGTTAGACTTTGAAATACAATTTAAATGCATTGTAATTGGAAATAAGGCTTTATATTGAGGATAAATACTTTATTAATTTGGGTAACAGACTACAAAATTGTATATAAAAGACACGTATACAATTTTATTTGAATTTAAGGCACTATTTACAGAACAAAACAACTTCGATAGTTCGAATAGTTTTCATTTATCGACAAAAATGTTTCGTTTTATAGATTAATATTATTTATAACGATTATTTGAAATGTATATAAACAATCATTTTGTTTCTTAGTTTAAAATGTATGTAAAAAATAATATACATTGGTTATATAAAATTGCAATATGCAAATTGAAAGTTTTCTAAATATTGGTTTTTCAATGTAATATCCAGCTAAATTCGATATTTTTTGTCACAAATAAAATATAAATTATTCAACACATCTAGCCATATTTTATATTGATATAAAAAATGACAACATTTTATTTCCTAAAATTAAAATTGTACATATTTCTTAAGCTTATGTTCATTGTGAATTAGCTATAAGTGTAATTATGCAATAGTTTTAGTTATCTTTCTTTTATCTAATTTTACAGTTATATTCGAAAAAATAGTTTTTTGCTTTTTCTGGGATTTGAATGTCTACTTCTAAGCATCAAATTATTCAAATAATTTTTGGACAAGGATTCTCCATTAACAGACTTAAAAAATTGTTCAAGCTGTTTCATTTGTGAAAGAAAATCTTCAGAAGGTTTGTGTAAACCTCCTTCACTTAAATGATAAGGTTAACTGGAATCGTTTAACTTGAAAAAAAAAAAAAAAAAATATATATATATATATATATATATATATATATATATATATATATATATATATATATATATATATATATATATATATATATATATATATCCCCTTTGTGGATCAGACCTTGACGTGGTTGAATGAAGCTTTGAGCTATGCCGTCTGGAGTCTATGCTCCTGGGAGGGTCACCCCTGGCGGACAGGTCAAAGCAGAGGCCTCATGAAAGCGGAGGACTAACATGATCCAAAATCTGCCAACCCGCATTGGAACAGCGTGGCAGATTACGGTCCATACCTTCAACATGGTATTTCAGTATGTTGAAATATGACAGTACAACCTCAAACACGGCCCTCATTCCCCGGAGGCCAAGGGGCAACTACCTACGGCAGCGGGAAGACCTGCCCCAAGGCAGAGGGTGCTAAAGATCACCGGGTTAGATCAGGCTGCCATTGGACTTTTGACATTGCAACGTTAAATATACGGACTATGAAAACAGAGGCCCGATTGCAAGAACTGTTAATCGAACTTGATAACATATATTGGGATATTATTGGGCTCTGTGAAACACGAAGGAAGGGTGAAGAGTTAATCAAACTGGAACCAACTGGACACGTATTCTACACTCGAGGTATGGAAAATGGCCGATGTGGCGGAATAGGATTCCTCATCAATCGAAAGCTGAAGGACAGTGTGGTAAAATTTGAAAGAACATCCGACCGATTAGCCCAATGCCTCATTCAGCTGAATAAAAAGTTTAGGCTTCAAATCGTCCATGCTTATGCACCAACTATAAGCCATAAAGATGAGGAAATTGAGGAATTTTATGATGATGTGGCCCAGCTTTTATACAAGGAGAAATGTAGGTACAAAATCCTGATGGGTGATTTTAATGCCAGAATTGGAACAACAAGAACAGACGAAAATGCAACTGGCCCATATGGAACTGGTGAGCGAGACAATAGAGGTGACAGATTAGTTGATTTTGCTGAAGGACAAGAACTATATATTATGAATTCATTCTATAAGAAAAATATCAGCAGAAAATGGACATGGAAAAGTCCATCTGGGCTCACAAGCGAAATTGACTACATCATGACCAACGATAAAACAATATTTACCAATTGTACTGTCCTTAACAATTTTAATGTTGGAAGTGACCACCGAATTGTACGAGTCAGGGTTCGGATTGACTGTCGAAAAGAGCGCGAAAAAATGGTAAGATCAAAGAAGGGCAAGGTGGATTCTGGAAAACGGCTGGACAGAGGAAGCGATTTTGAGATTGCTTTCTCAAACCGGTTTGCTGCGTTACAAGATCCAGAGGAGGTGGAAATATCAGTTCAATATGAAGAAATCGCCAACAATGTACTTCAAACGGCTGCTTCAATAGCACCAGAGGAAAAATGTCTCAAACAAACAAAAATCTCCAGTGAGACCATTGATTTAATGAAGAAACGGCGAGCAATGAGAAATGTAGGTAGTCCTTTTGGCAGGGTCGAGTACACTGAGCTCTGCAAAACTATAAGAAAACGTATCACAGAGGACACGCGCCGATTCAATATGCAGCTAGTGCAAAAAACCCTAGAAGAAAACAAAGGAATTAACAAAGCTAAACAGAAGCTGAGAAACAAAAGAACGCAAATATATGCTTTAAAGCGTGAGGATGGCACAGTGTGCAGGACGCGTACCCAAATGTTAGAGATTGTCAGAAGGTTTTATTCCCAGTTATATGAAGATCAGAGCCAGTCAGGGACAGCAATACCCACGGAAGAACAATATATAATACCAGATATCCTAGTGGAGGAAGTAACAAATGCTATAGAATTGATGAAGAACGGCAAGGCTCCAGGAAAGGATAGTGTAACTGTCGAAATACTAAAAGCTGGTAGTCGGACGTTACATAAAACACTGGCAAAATTATACTCAAAATGCCTCAAAGAACAAAAAGTACCTGACTTATGGAAAAATGCAGAAGTGATCATTTTACATAAAAAAGGAGCACAGGAAGATTTAAAGAACTACCGTCCAATAAGCCTCCTATCAGTGATGTACAAAGTTTTCACTAAGATAATTTCTAAAAGAATATTAAAAAAACTGAATGACGCACAACCAAGAGAACAAGCAGGATTCAGAAGTGGATTCAGTACAATGGATCACATTCAGGTTGTACAGCAGTTCATAGAAAGGCACAACGAATACACCATGCCACTGTGTTTGGCTTTTATCGACTACGAAAAAGCATTTGATTCCATCTCAAAGCATGCGATAATGGATGCACTGCTTAGCCAAGGTATAGAGAGAGCCTATGTAAACCTATTAGAATCGATATATGATGGAGCTACAGCCACAATTCACCTTGATGATCTTGAAGTGGGAATTAATATAGAGCGAGGTGTCAGGGTGACGCAAGATCGCCTATTCTTTTCTCGGCTGGCCTTGAAGAAGTATTCCGTAAACTGGATTGGGAACAGGATGGGGTAAAGATCAATGGTGCAAACTTAAACCTTCTTAGATTTGCAGATGATATTATTCTCATTTCACAAGACCCAGAGGAGCTGCAAAGATGCATACAAGAACTGCAAAGGGCTGGCGAACCATTTGGCTTGAAAATAAACCTGAAAAAGAGTCAGGTTATGTTCAATAACTTCGCTCAGGACAGAAGAATTTCAGTTTTAGGAAGGGATTTAGAGATTGTGGACAGTTTTGTATATCTTGGGCAGAGGATTTCCATGGAGGGGAATACCGCCCGGGAGGTGGAACGGCGTGTTAAATGTGGCTGACAGGCATTTGGTAGGCTCAACATAGTGTTTAAGAGCAGACTCCCACTTTGCCTGAAAAGAAAAGTATTCGATCAGTGCGCTCTACCCGTTATGACATACGGAAGTGAAACCTGGACACTCACATCGCAATCAATTCAAAAACTTCGGGTGGCACAGAGGGGAATGGAAAGATGTATGCTTGGCATTACAAGATGAGACAGAAAGTCCTGCGCATGGATCAGAGAACAAACAAAAGTCTGTGACATCATTGGAAGAGTAAAACAGTTTAAATGGAGATGGGCAGGCCATAGAGCGAGGCGATGGGATGACAGATGGACCAAGGCAATCCTGGAGTGGATACCGCTTGATCGCAAACGTCCGCGAAGAAGACCGAAAGCACGATGGATTGATGACATTGTTAAGTATATTGGACCCGAGTGGCAGAGGAAAGCCCAGGACCGTGAAGGTTGGAAGCATGCTGAAGACGCCTTCATCCTGCAGTGGATCGATACGGGCTAATGATGATGATGATGATGATGATGATGATGATGATGATGATGATGATGATATATATATATATATATATATATATATATATATATATATATATATATATATATATATATATATATATATATATATAGCCCATCATATTCAAGTTCATGAAAATCATCGTCTATATCTCCTTCTTGAGCACTGTTCAATATTATAAGTGGCTTATTGGCAAATCTAGGGTATAAACATGGAATATTATTACCATCACTATCATTACTATTTCTACCACCATCCCAACATTTAATCAAGCATAAATAAATAAAACACCATACTTATTAAAGCAACAAATTTATAAACATGATTCAATGTTTTTGGGTTTAATTTCTATTTCAATTATTTTTCTCTTGTGATAATTACCTGGTGAACAACTCGACGACGATTTGTTTTCTCTCCCTTTTTTTCAATTCTTGCAGATTGTTCATTCGATACTGGTTTTTTGGAACTAAATGCCAGATTTTGAGTCGGCACAACATTATCCTTCAATCCTCGGTAACTTTTTGGTGTGTAATTTTACAATTTATGTTGAAGATTTTCTTTGATATCGCTATTTAAAAAGTGTTTTAAACAAATACAAGCCTGTCTTTTTGTGGCATGGATCCACTTCTTACACGCAACTTCATTCTTGGGAAAATGAAAAAACTTCACATCACAAGGGTTCTTTTTCGACTGATTGTCGGAGTTACACCTAAACACAACACAACGCATTGCTATTATTATATATTTTAGATTAACACCACACAAAGACCGTTCATAAACTTCTATTAAACGTGTTATATGTCAAAACTATGATGTTGTTCAAATTTTGCTCAACGGATGACGTATTCCCGCCAACAAAGCTCCGCCCACCATGGGCAATATCTTACCTTAGTATTTATTATACCGTGCATATATTCGTATGTGAGATAAATAGCTTTCTTTAGTTTTTTTTAATAATTGATATAATTGTAATAAAAATTATACTAATATAATAACAATGAAAAAAAAAATAACAACCACGTAATTGGAATTATTATGATTTAATTAGATTCTATTAATACAATTTAATATGAGTAGATTCAGACTAAAACTAATTTCAAACAAAAAATAATAAAAAAATATTTAATTTTTTTTATACAGAAACTTAGACAAAATATTTACAACAAAAAATGCATATCTAAAAATATAAAACTGAGACATTACAACACAGTTATTAACCCAGAATGTCTATATGGGGCAGAAACGCTCATTGTGAGTAGAAAGAGAGACATCGAGGACATTGAAAAGAAGGAAAGAAAAATCTTAGACCCCAAACAAATAAATAGCACAACATACCGACTTCGAGAAAACCAAGAAATCAACTTAAGTTTTACGGACACATAAAACGGATGAATCCGAGTAGGCTAACTAGACAAATAGTCGAATTTTATGAAAATAGGAGTAGAGCTAAAGTAAAAATAATTAAATGGATTGCTGCAATTACAGTAGATCTATAATCAGCAAATATTACACAAACTGATATTCAGGATAGAAGCTGTTTCAGACACAAGGTTCACGTTTAGAAGGTTGGCCAGAGAGAAAAATGTAGGAAGACTGGAACAACTTGGTCTGACAAAAGGAAAAATGCTCATAGCGAAAGAATGAACAACAAACGCCTCTAACTGTACTTTGCGTGGTCCACCAAGGCCCATACGTGAATAATAATAATAATAATAATAATAAAGTTAATATATATGTATAATTAATATTTTTTACTTGTAGATTTTACAAATTGGCTATAAAGGGAAGAAAAGCAAATAAGTACATTTATTTATTTTCAAGTGTGGTAAAATTCTTCCAACTAATATTGGATTTTGCTGGTTTAAGTGTTGATCAGCTTGTTAGCAAGTTGAAACCTGTAATTCCGGATGAAGACATCTTACAAGTTTTCCATTATACACTTTATTAATTTCCTTCGTTGTAAAATTTAAATAAAAATGCATGTTAAGTAAAGAGTATGTTAAAATAAAATAATCAAATTAAGGTGTACTTTTCCATTATATTTTTAGAAGAGTCCTAATCTTGAACAGTTCCTGAAAGACATTCGCGCTAAGAACAAAACAAACGTTCAGCCTATTTAGCTGCTGCTGCGAGTCAATCATCGCGCGAAAATACATTCATTAATAGAGATGGTTGGTTTTTAAATATACCCGACAAAGGAAACAGCGTGAGCAAAATAGTCTATGTTTTCAATCTTAAATACCCCGACAGTCTTGGTGCGTCAAAAATATGTATAACATCTACACAGGTGACGAATCTTGGATCTATGCGTATGAGCACGAATGCAAACAGCACGAAATGTTCGTGCAAGAAGCACTTCGAAGCAAATAGTCATCTGTTTTTTTGGGATAAATGGGCATTTGGCTACAGTGCCACTAGGGAATCGTAGAAAGACTAATTCTGAATGGTACACAACCATTTGTTTGCCAGAAATCTTTGAAGAAATAAGAGAAAACAACCAGCGACGCAGGATCCTTCTCCACCATGACAACGCGAGCTCTCACACATCGAACCAAACAACTCAATATTTTTTTCCTTATAAGGGTTTTTCGCCACTATCTAAAACTCAAAAAATATCAAAAATACCTGTTCTTATTTAAAGAAAGAATCACTGGGTAAAAACAAAAAACCAAACGGAGACAAATTTCTCAGTGATACTTTTTTGTAATAAATTTGCCTAACGAACAAAATTTTAAAGATATAAAAATGTTATAAAAAATTTTACAAACTTTTAACGTTAACGTTAACGTTTCGGAGGGTACTCTCCCCCCGTTTTCAAAACTAAACTAAAAAATAAATTATATTAATTGGTAATATATAAAGTAACGAGTGAAAGTAAATATATTTTTTTGTATATGTCAACGATACTTACATAGACAACAATAGATTTTCATGACAGTGACATACTACAAAAAAATATATATATATATAGGTAATGTTTACTGTGTGATTGTTTATTGTACTCATTGTGTATTCAAATATTTAAATGGGTTTAATTGCATTCTTTAGAATCGGGAACCATATTGAATTTAAATCTACCGAAGGCATAGCAATACAGTTATTTTTATTTAAATTAATTATAGCGGTTTCTTTTAATCTTCTGTATTTTGTTACCGATTTTTTAATACCGTTTTGGAATTATTCCAATTGATTTTATGACCCGATTCCCATGTGTGTTGACACATTCTAGATTTATTAAAATCGCCCTTTCTAAGAAGGTTTTTATGCTCTTTTACTCTAACATCTAACGGTCTAGATGTCTCACCTATATAGAATTTGCCACATTCGCAGGGAATTTTATAAACCACATTTTTGGTATTTTGTTGTATATTGTTTGGTTTAGTCTTTGTTAATAGAGATCTAAGAGTATTTTTTGTTTTAAATGTCGTTCTTATGTTGTATTTATTTCCTACTCTTTTAATTGTGTCAGAAATACCGCGGATATAAGGAATTGTGAGGTTAATTGTTTGAGAGTTATTATTATTGTTATTAATAACTTGTCTGTTTTGTCTAGTATCAAAATTTTTAAACGATCTATCTATAAAATTTTTTGGGTAATTGTTTTTTATTAAAATGTCTTTTATGTGATTTGTTTCTTTTTGTAGTGTATCACTGTCGGTACAAACAAGTTTTGTTCTGTCATATAAACTTTTAATTACTCCTATTTGACCGATTTTGAGTGATTTGAAAAGAAATTGAGATATCTATCTGTGTTTGTCAGTTTTCTGTAAACTGTAGTTTTTAATGTGTTGTTTTGTTTTATTATTAAAGTGTCGAGGAATGGCAATTTATTCTCCTTCTCCATCTCTAAAGTAAACTTAATTGTAGGCTCTCGAGAATTTATATCTTGTAAAATAATATTTAGATCGTCAATGCTATGTTGCCATATAGCAAAAATATCATCAACATACCTAAGCCATATTAATGGCTTTTTAAGAGATTTATTTAATATGTCATTCTCGAGTTCCTCCATAAAGATATTACTCATCAAAGAAGAAAGAGAAGAACCATTGCTATTCCAAAATTTTGTTGATAATAATAAGTTTCTAATTGAAAATATGTGGTTTTTAAACACAGAGTTAATAATTCCAAAATTGTATTTATGTTTAGTTTAGTGCGGTCTTTTAATGTTGTGTCATGTTCTAATCTCTTTGTAACTATTAAAAGTGATTTATCAACTGGTACATTAGTAAATAAATTCACCACGTCAAAACTAATCATTAAATTTTGGTTTGTAATTTTAATGTTAAAAATTTTATCTAAAAAATCTGAAGTATTTTTAATATATGAATTTGTTATACCCGAAAGTGGATTTAAAATGTTTAATAAAAATTTTGCCAGTTTATAACATGGGGAATCTATACTACTAACCATAGGGCGAAATGGTATATTAGTTTTGTGTATTTTTGGTAGACCATAGAAATGAGGTGGTATACTATAATGTGGTGTAAGTTGTGATCTTTCTAGATCTGTAAATTCACGTTTGTGTTTATATAATGTATTGTAAATTTGTCTCTCTATTTTTAATGTTGGATCTGTAGGTATTTTAGTGTAATTTCCCTCATCAATTAAATTTTTAATTTTGTTATTATATTCTGTAGTGTCCAGAATAACTGTGGCGTTACCTTTGTCTGATGGCAATATTTTAATAGATGTGTCTTTTTTTAATTTATCTATAGCTAACGTTTCCTCATGGTATACATTTGATTTCATTTTAAATTGTTTTTCTAAGATAAGTTTTAACCTAATTCTGTATTCATTTGCACTTTCCAAAGGTAATTTTTGAGCAACAGACTCTACTGCCGAAATAAGATCTAATTTAGGAACATCTTTCGATGTAACACTAAAATTTAGTCCTTTAGAAAGTACATACTTTTCAGAATCAGATAATATTTTATTTGAAAGGTAAACTACAGTTTTATTAATGAAATTTTTGTCTGTATGTGTATTAATGTGTTTTGTATGTGTTCGATATTTTTCAATAATTAAATTTTTAAATTTCTTAATGTGAGTATTTTTTTGGATATTGAAGTGATATATGTAACTGGAATAGACGCTATTATAAATGTGATTAAAATCTACTTCAGTTACTTTTTCGTATATTTGTTGTAATGTATTATTAATGTCAGTCTTTAATTGTTGTTTAGTGTATATGTGATGTTGGATGCAATCTCTTAAAAGTGCTAAACTAGCCCTATGTAAAATATATATGCTTCTGTTTGTGTTATAAGGTGTATGTAAACGTAAACATTTTGGTATTATGTCACAATCTTTACATTTGTAAAGAAATGTTAAACTGTTTTCAGAATGTTGCAGTTTAATATATTTACTTTCTAAATATATAAATAAAAAACATATCTCAGGCCCATACATGGAATCTAAGTAATGTCTGAATGATTGTGGCGTGTTCATATATTTTTTTCCTTTATTTGGGTTTTTCGCCACTATCTAAAACTCAAAAAATATCAAAAATACCTGTTCTTATTTAAAGAAAGAATCACTGGGTAAAAACAAAAAAACCAAACGGAGACATATTTCTCAGTGATTCTTTTTTTGTTTTTTTTTTAATAGCTTTAATTTAATTTAATTCAATTTAACTTTTAATAACTTTCTTTAAAGAAGAACAGGTATTTTTGATATTTTTTGGGTTTTAGATAGTGGCGAAAAACCCAAATAAAGGAAAAAAATATATGAACACGCCACAATCATTCAGACATTACTCAAACAACTCAATATTTGACTGGAATCGAATTAACGGATCATCCGAGTACAGTCCTGATTTATTTTATTTTATATTCATATTTATACAAGCGTTATTTAGAATATGCAGCTAACAGTAGCAAAACAAAGGTAATATACAAAGAAAAATATAAGTAAGAACAATTCTAAGTAATCGTAACAAAAGGAAATTCAATGAAAAGCTTAACACTGTAACACTCTATTGTTTCAAATAATAATTTAACAGTTTATTAAACACATGTACATTAGGAGCACTCCCTATTTGAGGGTACAAAGCATTGAAAAGGCAAACACCTTCCAAAAACGATGTCGATGAGTATGTTAAAATAGAATAATCAAACTAAGCTGTACTTTTCCATTATATATTTTATATTTTGGAGGTTACTAATCTTGAACAGTTCCTGAAAGACATTCGCGCTAAGAACAAAACAAACGTTCAGCCTATAAAGAGTATTAGCATGTGGATAAAATTTTATTTTAATACTTACACAAATAAAGACAAGTAAAACTTGATCAATTCTTCTATTGGAACCTTTGGTGTGAAACACTAAACTTGAAGAGATTTACCACTAAACACCAAAACACTTTTTGAACTGCTCGACGCACGTTTCGCTAACCATGTTAGCATCATCAGGAGATGATTTAATCTCAAGATTAGATTAAATCATCTCCTGATGGTGTTAACATAGTTAGCGAAACGTGCGTCGAGAAGTTAAAAAAAAGTGACTTGGTGTAGTGGTAAATCTCTTCAAGTTTAGTCAATTCAAGATATTACACTGCCATACAAAAAAAATGTTTTTGAATGTTTCCTTCAGTTCATGAGTTAAATCCTACTAATTTTGCTTTGAGAAAAACGAATACGATAAAGAAAAAAATTTATTAGCTCTAGTTTCTGTTGTATACAATAGATGGAAGTATTTTATTTTAACGGATTAAGAAAAAAACGATACATTTTAACTACATATGCGAACAAAATTGAAAGTCCATTTGAATTTTTTTAATAACAGTTACATTCTAATATTTCAAAATTACTGGGAGATTACCTGGAAGGTTGTTGGCTTACGGCTTGCCTCTTGTAAATCATCTGCTGATGATGCTAACATGGTTAGCGAAACGTGCGTCGAGCAGTTCAAAAAAGAATCTCTTCAAGTTAAGTAAAACTTGCATATTATTAATTGAAACAAATTGGATAACATTTTTCAGAAAAATTCTCGATGAAAAACCTACTTGCCATGTTGTGTAATTCATTATATTTAATTCTTATACTTATCGATTAGTGAATTTTTACGGTTTTAATACATGAAAATTTTACTTGATTAATAAAAGGATTTTTACTTTTTGATTTGTAGAAAATTTACTTTTTTCATTAGTAGAATTTTCATTATTTCATTAGTAAACAAATCACATTTTCGTTTGGAAAATTTCACTTTTCTATTAGTTAAAAATTCACTAATTTAAAATGTGACAAGTTTCATTAATTGAAAAAATAACTACTATTTACTAGTCGTATATATTGGACATTTTTAGATAGTGAATATTAGCTACGAATTAGTAGATTTTTACTAATTCAATTTTACAGAGTAAATGAAACTCAAAAAAAGCATTTTCATGTGTTACAAAAATCATGTCGACAGGTGTAAAAGTAAAGTTTTGGGGTTAGAGGCGCATCAGCAACTCAGAAGGCTATTTAGCGACTGGACCTACAGCTTAACGTGGGTTCCGAACCACGGTCATCAGCTACCGAAAACCCCGGTCACCCTTTGTTTTTATACTTAACCGAAAGTATCTCGAGAAACCTACCGACTGGCGAGTGACCAACGTAGAAAACCTCTCAGAAGACATCCGGCCTTACGCAGCCTCGAACTGGCGTGCCTGAGGGGTGATTCCTTGTCAGATTTTACACTCTTACCTAGAAACATTCACAAGAATTTTAGAAACACTTTTTTTGCCTAGTACAGGATTCGAACCCGGTCCACATTAGTCGACAGGTGTAATTGAATGAATATTAAGTTGTGGATTGAGTATTTTACTTGCATGTAGAATGAGAGCGATAAGGCGGAAATTTTCGCATTTCTGAAGTTTTTCTCTATAATTTGTTACAATATACACCATGTTTTGATCAATCGAGTCACTAAAATCACCTAAATTATGATAATCCATCTGTTATCTGTCATGTACGTTCGTATTAAAAGGAAAACATTTCCTTACGATATATTTCCCTAATCACTTATCCAAATGGCAATTCTCATATTACGTCCACTTCGTAAACAATGGCATAATATAATTTATTAGTTAAAACAAGAACTATAAAAAATAGTCTCTATCATCCATTATTCCAAGAAAATGGACCTGTCGAAGACCGTCTCCAAAAGTTTACCGAAATAAACGCACGCCCTGTCATCTGTTCCTTGCCAATTTCCTCTCAGAGACCGCCGCTTCCTGTACGTTGGCCCTTTTCAAATTTGTTTTGATAATCTGCGGTCAACTCTTTTGACACACCATAAATATTTTTTCTAGATTTTCTGTTACATTTCTTATAAATCGTTTAAATTCAAATAAATAAGAAATCAAACATATTTGCAATATGTACTTCACGCAACTTGTCCCTAGAAATTACACATTAAAATAAAAAGATACAGTGAAACATTATTATATATACGAGGGAGGCTATTTATGTATCCGGAAATGCCAACAATGGTGTGGCTTGGCGCCATCTGATATATAGATCGTAGCGTTTAACATTGTTGACTGTATACGTACTCAGAATGCTTTGTTATACGGACGCTATTTGTGTTGTATCACTCAAAATCAATCAAAATAATAGTAATTAAAAGTTTATATGACAGACCAAAACTTGTTTGTACCACTTGTTTGTACAGTGATACACTACACAAACATATCACTTTAAAGACATTTTAATAAAAAACAATTACCCAAAATATTTCATAGATAAATCGTTTAAAACTTTTGATACCAGATAAAACAGACAAGTTATTAATAACAATAATAGTAACTCTCAAACAATTAACCTCACAATTCCTTATATCCGCGGTATTTCTGACACAATTAAAAGAGTAGGAAATAAATACAATATAAGAACGACATTTAAAACAAAAAATACTCTTAGATCTATATTAACAAAAACCAAACCAAACACACAACAGAATACCAAAAATGTGGTATATAATATTTCCTGCAAATGTGGCAAATTTTATATAGGTGAAACATCTAGACTGTTAGATGTTCACAATCAGAGAATTCAGAGAATAAAAGAACATAAAAACCTTCTTAGAAAGGGCGATTTTAATAAATCTAGAATTTATCAATACGTATGGGAATCGGGATATAAAATCAATTGGAATAATTCTAAAAAGGTATTAAAAGAATCGGTAACAAAATACAGAAGATTAAAAGAAACCGCTATAATTAATTTAAATAAAAATAATTGTATTACTATGCCTTTGGTAGATTTAAATTCAATATGGTTCCCGATTCTAAAGAATACAATTAAAAACGAAATATAAGTATTTCAATACATAATAATCACGCAGTAAACCTCACCTATAACACATGGGCTGAAAAGTCCCGGGCCTAACAAAGAAAACACAGTTTTTATGGTTCAAAATTAGCTTTATTCATCAACGTAATCTCCATCAAGAGCAACGCAATCATTCCAGCGCCGCTCTAACATTTCAATACCACTTTTGTAGAATGATTTATCTTTTGCCTCAAAATAGGCCTCAGTTTCAGCGATAACCTCTTCATTCGTGCGAAATTTCTTACCGGCGAGCATTTTTTTCAGGTCTGCGAACAGTCAGTAGTCGCTGGGAGCCAAATCTGGCGAATACGGTGGATGTGGGTGCAATTCGAAGTTCAATTCATGTAGTTTTGCCATTGTTTTGATTGACTTGTGACACGGTGCGTTGTCTTGATGAAACAAAATTTTTTTCTTTGCCATATGCGGTCGTTTCTTTGCAATTTCGGCCTTCAAACGCTCCAATAATGCTATATAATATTCACTGTTAATGGTATTTCCTTTCTCAAGATAGTCGATGAATATTACACCACGCACATCCCAAAATACCGAGGCCATAACCTTTCCAGCCGATTGTTGTGCTTTCGGACGCTTTGGACGAGGTTCACCAGTTGCTGTCCACTCAGATGACGATCGTTTTGATTCCGGAGTGAAGTGATGGATCCATGTTTCATCCATTGTCACATATCGACGCAAAAATTCCGATTTGTTACGTTTAAACATGGCCAAACACTGCTCAGAATCATCAACACGTTCTCGTTTTTGGTCAACAGTGAGCAAACGCGGCACCCACTTTGAACCGAGCTTTCTCATAGTCAAATGCTTATGCAATATAAAGCCAACATGTTCTTTTGATATCTTTACGATGTCAGCTAACTCACGCAACTTTTCGATTATTCAAAACGATTTTGTGGATTTTTTTTATGTTTTCTGGTGTTACCGCCTCATTTGGACGTCCACTGCGTTCTGCATCATCGGTGTCTCTACGACCACGTTTGAAGTCAGCAAACCAACGTTTTATTGTTGTTTCTGATGGAGCGAAGTCCCCATAACACTTTTCAAGCCATTGCTTCGCTTGAACGGTATTATTTCCCATCAAGAAGCAGTGTAAAATAAAACACGAAATTGTTTTTGATCCATTGTTTCGAAATTAACAAAAGTAGCGTCACTCTTAGCGCAATAACTCACAAACTAATGAATAGAATATCATGAAATTTTAACAGCTGTCTTTGCAATAAAACTAGCGCCATCTAGTTGTTAGGCCCGGGACTTTTCAGCCCATGTGTTATATATATTTTATGGTAGTATGTCACTGTCATTAAAAACTATTATTGTCAATGTAAATATCATTGACATATACAAAACTTCCTATATTTGCATTATATATAGAAATGAATATAATTTATTTTTTAGATTCGTTTTGAAAACGGGAGAAGACCTCCCGAAACGTTAACGTTCAAAAGTTTGTATTTATTTTAGAACATTTTTATATTTTTTAAAATTTTGTTCGTTAGGCAAATTTATTACAGAAATGAATCACTGAGAAATTTGCCTCCGTTTGGTTTTTTGTTTTTTATCCAGTGATTCTTTATTTACATAAGATATTTTTGATATTTTTTTGAGTTTTAGATTGTGGCGAAAACCCCAGAAAATAAAAGAAGTATAGGCAAATCATATTGTTTTAAAAGTTCTCTAATACCACTGTAGTTAGAGAGAGAGAGAGAGAAACAGTTTTTAATGCTACTGCTAGTGGTTTACTTTTTGGATACTGATATGTGTGAAATTGAAATTTATTGTCTAGATAATGTTTAACTAAACCTCGATAATCGTTGTCGAGGGTTAAATTAATCTTTACCGGCTTACTTGTGGCTACTGTAGTTATTTTGTTTACATCGCTTACAGGTTCTTTCTGATTGTGTTGGCCGTGTAGAAAAATGGGAGGGACTTTCAGCATTTTTAATTTAGTATAAGAAGTTCCTCGCTGGCTGTTGTCGTCTGATGGTTCTAGCGCTGGTGGTAAATAAAATCTATTTTGGGTTAACATATTTTTAGAATTCCACTGTTACCGTTTTTGTACATTATTTATCGGTGGAGATAAGGGGTCACTATTACGTTTTTGAGATGTCATTGTTCCATTTGCCAGCCCCGACTGGCAGGCAATAGTAAAATTTTAATTTGTATCGCACTTGTAACTTTAACCCTCCGACGGTCGCGTGGGGTGTTTTAACACCCCAGTCATTTTTTCTTAATAATTAGATATCGAAAAAAAATTCTTGAGTGCTGCTCTTTTCAATACCTTCAAATGAAAGTTCAGAAAACGTATCCCACGCGGGTGAGCACGCACATCGTCATTTCAGTCCGAGCTATTCGCGGTCAAAGTAGGCTGGGGTGTCGCATACACCCCACGCGACGTTGTACGTGCAAATTTTGATAGATAATTAAAAAGGTATGTTAAATTTCCTTTTTTATTTAACTTATAATTATGTTATTTATTACTTAAAAATTATAAATAAAATGATAAGTTAACTAACTTAACCTAATTTACATAAGTAAACAAATAAAAAGTTCGTATTTTTCGTTAGAAATTTATTTTTCATAAGGATTTTTATATTTTATTGGTAGGGTGGACAAATGTTAGATTTTGAAGGTCTTCGTCAATGATCAATCTGATGAAGTCGAATGGGAAGAGTCGGACAATGGTGAAGACGACAATCTTCAACACTCTGATCATGACTCAGAGTCTGAACAAGACGGTGTAGATAATGAAGAAAATCAGAAGAACCTCAATAATAATGATAAATCCAGACGACGAGGTAGCCATTATTATTTAGAAAAAGACCGAATCACAAAGTGGAAAAAGACTCGTCCTGTTCAAAATTTTCGTGCTCGAAGAAGAAATATAGTACTTCATTTGCCAGGACCAAGAGGAGATCCTAAAAACATCAAAACTGAAGTAGAGCCTATGGTACTCTTAATAGATGATATAATTCTAAGACAAGTCGAATATTGTACAAACCTATATATTGATAAAATTAGTGATGGTTTTCAACGTGATAGAGATTGTAAACATACAACATTGGAGAAAATAAAAATATTAATTGGAGTACTTAAACTTAGTGGAATTGCAAAGTCCAACCATCGAAATTTGAGCGAATTATGGGAATCTAATTGTCTGGGTATAGAAGTTTTTAGAATGATAATGAATATGAGATGATTTCAATTTCTGCTACGCTGCTTACGATTTGATGACTACAAAAATCGAGCATCAAGAAAAGAATTAGATAAATTAGCACCATTTCGTGATATTTTCGAGAGATTTATTAATAATTGTGAAAGGTATTATTCCGTTGGTGAATATGTTACTATTGATGAGCAATTAGTACCATTTTGAGGACGATGTTCTTTTCGACAATACATTCGAAGCAAGCCAACCCGCTACGGCTTCAAAATCTTTTCCATGACGGATTCTTGAACCTGATATACTTCAACATTGGAAATTTATGCAGGAACACAGCCTGAAGGACCATACTCAAAGTCAAATTCTGGTAGAGATGTTGTAAATCGTTTAGTGAGAACAGTTGAAGGTACTGGACGAAATTTAACAATTGATAACTGGTTCTGTAGTATTCCATTGGTAGATCTTCGCTCAAAAAATCTAACTGTTGTAGGAACGCTGCCAATAAAAGAGAATCGTCGCTATCTTTTGAAGACATTACTAATCGACAAATCGGTTCTAGTCAATTTGGATTTAAAGAAAATATGACACTTGTGTCATATGTACCAAAGAAGGTAAAGAAAAAAAAACGTTCTAGTAGTTTCAAGTATGCATACAAGTGACGATATCGATAGTACAACGAATAAACCTGAAATTGTTATGTTTTAAAACTCAACAAAAGGAGCTGTTGATACTGTAGACCAAATGATTGGTACATTTTCATGTTCCAAACCAACTCGAAGATATCCACTAAAAATATTTTTTCACCTAGTTAATATTGGTTGCTTGAACGGCTTTGTTATTTGTCATTTCAATAATATTGATAATAAAATGAATCGTCGAAAATTTTTAAAAGAATTAGGACTTTCTCTAGTTAGAGATGAGATAAAAAAAGCGAGCCTTCAATAGATATTTATCTAAAGATTTACGCAAAAATGCTGCCAATTATTTATCCCTGCCATTTCTTCCACTCACAAGAAAAGAAGAACTGGATAAAGCAGTTCGCTGCTCTGTATGTCCAAGAAATCGTGATATAAAGACGAAGAGTTTCTGCTCTGAGTGCCAAGTACCAATGTGCAAAACACATATGATTTCAATATGTGAAAAAAAAACTTAGGACCGTAAAGGATTAATACTATAACCTTTATTGAACGTAAATTTCTAATTTATTTATTTAAAATTGTTTATTAAAATTCTTAAGTTTTAATTTGTTAAATAACATCTGTGATGTTATTTTTAAATATATTTTCTGATGTTTTGTGTTAAAACAATTATTATTATTTTGTTAATGTACTTAAAATGTATACGAGCATTAATCAAAAGAGTGCAATTTTTAAGATGCTCGAATAAGGTGCTAAATAAAAATTTTTCTATTCTAATAGTCGATTTCTCTTCTTTATACCCTTCTTTTCGATAATTTATTTAAAATAATTTAATTTAATAAATATAAACATAAAATATTATTATATATATGAGAATCCGAAAATACATTCAGTTTTTCACTTTACCAGGAATAGTCCTCGGAATTTTTTTATTTTATGCATATTTCTTAATAAAACTCGATTAATTATGTAAAGAACCGCCTAAAAGAAGATATTATTAAAGACAAAAAAATTGTTTTTAATATTATCTATATTTTTAACAATTTTTGTTTGGGGTGTCAATGCACCCCACGCCACTACTTATGTCCCAAATTCCGATGCGACAAACGAAGGGTTAATTATGATTAAATTATGGATTTAGCCTAAAGGCACTCGCACTCCCTCCAAGGACCGGCCCTACAATACCAGAACACACCAGGCACAAGCCACACCCGGAGCAAAACCTGAGTACAGCCTACACCCGGCACATCCCCGCATTGCAAAACCGGTCCCAAGAGGAACACCATAGACTAACTAAAATAAGAGACTGTTTAATAGATACGTAAGTTTGCTTTTCACGATTCTTTGAATGGGAGGGCGCTGCAATCGAAAATTTTATCTTTCTCGTTTTATCCTCTTTTTCCCTTTGAGAAAGTTGGGTCTAAAAATACAATCGCCGGATAATTTAATGGGCCTATCGGGTAATTTTGTGACAAGGTAAAAACACTAAAAACGTTTTAATTTATAATAAAATTGGAAATTAATATTATTTTTAACAAAACTTAGCCAAGTTTGAGATTATATTAATATTTAGAAAATTAATTATTTTTATTTGAGTTTTAAGGAATATAGACACGAGCTGCGGATCTTTGACAGCAGCCTTATTCTAAACAAAACATAACCTGATTGCAGTTTGCTTTTATTTTAAAATAATTTTCAATACCTAGCAAAATATTTCTGGCTTGTGTACTAAAACAAGAAAAATAGGATATAAATTGGTTATAATTTTTGTGCCAGTGGTAATGCAGACAAATCATTAGGTAAGTAATAAGACGAGATTTTTATGACGTTAATGTTTAAATTAAGGCTTATTTTTATATAAAAGCCGGATACCCATTAAACGACCACCAAACAAGCAGAGGACACTAGGATAAAATCAATATAATCAGAATAACAACAAAGGGCCGAGACGTTGAAGAGTAAACATATCTTCTAGTGCGCTCCGCGACACGTGGTCGGGCTATAGTAGTAAACGGGCGGGCTGCAGTGATGGTGAACCCAAAGGGATTTGCCATCACCGAAAAGCCCTACAAGGCCTTAAAACGCGCGCTCGATGATAAAGATAAGCGCATTACTGATCTCGAGAATCAGTACCGGTATGCGCTCGAGATGAACCAGATGGCGGGCGACGAAAACGATCAAAACAATTGTATCAAAGCACCAGAGGGTGAAAAGAAAAGAAAAAGCGAAGAAGAAGTTCCGGAAAAGAACCTAGATTCGGACGACGACGCGGTCGCGAGTGCCGCGATGGACACGCTGGACGAAGGGGGCCATTCTTCGGTCCTCGAATCCGGAGACTACCAGAAGGTAGTCTCAAAGAAGAAATTGAGGAAAAAGAAACGGAGTTCGTTGCAGGTGAAAGAGGGTTCTCCTCCTCTTAAAAAACCAGCAACTGAGTCTCCTGTTTCTGACAAACCAACCTTCAGGAAACCGGAACCTCCTGCGGAGGTTCCACAAACTTTGGTTGATCAGGAAGCCGAGCTTCCGATCCCAAAGAGGACTGGTAAAGTCCCACCAATCGTGCTGAGAGACAAGGAAGCGTTCCTGCAGGTAATGAAAACCTGCAAGGAGCGTGGTATCTTGTTCTCAAGGTCGGTCACGAAGCCGGAAGGGGTTCATCTTCACCCACAGACTTCTGACGACTACCGAGCAGTTTCTGCGCTGCTCGAGGAAGGGAACATTAAGTTCCACTCGTTCTGCTTCCCTGATGAACGCAATCTTCGCGTACTGATCAGGGGAGTCTTGGAGACGATTCCAGTCTCTGAGATAACGAACGAACTAAAAGCCATGGGCTTCCATCCGATCCATGTGGAAAGGTGGAAAAAATCAGGGAAAGATGGCTCTCCAATGGCCATTGTCCAAGTTGTTGTCCCCAGGGAAGATAAGGGGATATACGACATAAAGTCCTTCTTCGGACAGGACATTAAAATCCAAACTCAGCGATCGAATGGCCGAGTAGTGCAGTGTTTCGACTGCCAAAAATTCGGCCATACGGCGAGAAAGTGTCATGCCGATACGGCCTGTGTTAAATACACGGGCGATCACTCCACAAAGGAGTGTAAGAAGGATCGAAATGACACACCAACTTGCTGCAACTGTGGATGTGCGCATACAGCGAACTTTCTAGGTTGCAGCAAGAGACCAAATGGAGGTATCTCCGAGAAAGCCGCAAGGCTTTCGAAGAGAAAACCTCGTGGAACCGCTGTTAACAAGTCCCGTAAAGCCGCCGTACCCCCACCGACCTTCGTGTGGGGGTCTCAAAGGAACTCAGTTCCATCTAGCGACCCCGCTCCACAAGGTGACATTATCTCCAACCTTGTGGAGCAACTAGTAGCTCAATTGTCGGGTCAACTTCAGATCCTACTGAGCTCGGCGCTCAGCACTTCCCTCGGAGCCATTATTCCCCAACAATAGTCCCCCAAATTCCGTGGCAGTAAGCCGATGGGGCCCGAAATTATCGGGTTTCCGGCTTACATAAGTTCCATAATAGTAAACCGCTATCGAAAAATCCCGCTATCCCGCACCAAATAGCGGACCGACGACGCCCGCTGGTTGTCGGCCCGGCATTGGGCGTGACTAGTTTCCCACTTCCGATGGAGATAGTTTTTCATTATCAAGTTAACCTTCACAAAGTTTCTCTGGACTTTGTAGTAAACCCTAATTTTAAGTAATGTCAGACTATGCCCCGCAAAAGAAAGGGGGAATTCTGACACTTCCTGGGATAGCTAGAATCCCATAACAATAAAATTCGGACCCGTTTCGGGCGTAACTGATCGAATATAGGCAGGAGCCTGAAGGCTAGCCTAAAAACCAGAGTGAAAAAGCGGTGATAACAACAATCTCTATATTTGCTATTCAAATCTCTTTGAATTTTGTGTTTCACATAAAAAATTCCGAAGTAATTCCGAGAAGTAATTAAAAGTAAATAGTTCAATTCCAGGTGGTATTCATTCTCGGCTGGCCATTATTTCTAGCTCAGCAAGCATTCCGTGTGACGTATTTTTGAGTGTGCTATAAGAGAAAGTATTTAGCAAGGAAAATGAGGACGCGTTCATATCGCAAATTAAAAATCCGTAAAGCAATTACATCCTCAGTAATACATCGGTCAATAAGTCTGACAAATAGATTTTTTTTTGCAAATTTTTACTTTATTCATCAATATATTCTACCAGAAGAACAATACAATCATTACAACGCTATGCCTGTTTTTCTATGCCTGGTTTCTTTTCAACATTTCTATGCCTGTTTTATAGGATGACTTCTCTTTGCTTTCAAAATTTTCTTCTTTCAGGAAATATTTCTTCAATGGAGCGAAATTTCTTTCCAGCGACAACGATGGCTCAATTACATGAATTGCACTTCGAATTGCTTCCTTATCTACCGCATTATCCAGATCTGTTCTCAGACCTTGTTGTTGTCGATGTTAGCCGAAAAAAAAAATCGCTCCAATGAAGAGGAAATTGCCGAAACTGAAAAATATTGTCAAGCCAAAGAGAAATCGTTCTATAAAGAAAGTGTAAAAATGTTAAAAAAACGTTAGAATGATTGTATAGCTCTTCAAGGAGAATATATTGATGAAAAAAGACGAAATTTGCAGAAAAAGTGTGTTTAATTTGTAAGACCATGGACTTATTGACTTATGTGTTAATTTCATTAATCCCCGATTGTTCATGTTGATGTACTTTATCCTTTTGATTACCCAGGGCTTCCCTTAATTTAATTTATGGTTTGAAGACTACCCGTATACTTTTTTCAAAATCTTGTATGGCTCTCATGTTAAATGGGACCAAACCGCATTACCATGAATTTATTTTTGTTTTGTCCCGTTGAAAAATCGAAGATTCTTACAATAACTGTCTAAATGTATGTTTTTCAATTAATCTATCTACAATATTCTTATTATAATCATTCACTTCAAAACCCCCTAATTAATTTTAATTCTTTGTTATAGTTATTTTTGTTTGAACTCTGTCTACCATAAAACTTAAACTAACCATTTTATTATAGAAGCTATGATTCGAATCGTTAAGAATATATGCCGAAGTGGTGGTGTTTTTCCTAAAAATATCAAAATTTAACCTATTTTTATAGTTCCTATTCATTAAAACATCTTAAATTGTAATCTATCATTGTTCTCGACTTCATACGTGAATGGTATTGTTTAGAATTTACCATTTAAATGCTTAACAAAATCTTCTAAGGTTTCATTTCTCCTGATGAAGCTAATGGTTAGCAAAACGCACGTTTAGAAGTTTAAAAAACGTGATTTGGGTTTAATGGTAAATCTCTTCCAGTCAGGCAGGTATGAAATTAATTGTATACAAATTTATATTACACACAATAGATAAAATATCTGTTATATATCGCATATTGTATATGAAATAAAAAAAGGTACTTTGTTCAACATGCACTTAAATTTACAATAACGATAAATTTAGAAAGGAAATCGCCAAAATTCTACAAGAAGTTTGGCGAACCGAACGGATTCCGGAAGATTGGAAAGATGCTCTAATCCATCCACTACATAAGAAAGGAGATAGAACGGATGTAAACAACTATAGACGGATATCTCTTCTCCCAGTTTGTTACAAGATTCTATCTCAATGTCTACTAGACAGAGCACAGGGACAGTTAGAACCTAACATTGGTGAATATCAAGCAGGTTTTCGACCGGGCAGATCCTGCCCTGAACAGATCCTGAATCTGAAGTTGATTCTAAGACATCAAAAACTGTACAATAAAAATCTCGTCTGTGCATTTGTGGATTTCAAAAAAGCATATGATTCTATTGACCGCGAATCTTTATTCCGGATCTTGAAAGAACAAGGACTAGATCTGAAAACGCTGGCAATTATTAAAGCTACGTTAACTAACACAAGGTCAAAAGTTAAATTCATGGATGAGATCTCAGAGCCCTTCGAAATTAAAACTGGAGTGAGACAAGGGGATGGACTCTCGCCACTCTTATTTAACTGTGTTCTAGAAGAAGTAATACAGGAGTGGCGTGAAAAAAAGTCGGCCCTGAATATTGACCAGCCCATTAAACTGGGGAGAACCAACATCAAAATTGATTGTCTGGCATTTGCTGATGATCTAGCAATTTTAGCTCAAGATGTATTAACGGCACAGAAACAGATTGAAATCCTAAAAGAAACAGCAGAAAATGTAGGACTCCAAATTTCCTTTGAAAAGACACAATACATGACCTGCAACAGACTAAGAACGCCATTTCTAAAAACAAAATATGGTAACATCAGACGAGTCTCTCAATTCAAATATTTCGGTGAAATAATCATGGAAAATGGGCTGGAAAAAGCGGCCAATAAGGGTAGATGTCAAAAAATGGAAACGGCATTGAGACTTACACAAAATATTTACAACAAAAAATGCCTATCTAAAAACACAAAACTGAGACATTACAACACAGTTATTAAGCCAGAATGTCTATATGCTGCAGAAACGCTCATTTTGAATAGAAAGAAGGACATCGAGGACATTGAAAAGAAGGAAAGAAAAATCGTAAGAAAAATCCTAGGCCCCAAACAAATAAATAGCACAACATACCGACTTCGAGAAAACCAAGATATCAAACAATACATAGATATACATAGCGATATGAGAAAAAGAAGACTTAAGTTTTACGGACACATAAAACGGATGAATCCGAGTAGGTTAACTAGACAAATAGTCGAATTTTATGAAAATAGGAGTAAAGCTAAAGTAGAAATAATTAAATGGATTCCTGCAATTAAAGAGGACCTAAGATCAGCAAATATTTCACAAAGTGAAATTCAGTATAGAGGCTGTTTCAGACACAAGGTGAACGTTTGGAAGGTTGGCCAGAGAGAAAAATGTAGGAAGACTGGAACAACTTGGTCTGACGAAAGGAAAAAAGCTCATAGCGAAAGAATGAAATTAGTATGGGCACAATGGAAGGCTAACAACAGCAACAAACGCCTCTAATTGTACTTCGCGTGGTCCACTAGGGCCCATACGTGAATAATAATAATAATAATAAATTTAGAAAGCATACGTCAGTGAGTCTCTTGGTGGATATGAAGACATTTAAATAATAAACTGCAACGAAGCCATAGAGCGCAGAACAAAGCCTATAAACTTGGGATTGTAAGTGGTGATTTAACAAGAGCTGCAGGATTTTGCCCGAAATCTCTTCTGTCAAACTGATTAAAGTTTATATTTGGTACCAGCCATCTATAAGCATGGAAAATTTATTATGCAACCCTTCATAATCGCAGAGCGTTTTTTTTTTAATTTTATTTAAAAAAATATGTTTAATTACGAATACAATTTTCAAATATATATATATATATATATATATATATATATATATATATATATATATATATATATATATATATGTTAGTTTGCGCCAGTGGCGGCTCGTGGGTCTTTAAAGTGGAAGGGCGTAGAAGAAAATAGTGCTGCTGAAGATTTTTTTAGAAACTGAACGGAAATAAAATATGGTGTTTGGCTCTGAAAAATTGTTTACTGTAATTAATGCTGGAGGGGCGGCGCCCCAACGCCCTCCCTCATGAGCCGCTACTGGTTTGCGCGCAAGTCGGCAAATTTGTATCTCGATAGTCCGGCAAATCATCATGGAACATTTAACATCAAAGTATCGCTTGCGAATTGTTGAAATTTATTATCAAAACTGAGGGTTCTGTGTGCCAAACTGATAGAGAATTTCGTGAATGTGAACTGCGTGTGTAACTGCGATATTGAAACAAAATCAAGACAAAAAACTATGCGTTCTAAAGAAAATATCACCGCTGGCAGTGTTGATGAAGATCCAAATTTATCAACTCGTCGTCGTTCGCAGAAAGTTGGGCTTTGTTTTTCGACTACATGGATTGTTTAATTCGGGATTTTGATGGTATTGATCTAGAGGAGATATGGTTCCAATAGAACGGATCCACATCTTATACAACCATCGCAATAATCGATTTATTGAAGAAACAATTCAGTTAGAAAATTATTATGAGGAATGGATCTGTTAATTGGCCACCAAGTCAAGCAATCAGAATAGCAACAATGAATAATCCTGGAAAAATAAAATATCACTGCTCTGTACCAAATTGCGATAATATTTTTTTTATGATAAAGCTAAAAATCTTATAAATAAACATTTCTTTCTTGCTCCGCGAGATTTGAAAAGACGGTCACAATGGTTCAGCTCAATGGGATTAAAATATTCAGAAAAACCTTGTTAGTTTTGTGAAGACCATTTCGATGATAAGGCTTTTACTAGCACACTGAGAAAAAGAGTATCAAAATTTGGAACTCCAACCATTTTGAAATTGCCCAAAATTAATATAATTAGTAATATCTTAATTCGCCCAGCCAACATTGATATCTCTTCACATTCAAATACTACAATTAATCCAATTGAAAACAATCCAGAAATTTTTGACACTCCAAACACATCTAAAAACAAAAGTATATTTTGGGAAATTGGGGAGACAAGGGTTAAAAATTTAACACCTAGGAAAAAAAAGCTGTATGAAATTAATAAAAAGCAAAGTTTGCATCTAACATCTTTAAGACGTTCATTGTTTAAAACTAAACATGAGGCTAATTTGTAAAAAAAATTTAATTCAACACCCATATACAAAAAATTGCAACAAAATTTAGATCCTGCTGGCCTTCAACTGATTGAGGATATAATCAATAATAGTAAATATAAACGGCCCAACTGGTCAACAAGAAACAAAATTTGTCAAAAAGGGTATTAAATATGAGCATGTTAAATAGATACTGTTTTTTATCATCCCACCAGTCAGGTTTGTTATTCATCCGTATTTTTCCGACAGATTCGTCCGCAGCCTCAAGAATACAAGCTTTTATATGTTCGTACTCTTCTTCTATTGTTCGTTGAGTTTCGATTAGTTTTTGATCGAGTCTTCTAAGATATAAATATTTAGTACTTTCATGTTCAAAACTTTGTAAGTTATATTTTGTCGTTGTCAATCTATTCTCAGTGAGACTGCTGGTGGTCGATTGAAAAGATGTTAAAAAGGGAATGTGTATCTTTGCCACCAGTAAGCGGTGATCAGATCCACACTCGGCACCTCTCTTTACCCTAACGTCTTGTATCTTGATTTGGGAGTTTTGTCGGGCAATGAGATAGTCAATAATCGATTTTAGTCCTCTTGTCTGTTGGTACCAAGTGTATTTATGTATATCTTTGTGAGCGTAAAAGGTGTTAGTTATTCTCAAATCGAACTGCTCACAAAGATTCACTAATCTTTCACCATTGTCATTTATGGTTTCTTCCCCGTGTCTGCCTACTACTCTACTATGTCTCTGTTTTCCGACCCGACCATTTAGGTCTCCTCCTATGATGACTTCATGACTGCGTGGAATTTGATCAATTATATCTCTGAGGGTATCTTCAAACATATCTTTAACGTGAGCTGTAGCATCGTTATTAGGAGCATACACACCGAGAATTGTCATAGTTCTTCCCCTTATTTGGATCGTCAATTTAATTATGCGTTCGTTCATTGGTTCCCAAGATTTAATGTATTTATATAATATAAAAGATAAGATAAAATAGAACAACAAATTAAAGAAAAGAAACAACTCTACCAGAAACTCCTTCAAAAGAACGATGATGCGACGAGACAAAAATACAAAAGAGCAAATAGGGAGGTTAAAAACGAAGTCCTAAAGAGAAAGAATCAGTCTTGGGAGAAAAAATGTGAGTACATAGAACAACAATTAGGAGGAACCCGAAGCTCAGAAGCCTGGAAGACCATAAAGTCGGTAAAAACATCAAAAAAACAAATACCTAACTTAGGGGGCATAACAAATGAAGACTGGGTACACCACTTTAAAGACCTTTTGGAAGAGAGACGTGAAAATTTTCTAGGAAAACAACACCAAATAAATAATCTAACTCCTATAGATCTCCAACTAAAAGAAGTGCAACAAGCTGTGAAAGACACAAAAATAAAAAAATCCCCTGGACCTGGAGGGATCCACCCGGAATTCATAAGGTATGGACCCGAAAAACTTTTAAGAATGTTGAAGAATATGTTTCAACGATGCCTGAATGGGGAAGAAACGCCGATCGAATGGAGAACATCATATATATCAACCATTCACAAAAAAGGCTCAAAAAATGATCCTAAGAATTACCGAGGTATAGCGGTAATCCCAACAATAGGAAGAATATATTCCCGAATCCTTAGAAATGAAATAGAAGAAGACATCAAGGATAAACAAGCGGAAGAACAAGCCGGTTTCCGGGCAGGGAGATCCACCACAGACAACCTTTTCACTCTAAAAATAGCCCTAGAAAAACGAACCCAGCGAAACAGGGAGACGCATATAGCTTTCATAGACCTAGAAAAAGCTTATGACAGTGTACCAGTATCGAAATTATGGGAAGCAATGGAAACTCTCAAGATTAGACCAACATTGATTCGGGCCGTCCAACTTTACTATGAACAGAATTCTGCGGTTATTAAAATTGGAACATCACTATCTGAATCATTCAATACAACAAAGGGGCTAAGACAAGGATGTTGTCTATCTCCCACCTTATTCAAGCTATACGTAGACCAATCCATGAAAGGCTGGGCACGGAAGTGTTGGAACATGGGCCTTCGGGTGGGGGATGACACCCTATATACTCTTTATTTCGCCGACGATCAGATAGTGGTTGCAGAAGACCAACAGGATTTGAGCTATATGGTGAGGAAACTAAATGAAGAGTACACACTAGCTGGTCTCACAATTAACTTAAATAAATGTGAATACTTAGCGGTGAGTAGTAATGACAACGACGATTTACCCTTGGAAAACGGAACAATAAAAAACGCTAACAAGGCTAAATACTTAGGGGTGATCTTCAACAGGCAAGGTAATAGTAATGATGAAATTCAAACAAGAATAATAAGAGGTAGACAAATCATTGGAGCACTCAACTCTGTCCTGTGGGAAAGAAAAATTAGGCGAGAAACAAAACTTCGCATATATAGCTCAATCGTAAAGAGTGTTTTGACTTATGGTTCAGAAGTGTGGGATTTAAATAATACTAATAGAAGAAAACTACTGGCCACGGAGAGGGATTTTTTGAGAAGGAGCTGTCGGAGATCGAGACTTGAGAGAATAAGAAATATAAACATTAAAAGGGACATGAACATCGAGAGAGATATTGTGGACGACATAGAGAGAAAACAATTGACTTGGTTCGGACATGCAAAAAGAATGAATGAGACAAGATGGCCACGAAAAGTGTTGGAATGGATACCTCCAGAAAGAAGAAAGAGAGGACGACCAAGAAGAAGTTGGAGAGACGGCGTTGACGAAGCCATGGAAGCAAGAGATTTGCAAGAGGACATGTGTCACGACAGAACGAACTGGAAACTGGGGACGGAGAGGCGGCGACAGCCGTAGATAATCCGAGAATGATGATAAATAGATGCTGTAGAGTAATGTTTGATGAAATAGCTTTATCCGAACAACTAGTTCTAAATACAAAATCAGACAAAGTAATTGGGTATGTAGATTTAGGGAACAAGTTGGGAAGAAAAAACCACTTAGCTGATCATGCTTTGGTTTTTATGATTCAGGGACTTAAATCCTCGTGGAAGCAGCCAGTGACCTACTTTTTTACAAAAGGTACAATTCAAACAAACTCTTTAATTTCTCTAATTCATGAAGTTCATCAATAGGTTTAATAGTTTTGGCCACTGTTTGTGACCAAGGTGCCACAAATCGTGTTGCAATTAGAAAGTTGTCACAAGACCCAAATATAAAACATCCTGGGCCCTTTTTTTTTGTTAATAATATGAAGATTTTTACCATATTTGATCCTCCACACTTGCTTAAAAATACTGGCAATGCTTTTTTTAAATATACCATTAAATATGATAAAAATAAATATGTCAAAATGTGTTTTGCGATCGACAAAACAAGAAAATTTCAGAGTCTGACAAAAATTCGAGAGATTTTTTAAATTTTTCTAACCAAAACAAATTAAAAATGAAAGTCAGTATCGCTGCAAAAACGCTAAGTAATACAGTAGCGGCAGCAATAAACAGCATGATTGGTGGAAATCAGAGTTTACCAAGCGAAGCTATTTATACAGCAGAATATATATATATATATATATATATATATATATATATATATATATATATATATATATATATATATATATATATATATATATATATATATCTTCTTCTTCTTGGGGGTACCATATCCTCATTGGACGTTGGCAATTACCATGGCCCATCTCCTGTTGGCCGCTGATCTAAATAGTTCGGTTGATGTCATTCCTGTCCATTGCCTCAAGTTCTTCAGCCATGATATCCTTCTTCGACCAGGTCCTCTCCTTCCCTCTACTTTTCCTTGTAGTATAACTTGTAGTAAAGAGTATTTTCCTCCTCTCATGACATGTCCAAAATAAGATGCTTTTCGTTTCTTTACGGTGACAATTACTTCTCTTCTCTTGTTCAGCCACTCCAGAACCTTTTCATTGGTAACGTGGTGTGTCCAGGAGATTCGAAGTATACGGCGGTAGCACCAGAATTCAAATGCTTCAAGTCGTTTTACAGTGTTCTCTGTCAAGGTCCATGCCTCCACCCCATAGTATAATATTGAGAAAACATAGCATCGGAGAGTCCTAATTCGTAGTCTGATGTTTAGTTTTAGATTGCATAATACACCTCTCATTCTGTTAAATACATTTCGTGCTTTTTCAATTCTGATTTTTATTTCTCTAGCGTGGTCCCAATCTGCGTTCAGGTTGCATCCCAGATATGTAATGTTTTGTACCTGCTCTAGTTTCCTGTCATGCAAGTAGAAATCAGCGATTATGTTCTGTTTGCTGATAATCATAACTTTTGTTTTCTCTATATTGAGACTTAGACCGTATTCTTTGCTCTTTTCTGCTATTCTATTGATTAGTATTTGCAGTTCTTCTGCAGTCTTTGCTAGTAGTGTAGAATCATCGGCGTAGCGGATGTTATTGATGTTTACTCCGTTAACAATTAGTCCCTCGTCTGTTCCCTCGAGTGCCTCCTTGAACAGTTCCTCTGAATATATGTTAAACAGCATGGGTGACAGAATGCACCCCTGTCTAACTCCTTTTTGGATGTTTATTTGAGACGAAGTTAGGTTTCCTGTTCTGATAGTTGCATTTTGGCGCCAGTACAAGTTGGCTATTATACGCCTTTCAGGTCCATCTATTCCGATTCTTTCTAGGATACTTAACAGTTTATCGTATTTGACCTTATCGAATGCTTTCGAAAAGTCAATAAAACATGCGTATACGTCCGTGTTCACATCTCTTGCTCTTTGTATGAGTACCTGTATACTGAACAAGGCTTCTCTTGTACCAAAACCGCTCCTGAAGCCGAATTGAGTGTTTCCCATGTGTTCCTCAATTTTCCTATATACCCTTTCATGTATTATTTTCAGAAAGATCTTTAGGAAATGGCTCATTATACTGATTAAGCGATGTTCGTCACATTTTTTTGCCCGTGTACTCTTAGGAATAGGTATAAACGTCGAGGTTAACCATTCCTCTGGGATTGATCCAGAATCATATATTTGGTTAAACAATTGTATTATTGTGTCTAGATGTTCTTCGTCTATAAGTTTTATAACTTCTATATAGGTGTTATCCGGACCAGGGGACTTTCCATTCTTTAGTCGCTTTATGGCTGTGATCACTTCTTCTCGAGTGATATAAGGCCCAGTTATGTCGTTGTTCGTTGCTATATCCCCTCTACTTGTGTCCTCAAAAAGTGTTTCTTTATAGGTTTCCCATGTTTTTAAACGAGTTGTGGGATCCCAGACTATGTTGCCTTGCTTGTCTGCAAGTAGCGTTCTCCCATTACTTTTGAATACGCCAGCTGCTTCTTTGATTTTCTTGTGCATGTTCAGTGTATCATGCTTTGCGCCTAAGTTTTCTATCTCGGTGCATTGTTCATGCAGGTACTCTGACTTTGCTTCTTTTATTCTTTCCTTGATCGTTATATTCAGTCTTTTGTATTCCAGTTCATCTCTGTTTTTTAGTTTCCGTCTCTCTGCCATTAGCTCCAAGATTTCGTTATTCATCCATTTTTTGTTCTTTGTTCTGTTGTTCTGAGACTTTAAATTGTTGTTTATTGTTGTTGTTATTATACTTTTTATGCTTTCCCATTTGTTGTTTATTGTTTCGGCTGGACATACTTGAAGTGTAGCTAAGTTGTTGTTTATTTCTTGTTTCACCCTTTCGATAATTGTTGTATCTTTCAATAGATTCATGTCTGGGCGCCTGGGTCTCTGTGGTTGATTGGTCGCTCTCTTGAGTCTCAGTTTGACCCTTGCTAGTAGTAGATTATGATCCGAGGCGATGTCAGCTCCTGGGTACGTTTTTGCGGATGTTATCGAGTTTTGGAATCTTTTGTTGACCATTATGAAGTCAATTTGGTTTCTAATATTCCTTTCACCTGGAGCTTGCCATGTATACAGCCTTCGGGAGGGTAGTTGGAAGTATGTGTTCATGACCGACAATCTATTTTTAATCTATCTTTACAGAACTGAGCCAGTCTTTCTCCTCTTTCATTTCGGTGACCCAGACCAAACTTACCAATCACATCGCCGTCCGCTCCTTGTCCTATTTTTGCGTTGAAGTCACCCATTACAATGGTGACTTCTTTGCTTTTTGTATTCTGGAGTGCCTTCTTGAGGTGTTCATAGAAAAGCTCATTTTCTTCCTCTGTACTTTGAGTTGTTGGTGCGTATGCGGCTATTATGTTCAGATTGTATGGTACGGCTCTGATCTTCATCATTGCCACTCTGTCTGAGATGGGTAAATATCCTAGCAGTGTATTTGCTATTCGGTTATGCGTTATTATCGCTGTACCGTTTCGATGGTGTGTACCATCTTCGCCCGCATAATATATATTATAGTCTCCCACTTGACATTGCCCTGTTCCTGGCCATCTTGCCTCAGTGCATGTCAGAATGTCTATATGTAGCCTTTCCATTATATATATATATATATATATATATATATATATATATATATATATATATATATATATATATATATATATATATATATATATATATATCAGATATTGATACCCTTTTTGACACATTTAATGGAAAGACAGTTTTACCAGAGCTTGGAAAACCTTATAGAAGGTTATTTCAAGAAAATCAAGACATCATGCTTTCTGGAATAAAATGCTCTCTAAAATTCAAAGTTGGGAATTTATTGACAAACAGTCAGGTGCTGTTAAAACTATGATGCCCTTTAAAAGTGGATGGATCACGACCATCAAGGCAGTAATAGCGTTGTTTAAAACTTGTAACAACATGGGTTTTAAATTTTTAAAAACCAGATCACTTAACCAAGATGCCCTAGAAAATAATTTTTCCAGTATCCGCCTTTACGGTGCAACCAACACCAATCCATCATGTTTTCAATTCCAGTCTGCTCTTAAAACATCAATTTTAAATAGCCTTATATTACCTAAATCAATACATACTAATTGTGAACAGGATGGTAAGTCAATTATGGACAATCTTGAAAGCTTTTTTTTAAGTACAGCTTCCAATGCTAAAGAAGATAAACTTGAATTTGGGAATGATTTGGAATCTTTCTTTTTCACTAATGAGCAAGTGTCTTATTTTGAATTAGATTCAGCAGCCTATGTCGCTGGATTTATTTACAAAAAGCTTAACATAAAGTGCCAAGAATGTAATGCCAATTAATTGTCTAATGAAGTTCAACCATTGCATTCCTTTACTAATTTTAAGGAATATGATGATTCTAAAAAACGCTTAAATTATATAACAGAAAATTTTTCTAGAGATTTGGTAACTATATGTATAATAATAAACCTTATAATGCCGAAATATGGATTTATATTAAATATCCAAAAGCAAATAAAACTGTATATCCAAAAACAACTTTTATTTGACTGGTTCTCATGTAATGAACACAAGGAAACTGTGATATCTAGAATATTAGACTTATCCATTAAATTAATTTTAAGAAAATACTGTGATGACATAAAAAGACGTAGTCAAAATGGGAAAAAAAGTATAGCAGATAACTTACTTCTGTTCATGATATTATTTTAAGTAAATATAGTATTTTTCTAACAGCGCGCGAAAAGTGACAATTTTTCCCATTTTTGAATCTCTTTTTAGTTGAAACATTTATAAAATTAAGGATTTTGTTAGTTTTTATTTATTTATGTTCCTATTATTATAAGTGGTTTGTACTAGCTCGTGCAATGTGAAACTTTTCCTAGCATTGAATCTCTTTTTTTGTAAATACATTTAAAGCATTTAGTATTTTATTTGTTTGTACCTTTTTTTCATATTCTAAAAAATTATATTTGTTTTTTAAATTAAAACAAAAATCAAAATACGTAAATGTGTATTTTTTAAATTTATCTGGTTAACAAATTTTGTGCAATTTTTGGAGTCAATAACAACAAATTAAATTTAAAATCACGGTAAAATCACTTATTTTGACACCAAAAGGTTCACAATTCTTATTAACCAGCAATACCCAAATGAAAATCTAAAAATATTGATACATTTAAATTAAATCTGCCGCCATTTACAGTAGTACGAACATTCTCCCAGTTGGATGTCGCCACTGCGAACGCTTGATTAGCTGTTTGCATGGCTTTAACTACTCTTTATTTTATTTTCTCTATGATTGTCCCGTTCAACGTTAGTTTTTATTTTTATTCATATCATTTTATCGCACTCTTTTTGTCGCTGTAAAACTGATAACGAAGCGAAGGAATACATTCGCACTATTTCACTGCTCGTAAAGATTCCAGATTCTTGAAACTGTTTGAATATACTATAAATGCATAATTTGTTAGTGTAAATTATCAATTCTTCTATTGAAACCTTTGGTGTGCCAACACTAAACTTGAAGAGCTTTACCATTATACACCAAGTCACTTCTTTAAACTTCACGACGCACGTTTAGTTAAAAAAACAGTGATTTGGTGTTTAGTGGTAAATCTCTTCAAGTTTAGTGTAAATTATAACAATTTCAGTCGAAAAACGCCCCAAACAGTGACTTTCTGAGAATAAGGACGTAACTCCTGATCCACTCCTCCTCCAAACCCATTAAGTCAGAAGCTTGCGCCGTCGGAAAAGATTATATTTCCCATAACTGGCGATCGTCTTCCAACTAATGGTGTCATATTTTTTTCCTTTATTTGGGTTTTTCGCCACTATCTAAAACTCAAAATATATCAAAAATACCTGTTCTTATGTAAAGAAAGAATAACAAAATACAGAAGATTAAAAGAAACCGCTATAATTAATTTAAACAAAAATAATTGTATTGCTATGCCTTCGGTAGACTTAAATTCAATATAGTTTCCGATTTTTCATATTCTAAGAAATTATATTTGTTTTTTAAATTTAAAAAAAAAATCAAAATACGTAAATGTGTATTTTTTAAATTTATCTGGTTAACAAATTTTGTGCAATTTTTGGAGTCAATAACAACAAATTAAATTTAAAATCACGGTAAAATCACTTATTTTGACACCAAAAGGTTCACAATTCTTATTAACCAGCAATACCCAAATGAAAATCTAAAAATATTGATACATTTAAATTAAATCTGCCGCCATCTACAGTAGTACGAACATTCTCCCAGTTGGATGTCGCCACTGCGAACGCTTGATCAGCTGTTTGCATGGCTTTAACTACTCTTTATTTTATTTTCTCTATGATTGTCCCGTTCAACGTTAGTTTTTATTTTTATTCATATCATTTTATCGCACTCTTTTTGTCGCTGTAAAACTGATAACGAAGCGAAGGAATACATTCGCACTATTTCACTGCTCGTAAAGATTCCAGATTCTTGAAACTGCTTGAATATACTATAAATGCATAATTTATTAGTGTAAATTATCAATTCTTCTATTAAAACCTTTGGTGTGAAACACTAAACTTGAAGAGCTTAACCATTATACACCAAGTCACTTCTTTAAACTTCACGACGCACGTTTAGTTAAAAAAACAGTGATTTGGTGTTTAGTAGTAAATCTCTTCAAGTTTAGTGTAAATTATAACAATTTCAGTCGAAAAACTGCACCAAACAGTGACTTTCTGAGAATAAGGACGTAACTCCTGATCCACTCCTCCTCCAAACCCATTAAGTCAGAAGCTTGCGCCGTCGGAAAAGATTATATTTCCCATAAGTGGCGACCGTCTTCCAACTAATGGTGTCATTTTTTCCTTTATTTGGGTTTTTCGCCACTATCTAAAACTCAAAATATATCAAAAATACCTGTTCTTATGTAAAGAAAGAATAACAAAATACAGAAGATTAAAAGAAACTGCTATAATTAATTTAAATAAAAATAATTGTATTGCTATGCCTTCGGTAGACTTAAATTCAATATGGTTCCCGATTTTTAAGAATACAATTAAACACATCTAATATTTGAATACACAATCAGTATAATAAACAATCACACAGTAAACATTACCTATATATTTTTTTTTGGTAGTATGTCACTGTCATGAAAATCTATTGTTGTCAATGTAAGTATCGTTGACATACGCAAAAATATATTTACTTTGAATGGTTATTTTATATATTACAAATTAATATAATTTATTTTTTAGTTTAGTTTTGAAAACGGGAGGAGAGTATCCTCCGAAACTTTAACGTTAAAAGTTTGTAAAATTTTTTATAACATTTATATATCTTTAAAATTTTATTCGTTAGGCAAATTTATTACAAAAAAGAATCGCTGAGAAATTTGTCTCCGTTTGGTTTTTTGTTTTGTGCCCGCTTAAAGGAATGGTCAAAATTCTTTTTATCGCTAAGTTGGCACAACTGTCCTCTTACCCAGTGATTCTTTCTTTACATAAGAACAGGTATTTTTGATATTTTTTGAGTTTTAGATAGTGGCGAAAAACCCAAATAAAGGAAAAAAATATATGAACACGCCACAATCATTCAGACATTATTTAATGGTGTCATGGTGTATTCACCCAAAATACTGAACACAGCATAAACCGAATAAGCCAATGACTAACTAGACTAAAAATAGTTTCTAAGTGGATTCCCACATTTATATTTGTTTGTGCTTTATTGGGCTGTCTGGAAAGTATGTAGAAATTTTTTAAAGAGAAAGAGAAACACAAAAAGGTTATTTAAATAACGGCTGTCCGAAATTCCGATAGAGGTCGTTGTCAAAGAAAGTGTCACAGTTTTGTACGCCAAACTTAAAGAGCACTTTCGTGAATTTTATAGTACACACAAACGCTCAGCCAAATGCCAAACAAATCCAGACAAATTCCAAACGCATTTCACGCTGCTGGATATTATTAGAAAAATAAGATAAAGATTGTGCGTTCCGAAGAAAATATCCAAGTCGGGCTTTGTTATTCGACTACGTGAAAAAGTTTGCGTAAAGATCTTGATCTGGTGCCTTACAAAATCCAGCTTATCCACGAAATCAAGCCGCAAGACCCTCGTTTGCGAGCAGAATTAATCGCAAAATTTTGTTCAGCGCCGAAGTTAATTTTTAAATAAATAAGCAAAGATTAATATCTACACATTTCCACTATATTTAAAATTATATGTATAACAATTGTTTCGACAAACAGTGCCTTTTTTAGTAATTACAACCTAAAGTGTCGATCAACCTAATAAAACATATTACACCGAATACCAATTTTTCAAGAGATTCGTCAACCTTAAAGATTGCAATTTCACTAGTGAAGAATGTCAGTTACTTCGCAGAGGTTTTCAATATAACATAAAGCCCAAAGATAATGAACGTAACAGAGAACACCTTGGAGTGGAGTGGGAACTCGTTCTATCAAATTCAGATACATCACAAAAACCCCTATTAATTTACAGAATCAAAAGTCTTCAATTTGATAAATTAGGAAAAAAATCACATCTATGAATACCATATATTGAAAAGGATTAATAAGAAAATCGAAAGAAAACCACATCATAATGACAAGAGCAGATAAGGGCAAGTCCATTGTTGCGATGTCTAGAGATAATTATATTTTTTTCTTTATTTAGGTTTTTCACCACGATCTAAAACTCAAAAAATATCAAAAATATCTGTTCTTATGTAAATAAAGAAGCACTGGGTAAAAACAAAAAACCAAACGGAGACAAATTTCGCAGTGATTCTATTTTGTAATAAATTTGCCTAACGAACAAAATTTTAAAAATAAAAAAATGTTCTAAAAAATTATACAAACTTTTAACGTTAACGTTTCGGGAAGTATTCTCCTCCCGTTTTCAAAACGAATCTAAAACTAAATTATATTAATTTGTGTATTAAATTTGTGTATGTCAATGATACTTAGATTGACAATTAGAGATAATGATATATCAAAAACTAATATTTTTTTTAAATCAAGGAAATTTAACAAAATTAATTCTGATACTACGAATACCTTTCAAAAAAGAGTAAAACAAATAATAAAAGATTCGTATATTTTTAACAATTTACGAGATAAAACAATTAATAATGATGAATCCTCAAGCACCAAAATTATACTCCCTTATAAAATTGCACAAAGATAATTAGCTAATAAGTCCAGTAGTTTAATTTGTTACACTCTCTTCAATCAAATTATCATATAAGCTCATTAAATTCATTTTACAATATACGTATTTTAAACCAAAATATGCCATTCTAAATATCTATGGCATGATCAATAAAATAAAAGATATTAATCTATCCAAAAATTCCAAACTAATTTCTTTCGACGCATAAAATTTATTCCCGAATATATTACCAAACGAAGTAATAGAAGTAAGTAATAAATAGTAATAGTTGACAAATTCTCAAAAATAAAACTAATTCTATAATGAAACAAGAAATCTTAGAGCTGCTGTTAATTACGTTGGTTCAGAATTATTTTGAATTTGATAATTTAGTTTATGTTTCTAATGACGGTTTGATAATGGGGAACCCTTTATGTTCTTTACTGGCGGAAATTTTTATGGATAATTAAGAAAATAAGATAAATCAACATCAGTTGTTGAAATCATCACTTTACTGGTGGAGATATGTCGATGACATTCTAATTTTTTTAACAGGTTCTGATAGACAATTAAATCAATCATAAATTCATTACATAGGAATATTAAATCCACAGTTGAAGAAGTGTGGATTTAATATTACTAGACTATTTAACTATTACTAGAATAAACAATAAAAATGATTTATGCAATTTTTCATAAACAATTACATACTGATTTATTTATACAAAATAATTCTTGTCATCCTTATTAACAAAAAATGCATCATTTAACTCTTTTTATTAAACAGGAAGATGCATACTCTGAACTAAAAAATATTAAAGCAGGAGTACCGCAAGGTAGTGTATTGGGACCAGTCCTTTACCTATTATATACCAGTGATATTCCTGAATTAGACCCAGACACGATAGCAACATTTGCTGACGATACTGCTATTATGGCTGTAGGCGTAGACCACGAAGAAGCGGCAATAAACCTGCAAACCTCAGTTAATAAAATTAACAACTGGACTAAGCAATGGCGAATCAAATTAAATGAGTCTAAATCCGCCCATATTAATTTCACGAACAAAAAAAATCAACATATCCCCGTTAGTATAAATAATATCCAAGTACCATATGCTAATACAGCAAAATATTTGGGTATAACATTAGATGCCAAGCTACGCTGAAGGGCTCATGTCAAAAAGAAAAAAGAAGAACTTGACATCAAATTTAGAAAAATGTATTGGCTGCTTGGACGAAATTCCCCTCTATCAGTCTACAACAAAGTACTCTTGTACAAACAAATTCTAAAGCCCGTATGGACATATGGCATCCAGCTGTAGGGTTGTGCCAAAAAGAACAACTTGGAAATAATCCAGCCATTCCAAAACAAAGTACTAAGGAACATTGCAAATGCCCCTTGGTATTTCAGAAACAGTGACCTCCATAGGGACTTGGAAATGGACACCGTTACCCAGACCATTAGCAGATTTGCCCAGAGTCACGAGCAGCGACTTCTTCAGCACGTCAATGTCGAGGCCATCCAGCTCCTTGATAATGCAAGTCAAATCAGAAGACTTAAGAGGACCAAACCCTTTGAGTTGGTTTGAACGTTTGTGTTAGTAAAAAAGCAGAGCATAGTGCTGGTGTATACGTTAATATTGGTGTAATTAAGTTATTGGATTTAATTTAAGGGATACTAGTGAGTAAGTTCTTAAAATCACCTTTTCTTTTTTAGTAACTTAGGTTTGTACAACATTACTCATTGACCAACTTTGGTCAGATTGTAATTTTGGAAAACTTCCTCAGGGATGTTTTATAAATAAAAAAAAAATTAACTCTTTTAGGGCCGGTTCTACAATGCAAGAATATACCAGGCATAAGCTATACTTGAAATATGGTATTCCAAGTATAGCTTATAAATGGTTATATTCCTGCATTGTAGTGCCGGCCCTTATATATAGTATATTAAATATCCCCTTGCCAATAGATAGTTATAATAAAGAATTGAATGTCAAACATTATTAATGAAATAATTAGTATAAATAGTTATAATAAAACCATTAATTTAATATAATAAAAGTCAATAATATCAAAAAATGCATCGTTCAAAACAATTACATATACGGAAAAAGTTACCAAATTAGTATCGAGATATTTATCCAAAACAAACAATATAAATATTGCTTTTAAAACAAACAATAGTGTAGGACGCCTCATTAAAAATAAAATCCAAACAAATAAACTGTATAAATCAGGAGTTTATATAATAGGTTGTTGGACAAACAGGAGGATCTTGCTTTACTAGGCTCAACGAACATAAAATATGTTGCACTAAACAACAAAATAATTCTCATTATGCTAACCACTTTTAATGTTTGAAAAGCATACGTTCATGATAATTTTTAGATGTTATATAATCAGAATAAATCCAAAAAATTAATTCTTGAGTCTAGAAATGAATATAAGAAAAAAATTAAGATTTTGCTAAATGACCAGCTAGATTTGAACGGTTCACTGTTATTAAACTTATATTGCCCTTCTAGACGTTGACAAAAAATGGATTTCCCCACTATCATCTTTTATTTATATTTAGGTTGTAATTACTTTTCTCACTATTAGTTTAACATAGTTTGTATTTGAAAAAGGCACTGTGTGTCGAAACAATTGTTTTACATACAATTTTAAATATAGTGAAAATGTTTAGCTATTAATCTTTGCTTATTTATTTAAAATTAATTTCCATCAAGTATCCTCTACCTCACTTAAAATTAAATGCTAATTTTTGGCTAAATGATTATGTTAATAAATAAAATTGTCGTATGTGGAGTAAAAATAATTCGTAAATGATCCAATAATTACCGTCGTATCCAGAAAAATGAACCGTATCGTGCGAATTGTAGATGGCCGAGGCCATTATTAGGTTGTAATAATCAAGCTGGAAAGCATCTTCCTGTTACACATTTACAAATCGTTACAGTGCGATGATAAATGATTATTTAATTGAGAATTTTAATAGTATTGATCTGGAGGAGATATATATATATATATATATATATATATATATATATATATATATATATATATATATATATATATATATATATATATATATATATATATATATATATATATATATATATATATATATATATATATATATATATATATATATCATCATCATCATCATCATCAGCCCGTATCGATCCACTGCAGGATGAAGGCCTCTTCAGCATGCTTCCAACCTTCACGGTCCTGGGCTTTCCTCTGCCACTCGGGTCCAATATACTTAACGATGTCATCAGTCCATCGTGCTTTCGGTCTTCTTCGCGGACGTTTGCGATCAAGCGGTATCCACTCCAGGATTGCCTTGATCCATCTGTCGTCCCATCGCCTCGCTATATGGCCTGCCCATCTCCATTTCAACTGTTTTACTCTTCCAATGATGTCACAGACTTTTGTTTGTTCCCTGATCCATGCGCAGGACTTTCTGTCTCGTCTTGTAATGCCAAGCATACATCTTTCCATTCCCCTCTGTGCCACCCGAAGTTTTTGAATTGATTGCGATGTGAGTGTCCAGGTTTCACTTCCGTATGTCATAACGGGTAGAACGCACTGATCGAATACTTTTCTTTTCAGGCAAAGTGGGAGTCTGCTCTTAAACACTATGCTGAGCCTACCAAATGCCTGCCAGCCACATTTAACACGCCGTTCTACCTCCCGGGCGGTATTCCCCTCCATGGAAATCCTCTGCCCAAGATATACAAAGCTGTCCACAATCTCTAAATCCCTTCCTAAAACTGAAATTCTTCTGTCCTGAGCGAAGTTATTGAACATAACCTGACTCTTTTTCAGGTTTATTTTCAAGCCAAATGGCTCGCCAGCCCTTTGCAGTTCTTGTATGCGTCTTTGCAGCTCCTCTGGGTCTTGTGAAATGAGAATAATATCATCTGCAAATCTAAGATGGTTTAAGTTTGCACCATTGATCTTTACCCCATCCTGTTCCCAATCCAGTTTACGGAATACTTCTTCAAGGCCAGCCGAGAAAAGAATAGGCGATATTGCGTCACCCTGCCGTACACCTCGTTCTATATTAATTCCCACTTCAAGATCATCAAGGTGAATTGTGGCTGTAGCTCCATCATATATTGATTCTAATAGGTTTACATAGGCTCTCTCTACACCTTGGCTAAGCAGTGCATCCATTATCGCATGCTTTGAGATGGAATCAAATGCTTTTTCGTAGTCGATAAAAGCCAAGCACAGTGGCATGGTGTATTCGTTGTGCCTTTCTATGACCTGCTGTACAACCTGGATGTGATCCATTGTACTGAATCCACTTCTGAATCCTGCTTGTTCTCTTGGTTGTGCGTCATTCAGTTTTTTTAATATTCTTTTAGAAATTATCTTAGTGAAAACTTTGTACATCACTGATAGGAGGCTTATTGGACGGTAGTTCTTTAAATCTTCCTGTGCTCCTTTTTTATGTAGAAGGATCACTTCTGCATTTTTCCATAAGTCAGGTACTTTTTGTTCTTTGAGGCATTTTGAGTATAATTTTGCCAGTGTTTTATGTAACGTCCGACCACCAGCTTTTAGCATTTCGACAGTTACACTATCCTTTCCTGGAGCCTTGCCGTTCTTCATCAATTCTATAGCATTTGTTACTTCCTCCACTAGGATATCTGGTATTATATATTGTTCTTCCGTGGGTATTGCTGTCCCTGACTGGCTCTGATCTTCATATAACTGGGAATAAAACCTTCTGACAATCTCTAACATTTGGGTACGCGTCCTGCACACTGTGCCATCCTCATGCTTTAAAGCATATATTTGCGTTCTTTTGTTTCTCAGCTTCTGTTTAGCTTTGTTAATTCCTTTGTTTTCTTCCAGGTTTTTTTGCACTAGCTGCATATTGAATCGGCGCGTGTCCTCTCTGATACGTTTTCTTATAGTTTTGCAGAGCTCAGTGTACTCAACCCTGCCAAAAGGACTACCTGCATTTCTCATTGCTCGCCGTTTCTTCATTAAATCAATGGTCTCACTGGAGATTTTTGTTTGTTTGAGACATTTTTCCTCTGGTGCTATTGAAGCAGCCGTTTGAAGTACATTGTTGGCGATTTCTTCATATTGAACTGATATTTCCACCTCCTTTGGATCTTGTAACGCAGCAAACCGGTTTGACAAAGCAATCTCAAAATCGCTTCCTCTCTCCAGCAGTTTTCCAGAATCCACCTTGCCCTTCTTTGATCTTACCATTTTTTCGCGCTCTTTTCGACAGTCAATCCGAACCCTTGCTCGTACAATTCGGTGGTCACTTCCAACATTAAAATTGTTAAGGACAGTACAATTGGTAAATATTGTTTTATCGTTGGTCATGATGTAGTCAATTTCGCTTGTGAGCCCAGATGGACTTTTCCATGTCCATTTTCTGCTGATATTTTTCTTATAGAATGAATTCATAATATATAGTTCTTGTCCTTCAACAAAATCAACTAATCTGTCACCTCTATTGTCTCGCTCACCAGTTCCATATGGGCGAGTTGCATTTTCGTCTATTCTTGTTGTTGTAAATATATATATATATATATATATATATATATATATATATATATATATATATATATATATATATATATATATATATATATAATATATATATATATATATATATATATATATATATATATATATATATTATATAATATATATATATATATATATATATATATATATATATATATATATATATATATATATATATATATATATATATATATATATATATATATATATATATTATATAATATATATATATTATATATTATATTCATGCTTTAATAATAAAAATATTTCTTTGTCGACAACATTCTGACGAAGAGTGTAAGCGAAACGTGTCAATCTCTAATAGATATAAATATAATTAAAAAAGAGTAAAATAATCTTCACTAGATCAAATCAAAGATAACATTAGATGAGAAACAAAGGGAACATGTCAGGTTTTATAACAAAAATTTACTTTAGATTTCTTATAAAACGCATGCAACTTTGCTCCCACCGTTTTCCTATAGACGGCGTTAGTGGTAAGTAGTCGTCGAAATCTAAACATCATAGACCGCATGCAATAGATTTGGGCATCTTGTAAACATAACCCCATAGCACCTGTAGTCGATTTGTGTTTACATCATAAAATTATTCGCAATTGAAAATGTCAGTTTATGAGCGTTATTCGTAGGAGGTGTTAATTTATTTCTTTAATATGAAGAAATCTCCGGCTGAGGGTCATCGAATGCTATCAGACACTTATGGTGAGGCCGCTTTGAGTCAAAGAACGTGTTGTGAGTGGTTTCAACGCTTCAAGAGCGGTAATTTTCACGTCGAACATCGGCATAGCCGTGGAAGAGCAAAACATTTTGAAGATGAAGAATTAAAGGCATTGCTTAATGAAGACTCGTGTCAAAGTCAGGACGAGTTGGCAAGATCCTTGGGTGTGACTCAACAAGTAATTTCAAAACGCCTCAAAGACCTAGGAATGACCCAGAATTACTTCTGGGTACCCGTACGAGTAGAAACCGAGAGAAATTAAACGCCGCTTGTTTGCTTGGGAATAGTCGCTTAAAATGCAAAAACGGATGTGATTTCTGCATCGCATTGTGACTGAGGACAAAAAATGGGTTTATTACGATAACCCCAAGCGTCGAAAATCATGGGGATATCCGGGCCATGCTTCCACGCCGACGGTCAAACCGAATATTCGTGGCTCCAAAGTCATGTTCTGTATCTGATGGGACCAGCTTGGTATAGTTTATTATGAGCTGTTAAAATCATCTGAAACAATCACAGGGGATCGTTATCGAACGCAATTAATGCGTTTGAGCCGAGTACTGAAAGACAAGCGACCACAATACAGTGAAAGACACGATAAAGTGATTTTACAGCATGACAATGCTCGGCCCCATGTTGCGAAAATGGTCAAAACATACTTGGAAACGTAGAAATGGGAAGTCATACCCGACCCACCGTATTCATCAGGCTTTGCTCCCTCTGACTATCACTTGTTTCGATAGATGGCACACGGCCTGGTTGACCAGTACTCCCGATCTTATGAAGAAGTTAAAAATTGGATCGATTCGAATGCTGCCTGAAAGATGGGAGAAAGTAGTGGCCAACCGTGGACTGCAATGAAATACTTCGAATCATAAATCTATAATCAGTTTTTTACAATAAAGCCTTGCATTTTGAAAAATAAACAGCGGGAGCAAAGTTGTATACCTTTTATTTTCTAAATTATAAATAGGATAAATTCAAATTATTGATTGATTTGTCCGTTACTTTGTGACAGTTCATTTTTTAAAAAGGAATAAAACTAGAAAAAAATAGTTTTAAAGTAGTGTTTAAGAATGTAATACCTTTTATTTTCTAAATTATAAATAGGATAAATTCAAATTATTGATTGATTTGTCCGTTACTTTGTGACAGTTCATTTTTTAAAAAGGAATAAAACTAGAAAAAAATAGTTTTAAAGTAGTGTTTAAGAATGTAAAATCATTTTACAAAACTATAGTCACACAAATTTTGTTTAAAAATAAAAGTGATAGATAACAAAGTAAACAATTGTTTTATTCCTTTTTAGGATAAATTCATTTGTGACACCCTGTATATGATACCTAAATGTGACTCTTGTTGTATAACAAAAATTTAAAATAACAACTTTGTTTTTTTATTATTTAACCCCACGCCTATACGACATAAGAGATGATAAGAGAGGGAACGTATAAAATACCAAACGGTAATTATTTCCGAATCATTTGGTAAGTTTCCAGAACTAATCTATCCTACCGGTTTTAACTAGTTAGGAACTATATTGAAGAATCTCAGTTATTTCCTGTCGAAGGTTAACGATTCATTTGATGCTATTTTAAACTAATCACATACGAGGGTTGCAATTTATGTATCCGGAATTATCAACAATGGTGTTGTATGGGCTCGATCTGACATATACATCGTAAAGTTTGACATTGTTAACTGTATACGTACCCAGAACGTTTTGTTATACGCCTGCTATTTGTGTTGTTTAGTGACTTGAAAATTTTATCTCAGTCAAAAAATGGAATTAACTCGTGAGCATTTTTGTTCGATGATTTACGATGAGTTTCGACATGGATTATTCCAACAATAGTGCATCGATCAACTCACTTTAACTTTTACTGTATATCACTCATTTAGTAAATTCAATCGTAACCGTCGTTTGCTCACGGACGAATTTAAAGAAGGTCCTCCAAAATCGGTTGTTGTGCCAGAAAACATACAAACTGTGCGCGAACTAATAAAGCAAGATCGTCATGTGATATACCGTGAGATTGAGGCATCTCTGGGAATTAGTATGACAAACATACACAAGATTTTGCAAGAGAATTCAGCCATGAAGAAGATTTGTGAGCGTTGGATTCCACATAACTTAAAAATCGCTCTAAAAAAAGCTCATGTCGATTGGTGAGCGCGAAAGTAAACAGCAGTGGACTATATATATCTTTCAAAATAAGCCACACTCAACAAAAGTTGTCCGTGCAAGAAGTACTTCGAAGCATTTTTTTTGGCATGTGGCTACCTACACAAGCATTTGTTTGCCAGAAGTCTTTGAAGAAAAGCAACCAGCGATGCATTATCTTTCTTCATAATGACAGCCCGAGCTCTCACATCGGACCGAACAACACAATATTTGACCGGTCAAAGAATCGAATTAATGGGTCATCCGTCGTACAGTCCCGATTAGGCATTCAATGATTTTTGTTCCGTGTCCCGATTTGTGTTCTGTCCGTGAACAATAAACTACGTAGTCAACAATTTTCTACGTCAAAAGTGGCGGTTGATGCGTTCAAAATACATATTTTGGAGATACCTCAATCAGAATGGAAAAAGTGCTATGGAAATTGGTTCAAACGTATGCAAAAGTGAATCCATCATCGCGGAGAATATTTTGAAAAACCATAAAACCATTTTCAATGATAAATATTTGTTTTGAACAGGACCTTATGAATTCTTTTTTAAATTAATTAGTAGCAAAATCCTATAACTCCGCCACTGTTTGCTTGTAGGACTTAACATTTTCTCAGATTAAGGCAAACGGCAGGCTGATGATGTGTATTAAATTTTGTTACAATACCTTTCTTTATGCGGAGGATAAAAATTAAAGGAAAAAAGAAAAAAAGAGAAAAAATGAAATGTTCAACCCCCTGTATCTCGACAACGAAGGATTTCCGGATCCATGTTCGTATGACATTTGTGTGTTATTTTGCAACGTAGAATTTGTCAAAAGAGTCTGGCAGAGTAAATGAGCAATGGAGAGTATATGAGCAATGATTAGTTGCTTGTCCTTTCATTATGGCGGAGACGCAGGTTGTTGTGCATTCCACATGAGATTGTGGAACCCAACGGTCGGGGGTGTATAACTGCTGGCTACTGTTTCGTTGGACGCAGTCCAAAGAAGTTGAGGAAAAAAAAAAAAAAAAAAAAAAATATATATATATATATATATATATATATATATATATATATATATATATATATATATATATATATATATATATATATATATATTTTTTTTTTTTTATTACATATATTTTCATGACCATTTAATATTATTATTAATTTTATTTTTTGAGATTTTTGGTCAATTCTAAAATTATTATTTTTTTATTATTTTGTTGTTTATGTTTCAGTTTTATTTACAAACCATATTCAGAACAATTCTACCATATACATTATTTTTGTAAAAAATACAAATTTATATTTCAAAACCTACTACTATATCTAAATTGAACAATTAATTTCCCAAACTTTTCTAAATGAAATATGACATGTTTTTCCCAATTTTCAATTGACACATTTTTGACTGTGACATATTACAAATAACCTTACAATTTTGGATTTTTCACATGTATTATATACAAAAATAAAAAAAATAATGAAAATGTATTATTTAATAATATCATTATATATACAACTTAAATTATCAGTACCATTTCTGAAATTAATGGTATTGCATATTTAAAAAATAGACTAAATGAACATAAAAACCCTTTCAGCCCTTTCAAAACATGCCACAGATAATTACCACAACTTTAATTAGAACAACAAAAAAATTTTAGATTTATATTAAAAAAATAATACTATTAATTTCAAAAACGATACTGATAATTTAAGTTATATATATATATATATATATATATATATATATATATATATATATATATATATATATATATATATATATATATATATATATATATATATATATATATATATATATATATATATATATATATATATATATATATATATATATATATTCATTTTTTTTTTGCATCCAATAGCATTCATTACATGAGAAAAATATAAAATTGTTAGGTTATTATAAAAACACATATAAAGGTAAAAAATGGGTTAATAGAAAATTGGGAAAAAAATATTATATATAATTTTAAAAAAGTTTGGGAAATTAATTATTCAATTAGATATAGTGGTAGGTTTTTTGGTATAAATTTGTATTTTATTAAAATGATGTAAATAGTAGAGTTGTTCTGAAGGTGGTTTGTAAATATAATTGAAGAAACGTAAACAACAAAACAATAAAAAATAATTTTATAATTGACCGAAAATCGCTATATAATATATATATATATATATATATATATATATATATATATATATATATATATATATATATATATATATATATATATATATATATATATATATATATATATATATATACCAGGTGTCCCATTAAGGATGGATCGCGGCCGTATCTTGAAAACTATTTATCCCACAGCTTTGGGGAAAAAAATTGTACTAAAAATGATCATGAGAAATTCACCAAAAATATTTTTAAGCTTCTAAAACGACCGCAAGAGGGCGTGACGAGCTAAACATTTTTAAAAATAATTTTTTTTGTGTATTTTCAAGTGTTAGCCGAGTAAGAAAAATTCTCACTTATAATTAGCAAACTGTCTCCTACAACTTTGATTTATGACATTTTGTCGTAATTTCACGAATAGAGGGGTAAGGGGAGTTTTACCTATTGAGATAAAAAGTCGTCTAATGTCCCTTTGCCTTAACCGATTTTCCTCAATTTGGATTTATTTAAAAAGCAATTGCTGGGACAATCAGATAATCTGGGAGATAAATTATTTAGTTTATAAATGATACCGCGAGGTGACGTGACATTCAACAATAGTTTTTTGAAGTTTTGTTCAGTTTTTTCAAATGGAATGGTACAGCTTTTACTACATGGTAAGAAATGCAATTTAAAGAGGAATCGTCCAGTGAAAACCTGAAATCGATATCTCTGACATGTCAAGAGATATTTCGATTTTTCTGAAAAAAATCAGTTTTAATTTTTACCGTAATATTAAGTTAAAAATTGGTCTTAATATTTAGGTCGCAATTGCAACCGCAACAATTTTATTTAAAAAATAAAATTATCTATTCAGTATCATCATAAATGTTCTAATCCTGACCTTGATAATATTTTCTAATTTAATTACATAAGCGGAAAAAATGCCTTTCCCCAATTGTTGCATTTTCTCTTTTGTGATGCTTAAATACTACTTGACAGAATATTGAAATCAGTCATTAATAAATATACCTACTCTTTCTTTTAAACTAAATGAATGGATGAATGAAATTATGCGTTTTCGGATTTCCAAATAAACGCATGCAATTCTTAGGTACATTACACAAAGAGTGTAAGAAGGGAACCATGGAAACAAACAAAAACAGTCAAATTAATATGTCAGTTTTGAAATGCATTACATTTTCAACATTGCATTTATTGATTATTAATAATTATTATAATAATATCTAACAATGCCTTTTACGAATAACGAGGCCTTTAAACACGCACAAAATTAATATGGCACGAAGAATTTGGACCAGTCCTAAGCCTGGGTAAAGTCTGAAGGAAGGCAAACATTAGATTTATATTTTTTTAACTTAATGCAGGTAGTAGTGAAATAATAACCGATTTTTTCAGAAAAATCGAAATATCTCTTGACATGTCAGAGATATCGATTTCGGGTTTTCACTGGATGATTCCTCTTTAAATTACCTTTCTTACCATATAGTAAAAGCTGTACCATTCCATTTGAAAAAACTGAACAAAACTTAAAAAAAAACTATTGTTGAATGTAACGCCACCTCGCGGTTTCATTTATAAACTAAATAATTTATCTCCTAGATTATCTGATTCTCCCAGCAATTGCCTTTTAAATAAATCCAAATTGAGGAAAATCGGTTTAGGCAAACGGACATTAGACGACTTTTTATCTAAATAGGTAAAACTCCCCCCCACTTCTTTATTCGCGAAGTTACGACAAAATGTCATAAAACAAAGTTGTAGGAGACAGTTTGCTAATTATAACTGAGAATTTTTCTTACTCGGTTAACACTTGAAAATACACAAAAAAAAGATTTTTAAAAATGTTTAGCTCGTCACGCCCTCTTGCAATCGTTTTAGAAGCTTAAAAATATTTTTGGTGAATTTCTCATGATCATTTTTAGTACAATTTTTTTTCCCCCAAAGCTGTGGGATAAATAGTTTTCAAGATACGGCCGATCCATCCTTAATGGGACACCTGGTATATATATATATATATATATATATATATATATATATATATATATATATATATATATATATATATATATATATATATATATATATATCCTGGGCTTTCCTCTGCCATTCGGTCCTATATACATAATGATATCATCCATCGAGCTTTCGAGCTTTCGATCTTCTTCGTGGACGTTTGCGATCAAGCAGTATCAACTCCAGGATTGCCCTGATCCATCTGTCGTCCCATCCCATCGCTACAAGGCCTGCCCATCTCCATTTCAATGTAGAATGGACGCTCTGTTGTTTTTTCTCCCAGAAATGCGCTTGCTACAAAAAAGATGCCAGATAATTCACAAAATGTTAAGTCAGAAGCCGTAAAAATTGTTAATCTTATAAAAAACCGACCATCGCAAACTAGATTGGTTTCCATATTGTGAGAAGAAATGGGTGCCTACATCTCTAATGCACTGATACATAGGTAGATGATGTAGACTCCCTTTAGGCAGTCCATGAAAAAGTCTTCTTGAAGATACATGGACTACATGGATACATGGATACATGGAAACTCCAACTTTTGGAGGACTAGGTTGACTGCTGCCCAACGCGGGATCATCGAGGGAAGGGACACCACGTCCCAGTTCGGAAAAAAACGAAGTTAGTGTAGTGTGAAGTTTTCTCTTTCAGGTTAAAAAGTAAGAGAGACAATTTAAGCCGAAACACCTTCAGTGTGATCGTGATATCTTAAGATTCACCTCCCTCGGGTACTTGTCCCCCAGAGGGGAGTGCGAAGCGCTTAGTCCACCGCGTCCGGCGGTCAAGCAGCGGAAACACCAATGGAAGAGAAGAAAACGGTTTTGTGAGTAGCGTTACGACTACGGAAACCTTATCCCATCTACCAACAGTGTAGCTTCGGGATTATTTTAGAAAATAATCTAGGGTGGATAGACGGCGCGAATGCAGGTGGTGGTTGTAGCGAGGAAAAGTTTTAACGAGGCGTTCTGAATTGTGAGATAAATAGAAAATATTTCTTTCTTACAGATAAAAATAGCTCATTTTTAAAGTTTTTACAAGATGGAGATACTTTATTACAGTTGGCTTAGTTGAATGATATATTGAATTGTCATTGAATGACTTGAATACGCGTTTACAAGGCCGTAACAAAAACATTTGACTAATCACAGACAAAGTCAATGCCTCCACCATGCTTGGTATTTGAATTATACGTCTTGAAAAACGCAATTTGGATGCATTCACTTTAACTTCAAATTATATATGTTATTGATCGCCTGTTGGAGAGTTTACTCGAATTGAAACTTCACTTTACTGGAACATTTTCCAGGTAGCAACAATGATTTGTCGAAAAAATGGGTTCTCAGTCGGTTTGATGAAATGTTGCAGATGCTGAATTACCTATTACGATTCACAAACAACTTATTGAAATATCGGCCGACAAAACTCTACAACTAGAATTTTTAACTTAAGATTTAGATAAGTTTGGCTTGCACGACGATACCAAAGCCTAGTAACAGAAGCTTCAAAAACAAGGGGATCGACCTTCGTTACTTCTTACTTATGCGAAAAAAGCTTCTCGTTTATGGTAGTTTTAAAAAGTAAACATCGAAATCGTCTGTTATCACTTGAAAATAATTTGCTTACATGTGTTTCCAATAATGATCCACGTATAGAAATACTTTTAAGTGCAAAACAAAATCGACCGTCACATTAAATTATTATTTCAAACAACTTTGGCTATTTGTTTTTAAGTTATTTAATTATGTTGTTATTACCTGGTAATATTTAATTTTCTAACAGTTGTTATTAAATTAAATATACTTTAATAAAAAGATGTTTCGTACACGCGTCTTATTTTTTGAACACATTGCAACTCCCAGGTTGAGAAACGATGGCCTAACCAACACACAATATTTTTTTCCATCGCTTTGAAAATAATAAAAGTAGCGTAACTTAAAATACAACAACTCAGAAACTAGTAGACAAATTGTCCTGAAATTTTAGCACATGTCGTTTGAAGGTTGGCACAATCGACCAATGGTAAGACTTTCCGTCAGACCGGGTCTGAGAAATCTATATCAGGCCGGGGACCTATTGACTGATGTGAATCATGTTTTATATCGATTAAACGCCAATTATCAGTACAGAAAAGTGTTTTTTTCGTACGTTTTATACATGTGAGTTGTCTGCAGGCAGTGTTGACCTGATAACAAACGATCGCACCCTGGCCGTCAAATTAAAAGCTGGACGCTCGAAACGACAAACTAAAAACGAACCGCGAACTTAATTTGCCAAAGGCCACATGGGCAACGCGAATTATTTTCCTCGTTTCGGACGCGGGGCTCTGTCAGATGACGGAAGTCTAATTAGAAACTTATTTACCCTTTTATTTAACATTGGCGATTTTTGGCAAAGCACGTCGATAAAAAGTATGTCAATAAATATTTCCCAGTCACTTGATGGATATCTGAAACTATTTTTTGTTGTAAATTGTAAGGGTAACTTTTTGAAGTAAAAACTTCTGCAGTCGCGTTGAGCGATTTTCGGTAGGGGCAAAACTTATGGGTTCGCTTCACCGACATGCTAATGACGTGTTGCGCCAGACTGGTGACGCTAATTGTGTTTTAAATGTGTTTTAATGTGTTTTAAATTAAATTTGTGTTTTAGATAATCATTATTTTAAGTGTTTAATTGTTACTGTGTAGTATAAGAGTGAGTTCTTAATATGCTAATATTATTATGTAGAAAAATGAATAACAAAAACAAAGCATTTAATTTCGAATATTTCCAATAGGTATAAATATTTACGTTGAAAAATTTGATATTATTTATTTTTCTATTTAATCTCTGTATCTGTGTTTCTATTTAATCTCTGTATCTCTGACTTGTATCTGTGACTTGTTTTTGACTAATTTTTCATCTCTGAATTCAAAAATATTCAGTTTTTCTCTATCACCCTTAACCCTACCTTAAAAGTGTACGTACGAAAGGAAATAAGGTGAGATCTGACCAAATAGATTAGAGGTTAACATGTTATTACAAGTTAAATTGTGTTTATACAAAAAATAAATAAAATATATTATGGTAAAAATTTCTTCTTATAGCTGTTCCTGGAGGGTTCAGTTTGTGGACATTCTCGCTTGATGCTCCAACAGTAGTCAGCCATCATACTGACATCCCATCTACTTTGATACCGCGCTTCTATAACCTTTAGATCTTGGTGGAATCGCTCGCCCTGTTCATTTTCTGGGAAGTTAGCAAGATGACTATGTAAGAAATGCAGTTTGATGCTCATGTTATAACCAAGCTTTTTAAAGCTCTCCAAGAGTTGTTGAAAAAATTCGATGTAATTCGGGGCTCGTGTATTTCCAAGAAAGTCTTTAACAATATTTTTACAAGCCAACCAAGCATTCCTTTCAAATTCGGTCATTGTTTCAATGAAATTTTCATCTTTAACGAGTTGCCGAATCTGTGGACCATCAAACACATCAGCCTTTATCTTTTCATATGACAGGCTAGGGAATGCCGAAATGATATACTTAAAACAGTCTCCTTCAATTGACAAGTCCTTAACAAATTGCTTCATGAGACCTAGTTTTATATGCAAAGGCGGAAATACAATGATTTTTCTGTCGAAGTGGCTGATTTAAAATGTTTGGATCACCAGGTCTTAGGTCAGATTGGCGGCCAGTTCGATTGCACCCCATGCTTCTCAGGAGCTCTGCTGTCCCACATGCACAAAAAATAGGGATACTTGGTATACCCGCGTTGCAGGCCAAGAAGGAAACAGGGCATTTAAAGGTCAACACAGATGATCCATTGGTGCATGTTATATTGCAACAAGTCAATGACTTTCTTTATGTCGCCATATTTTTCACGCAAAGAAACTGAATGACCTATTGGGACTGAACCGTATAAATTTCCACTATGTAGGAGAACACACTTCAAGCTATGCTTTGAGCTATCTATAAACAATCGCCATTCAGTTGCGTTATAGTTAGAAATAGCCAATTCTTTCATTAAACCTTCTACGTTCTGGCAATATACAAATCCGTCATTATTTCTGAAGTACTGCCTAAATTCACTTTCTCTGGATCGATAGTAAGTGACTTTAGGTTCTTTGTTAAGCAAATTTTTTTCGTGCAGTCTTGATGCTAATAATTCCGATGCTTTTTTGGATAGTCCTAAATCTCGTGCTAAATAGTTTAATTCATGTTGATTGAATCCTTTACGAACAGAATCATTGGAAACTTTGAATTCTTCGTCGGTGGAGTCACTTCGATCTTCACTTGATTCACATTCTTGTATTTCTAAAGAAGGTAATTCTTGAAAAACTGGCACTGGAATTTCAGCTGAATGAGGCACAGGGCGTATAGCTGACGGTAAACTAGGGTACTCAATTTTATGTTTGTTTTTCTTGTTGAATCCTGATGTTTTCACTATGCAAAAGTAGCACTCACTTAAGTAAGTGCTACTTAAGTGATACTTAAGTTATACCAAACAAAAGTTTATTACGTGTTCTCTTCGTCCACATTCGTAAACTCTCTACACACGGCTTGCACACTTTATGAGGGACCCATGATTTATCTTGGTCACCTATTTTCACTTTAAAATAACCAAAATAGGCTTGCCTGATAAATATACTAATATTAGTCCGTTGAATGGGGATGGTAAAACTGCCACATATATAACAAAATGAATCAGGGCTGTTTAAGCACTTACGACGAGAACTACCAGAGGCAGACATAACGAAAATATGTAGTTGTGTATGTATACTTTGCCTTCACTATATCAGAACGACACAGACCCGCGTACTTTAGCATCTCATGCGTAACTGACCGAACTAGTTTTGGATGACGCAACGTCACTCACGCCTCCACTCCTAGGTCGAAGAAGGTTCGCCAGAAGGAGAGCAGTAGTGACTTCTGTGATTCGCCAAGCTTAGCCGGATGCGCAACAACTGTAGAGAAAAAACTTGACGTGATAGAAAATAACTAAATAAAGTTTTGGAATTAGCATGTCAATTTACGTATAAAACAGCTTAAATATCGAACTCAACAGAAATTATTTTTCAAATTGTTCCCCAGTGTAATTCATGGTGGTTTAGGAGTTATCTTACTAGCATGGTAAAACAGATTTCTAGTTGTTCGATAGTATTTTTGTCGCAGATTTTTAAATTAAAAATTGTATAAAATTTTATAAAAAAAATTAATTTCTCAAAATTATTGTTTATTGGTTTAAATTGTCCGAAATAAAATACGTAATTTGCTATTTTTTGCAAAATGATTATTTATAAACTTATATCATTCAATTTCACCATTAGAACTACAAAAAAGTATTGTAATAAAATTAGTTTTTCTAAATGGCCATTTTCTATATTTGTTTAGATCGTCGATCCTACGTAAAAAAATTAATAATAATAATAATTAATTTAAAAATTAAAAAAAAAACACAGTTATTCCAAAATTTCAAGTTTTCCCATCTGTCGGCAGTCCTTATGACTGCCTACCTTTTTTTTTTTAATTTATAGTTCAATCATCACCTAGCTTGTAGAATTTGATGTATTTTAGAATATTATTGTGAAACATTCGTTATGTCTTCGTGCATATCTAGTATGCAACTTGAAAAAACCTTTAAACTAAATCGAAAATGAAATTTTGTCTAATTTACGCCTCAATGACTTTTTTATCTTTCAGATTATGTTACTACTTGATGGAAATTCATTACAAATGTTTCATAAAGGACTGTTTTGTACAAATTTCCACTTTATTTAACAACGTAAACTTCCGATTTTAGATAGCCCCACAACAAAAAGTCCATAGTGCTCAAATCAGGACTACACGAAGTCACCTCTCCTAGAGATCAATTTGTTTGCGAAAATTTTACGAACTTGTGGTAGAGACATGTTGGAAGTGTGTGACATTGCTCCGTCCTGCAGATTATAATCCGCAAAGTTTTGCAATTCAAGTTTTCAAAATGTTCCACATAACGCTCTAAACTGACAGTAACTGTGCGTCCTCTGCCGTCTTCAAAAAAGTACGGGCCGATCATTCCTCACGTTGACATTGCAGCCTATATAGTGACTTTGGGGGACTGTAAAGGTTTTTGATTAGGTTAGGTTTGTTGTGTTTGTGGTTCTAGTTGTGCTTCCGGTTCGTTGCACTCCAGTAACGACAGTTCTGCTTATTTACGTGAACGTTGAGATGAAAATGAGCCTCAAATCATTGTTCTTGTCAAATTCTCTCTACCGACTAAATTCCTAGTTCTACAGTTGTTGCGAGACCTATCTCCATATAGGTCTCGCAACCTTAGATAGCCTCTCGATAGCCTTGGTGCTGGCCTGGGTTGTCGGTAGCTGATGACCGTGGTTCGGAACCTACATTAAGCTGTAGTTCTTGATGTGTCGCTAACCCCAATCCTTAAACTTAACCTTTATATATGAATATAATAATAAATATATATATATATATATATATATATATATATATATATATATATATATATATATATATATATATATATATATATATATATATTCTCATTGGTTACTTGACTAGGAACGAGCCTCGCTCATCCCTTCAACTGGAGAGCACATGGTTTTGTCTCTTCATCTTCAGACCGATTTATGCTCTCTTATCAAGAATAGGGTTAGTCAACAACCTATGTTTTCTCCGCTTTCCACTCGAATGGCGTATATATGTAGTGGTAAATTCCTTGACCAATGAGACAACAGTAGCTGAGTGTCATCATACACCCAACTGTTGGGTCACAGTTTCATGTGGAACACACAACAACCTGCGTCTCCGCCAAAATGAGCATTCTTGTTGGTTGCTTAACTAGGGACCAGCCCTCCTTCCTCAGGGTATCGATATATGCTCTCCCATCAAGAATAGGTAGACCTCCACAGTCAACAACCTACGTTTTCGCCGACTTCCCATCGGATGGCGTATATATGGAGTGTTAGATTTACTTGGACTACGTCCAATGGGACAACAGTAGATAAGTGTCATCATACACCCAACTGTTGGGTCCCACAATCTCATGTGGAACACACAACAACCTGCGTCTCCGCCTAAATGAACATTGGTTGCTTGGCTGGGGACGAGCTCTACCCATCCCTTCAACAGGAGGGCACACGTTTCGTCTCTTGATGTTCATTATCCTTAGACTACCGACATTAGTTCAAGCTACTCTTAAAAAAGTCTTAACATGGTGAAACATATGTAGAGCAAAATCATTAATAAACGTTTCAAACATCATTCAAAATCCTAGTACATTAATTAACAACATATTATTGCTATTTATGAGTGTACTATCTTTTATTTAAATAGAAAACGTTTTTTCTATAGCTAATTTTTTTTTAAAGGAGTTCGCAGTCGTCTGGGATATGTCATAGGGGTACGCTATAAGTTTGAGAAACCCTGTTATATAAAAATAATACAGTTTAATTTTTAGAAGTAGATTGACTCACATCCTGATGATGCTAACATGGCATCGAGAAATTAAAAAAATATTATTGGTGTTTAGTGGCAATTTTAGCTAATCAATTACTTGTTTGGTTGCTATTGATTGCGTCTCTAAAACGACATTATCTTGTAGGCCCAATTTGTAAGAAACGATGCTGCCAGCGCTATCTAACTAAAAATATGTATAGTCATTGAGAGCGATAAACTAAAAACTAACAGCGAACTTAATTTGCTAAAACTCACATGGGCGACGTATATTATTTTCGCTGTTTTGGACGCGAAGTTCTGTCAAACAGCATAAACCTAATTAGAAATTTGTTTTCCCGTCATTTAACGTTGGCGAGTTTTCGCAGAAGGCGCTAATAAAAGGACGGTCAGTAATTATTTTCAGATCACTTGATCTAGAGTAACGTCTAAAACTAATCTGTGGCAGAGCTTCTAACTAGTTGACAACTATATCGGATAATGTTAATTAATTCGTGGCCATACTCACAGAACAGTTCATTATGACAATGCTTAGTAGATATTGTATTAGGAATGCAGTGTTCAACTCGATTATAATCTTTAAACTAGTTAAAAAAGAAACAGAAAAGTTTTATATCGCAACAGTGTTAACTATAGTTTCGATTGATTGTGCGGTTGACTCTTGGTAAAACATAATAACAATGAAAATAATTAAAACACTTGGTATTTGTTTCATAATATATTCAAGATATCCAAGATGTTTCGGCCTCGCGACAATTCTCAAAGAGAGTTATGTGTAAAGTAAACTAAAGTTTCAAAGTGCTGTCTAATCGAGGTCGGTTTTTTGAAGTGAAACTTCTTAGGCGGCGATTCTATAACCGGAGGAGAATTGAGTGAAATTTCAAGGACGCGTCACGTTTAGGCACATTTCGTTACACGAGGGAGAAGAAATATATATCGTAGAGAGAAGGAGAAAAAGAGCTATACATTCCGACGCCACAGGAATGGAACGAAACAGAGCGATGTATACACAACCATACAAAACAATAGAATAAGATAGTGTCGAGCACACGCGAGTTGTAGATGTACATCTATGTGTATTAGAATAAAAACCTTCTTAAAAAGGGCGATTTGAACCCTTGGTTTTGTGCTTAACCGAAAGTATCTCGAGAAGCCTATCGACTGGCGAGTGACCAACGTAGAAAACCTCTCAGAAGGCATCCGGCCTTACCCAGCCTCGAACTGGCGGGACTGAGGGGTGATTCCTAGTCAGATTTTACACTCTTACCTAGAAACGTTCACAAGAATTAAAAAAAAAACTTTTTTGCCTAGTACGGGATTCGAACCCGCTCCACATTAACTGCCGTAACGTAAGGCTGACGCCTTAGTCACCAAAGATAATGTGGTTCCTCTTTGCATTATATATAGAAATTAATAGAATTTATTTTTTAGATTCGCTTTGAAAACGGGAGGACAAGACCTATCGAAACGTTAACGTTGAATAGGACATTTTAACCTTTTTTAAATTTTGTTTTGTTAGACAAATTTATTACAGAAAAGAATCACTGAGAAATTTGTCTCTGTTTGGTTTTTTGTTTTTTACCCAGTGATTCTTTATTTGCATAAGAACAGATATTTTTGATATTTGTTGCGTTTTAGATCGTGGCGAAAACCCCAAAAAAAAATAAGAAAGATGATAATTATAAAAACCTCATAAATGAACTCTTGAAAGCCTACGAAATACTAGTGTGTCGCATGTACTTAAAAATGCATTTTTACGGTCCTATTTAGATTTTTTTCCGGAAAATTTGAGAACGGTAAGCGACGAACAAGGAGAGCGGTTTCACCAGGACATCAGGACGATGGAAGCAAGATATCAGGGACGCTGGAACCCATCTATGTTGGGCGACTACTGCTGGCTTTTTTAAAAAGATGATGCTACAGAGAGCAACAGGAAAAAGTGAAAGTTTTTGTCGCTGTATTCCATCTTATGTAATATATTTTTATACACATAATCCTCAGTAATATCTGTACATAGATTTAATACATTTTACAGGTTTATATTAAATCAATATTAGATTATGAAAAAATATGGTCTCCTTTTTTTTCCCCACCACCTGCAACAAAAAAACCTGCAACTCCCTGCAACAAACAAACTATTTATGCTTATCGGCTTTAGGACTACAAAAGTACTTCATATCAATGTTACCTGAAAAAAGTTTAAATTTGTTTACCTGTGTTATCAATCAGGCAATATTTTACCTAAGTTCCTAAGTTATAAAATTCTTAAAAAATATTTCGTTTAAATATTATTCCCTGAAACCCTTCTATCTATAATTAATGTTTTTATGTGTTTTCCTACAGTATGCATAATGTTAGTTTCGTTTTATAAATTAGCAAGACGTTATAAAATGAGTTAATTCTTCTTTCATCTTTGTATTGTATGTGATGTTCCTATCTCTCCAGATCTCCTGCAAATTTCGCATTTTTTGCCATTTGGTATCTTCTTCTGATCTCATGAGTGTTTTCGCCTTCATTCGATATTAAAGGCACAAGACAAACGATATGGCTCATCACCCTAAACGAGACTATTTGACTGATGTGCATGTTGTATTTGAACAGTGGATAATCATGATGTTCAAATGTAGTGTCATCGGCATATCTTCAGTTAGTTATTTTGATGCCGCTAGTTAGTAATGAATTGGACGGGTGGTGTTAGTACACCACCCGTCCAATTCTCTAGAGGTCTATGCATGATAAATTCTCCGTAAATGTTCAGTAGAATTGGCGATAGAATGCATCCTTGTCTAGTTTCTTTATTCAAAGAAAACTCATCGGATATTCGATCTTCAATTTTCACAACTGCTCTGTTTTTTTTTCGTATGGATCAGAAATTAAGCCAATCAGGTATTCATATACTCCCATTTCCCGTAGAATTTGTCATATTTACTCCCATTTTCTGCAGTAAAACGCCTTTCGATAACCCAGGACGGCATGATTTTTGTAACATTGATAAGAATGCTCTTTTTGCGTTTCATTTAGGTGGTTATTAAAACACCTTTTCACAGAAATGGCCTAGTACGTTCCTTTTTCAAGTACTTGCTTCTCCTTTATATCATGAGTCATTGAAATTATTTGTATCTAGCTTGGACAATGTAGGAATTATCACAAGACCGTAGAATGGGTATTTCCACAGTATTTTACGAATCTTTTAGGGCAATTGTTTCTATAGTTTACGTTTGTTTCTGTCTCGTTTTTATATAAAATGGTAATCTTAGTCATCGATTTTCCAGACAATTTATTTTCCTATTCCGCAATTGGACTATTTAAAGTCCAATTGCGGACAATTTGTTTTAAAGTCACAAGCTAGATCTGTGTCCGAGGAAGTCAAAAAATATTTTAATATTTTATTTATTAATATTGAAAAGATTGAGCTGCTCATGTTTGCTGTGTGAGTTGTCATGTGAATTTAAGAATAATTTAATTAAAAGAAAAATTCTATGCCATGTGCTATTCCTATAGTGTGGACAGAACCTGCTGACCATGTAAGTGATTGCAACTTTTGCAACAACTTTGTGACAACAACTTTGCAACAAATATGTCTTCTGCACTTAGGCCAGTTCCTCATAGCCAGCAACTAACATTTCCCGGTAACAAAAGAACATTACAGTAAGAAAGACTGGCCTCATAGAACCTCTTTTAAAGCTGGTACTTCAAACATAAAATATGACCCCGTTGTTAACCCAAAAAAGGTGCTTCTTCCGCTTCTTCCGCCTCTCCATATTCAGCTTAGACTAATGAAAAATTTTGGCAAAGCTATAGACAAAGGAGATAATGGTTTCAAGAACGTAAAGGAAATAGTTTCAAGAAAAATGAAACCACAAAGGAATTGGCAGCTTGGAAGTGTTTTATAACTGTAGTGACAGGACATCTGAGTAACAAGAAAGATGAAAACCATAAAAACCTCATAGATGAACTTTTGAAAGCCTATGAAATACTAAAGTGTCGCATGTCCTTAAAATGCATTTTTTACACTTCCATTTGCATTTTTATCCGGAAAATTTGAGTGCCGTAAGCGACGAACAAGGAGATATATTTCACCAGGACATCATGACCATGGAAGCAACATAGCAGGGGCGATATAACCCATCTATGTTGGGCGACCACTGCTGGTATTTTAAAAGAGATGATGCTACAGAACACAAGAGGAAAAAGTTAAAGTTTTTTGTCGATGAATATCTCATGTAATATATTTTTTATTCATATAACCCTCAGTAACATCTTTGCATACATTTAAACACGTTTTGCATGTTTATATTAAATAAATATTAGATTAAACTTGAAGAGATCTACCACTAAACACTACAACCCTTTTTTGAAATGCTCGACTCACATTTCGCTAACCATGTTAGCATCATCAGGAGATGATTTAATCTAATTCTAAAACTAAGCTATGTTCTATTTATATGAAAACCATACCCAACGAAGCGTGTACAAATCATGAACCGTGAAATGTACGAAGCCTTACATTAATAATTGAAAAAGTTGACTGAAAGGAATCGGTCCTTTATCTCGGTTCATGATTTTCTTACATTTTTCTATTTAAATGCTTTCATATGCATCCAAAGCCCTGTTATTATTAACACTTTTAATTACTAATATCTATACTGTGCTCATGTTCGATTGCATGTTAGGCAACTCAAGATTTTTCATTTTTCCCATATCTAATGTGGACAATATGTTATTTATATCTTGTCAATATGGATCTTTTTGTTTGCCCAATATACCTTCGACCACAGTCTTGACAGCTAATTTCGTAAATCCCAGTTTTTTTGATGTTGCTCTACTTTAGCATTTGGATTACCCAGAACTTCTCTTAATTTATTATATGGTTTGTACACAACCTTAATGTCCACTTTTTTCAAAATTTTGTCTAGTCCTCTTGTTAATTGGGCATCAAATGGTATTATTACCATGAATTTTTTTGTGTTCTGATCCTTTTAAAAAGTCGAAGATTCTTTCAATAATTTTCTGAACTTATGTTTTCTAATTAGTTGATCTACAATGTTCTTATTATAACCATTCACTTCAGATACCTCCCTAATTAATTTTAATTCTTTGATATAATTATATTTATTTAAAGGAAAATTAATTAATCTATTTACCATAAAATTTAAACTAGCCACCTAATTTTGGAAGCTATGATTTGAATCATTAGGAATGTATCTCGAAGTGGTGGTGGTTTTTCTGAAAATGTCAAAATCTAACCTATTTTTATTATTTCTACTGACTAACACATCCAGAAATGGTAAACTATCGTTGTTTTCGAGTTCATGCGTGAATATTATATTTTGGGATTTACTATTTAGGTTCTTAATAAAATCATCTAAATTTTCATTTTTCGAACTGTAGATAAACTAATTAGAAAACATAAGTTCAGAAAATTATTGAAAGAATAAGAAAATCATGAACCGAGATAAAGGACCGATTCCTTTCAGTCAACTTTTTCAATTATTAATGTAAGGCTTAGTACACTTCACGGTTCATGATTTTTACACGCTTCGTTAGGTATGGTTTTCATATAAATAGAGCATAGCTTAGTTTTAGAATTAGATTAAATCATCTCCTGATGATGCTAACATGGTTAGCGAAACGTGCGTCGAGCAGTTCAAAAAAGCGTTTTGGTGTTTAGCGTTAAATCTCTTCAAGTTTAGTATTTCACACCAAAGGTTCCAACAGAAGAATTGAAATATTAGATTGTAAATATATATCGTCTCCTTTTATTCCTCACCAGTGACATAACTTAAAATAAGCTGAAGCTTAAAGAAAAACACATATTTATTTATACATTTTAATAGACTTATATTTAAAAAATAACAAAAACTCATCCTCTTCTTCAATTTATAAATTATTCAGTTTTTTTTTGAGTCCTAAATTTAAATGGCACATCACAGTCTTTTCAATTTATAAGACTACTGTATATCTACTTTTAACCTATTGACAATTTATAGTAAAAACAAAAATGTTAGGTTAGATCATAAACATCTAACTTACCGCAATCTTGACCAAAATAATCTGTATGTTCCAAACATATCGGCGTGTTACATTTTTTTTACAGTTGTAACAAAAAAACTCAGGGTAACTCAGATGGTATATATATGGCTTGCTTAGCATGCGAGAGGTACCGGAATCGATACCCGGTGCCTCCACGTTTTTTATTAGGAAAACATATTTCATTTCTCTTCTGGGATTCAAAATGTCGGATATTTCTTAAATCAGGGGGCGTAGCTTAGATGGTGAAGCTCTCGCTTAGCATGTGAGAGGTACCAGGATCGATACCCGGCCCCTACACGATTTTTATTGTGAAAAAGTATTTCATTTCCACTTTGATTCCCTTCTCTTTTGGGATTTAAAATGGCAGATGTTTCTTGTATAAGGTGGCATAGCTCAGATGGTAGAGCACTCGATTAGCATGCGATGGGTACCGAGAAACACCCTCTATAGTGAAAATTTTAGATATTAATCTTTGATTATTTATTTTTTTTAATATTTTATCAACCAACAAAGCTTCTTTCACCAGGAATGAGATGGTGTACATAAACAGTTAATTTAATAAAACAATTTTTCATGTGTTTCTTAATGTGACGTGAATCGTTTAAAACGTTAAACTCGAAGAGATTTACCACTCAACATCAAATCACTTTTTGAAAACATCTCGACGCACGTTTCGTTAACCATGTTAGTGTTTCACACCAAAGTTAAACCTAAAACGTGTTATGATGTGAAAAATTAGTGGGAATTTCAACTTGGGCTTAAAACGACAATAATGTGTAAGTTTTCCATTTTTTCTAACAAAGTAAACCACATGTTTTATTTTCAAATAATACCTTAAGAGGTATTCCGATCGATCTAAATAACCAAAACGCAAATACACGTTGCCATTGTTAAGAAAATTAAACCTGTTTTCCGCGGAAATTGTTGCATTTTGAAGACATGTTTAAAAAAACTTTTTGTTAACACCCTGTACAGTATCGTTTACAAGTCCTTTGCTATCCCTGAAAAATGCAGAAATCGCTTTAATTGTCTATTAGACTAATTTCTTGGCCTATTGGCTGACCTAGAAATTTATATTTTAAAAATTTATTGGACGAACGGTATAACTTCAGTTTTTTTTTTCCTCTTCCTCATTCTGGCTTTTAATAAACTTCGCTCTGCATTAAACTCTCTGTGAATTTTAAATGTTCCATGCCTAGACGCGATTGTGATTTGTGGCGTATACTTTTGAGTTTAAATTAGGATGTTGTTTTATTCATTCTCTCACAGAATGCGATGCAGAAATTATTAATGAGGATTATATAATGTTAAAACTTATCTTAACTAAAAACAATCAAATTAAAACAAATTTTTGTCAAAATTTCCGAATAGAAAAAAAAGTCCAAAAAGTCGAAATAAAAGAAAAAATATATGAACACGCCACAATCATTCAGACATTACTTAAGTCTTTCGTATATCTGATTATTAATATCATATCTATAGAATGTTCCAAAAAAAAAGTATTCCTTATACCATCGAAAAAATCAGCAAAAATAAAAAAGAATGTTAAAATGAGGTGTTCTATTCAAACTATCATATCTAGGCGAAATTAATAGATAAAAACTTTCTTCCAACGGTATTTAAAAGGGGGTTTAATGTACTTTCAGATACCTATTACATAATTTAGCTTTATTTAAAAATATATATATATATTTATTTAGTTAGGTAAAGCTCACTGGTATGATGCTCTTCAAAAACCGATTCGGTCTCGCTCTCACTTCAAATAAAAAATTATGAATACACCCTAGAAGTACAAATATGCGCAATATGAAAAAAATTTAGAACCTCACTTTTTTCTCATTGTCCGCTTCACGCGAAATGCCTCAAATGCAACAAAAACTGAATTCCGCTTGATCTAAATAAACAAAACTCAAATAAACGTTGCCATTGTTAAGAAAATTAAACTTGTTTTCCGCGGAAATTGTTGCATTTTGAACAAGAAAGAAACATTTTGTTAACACCCTGTACACTACGGTCTACAAGCCGTTTGCCATCCCTGAAAAATGCAGAAATCGCCATAATTGTCTATTAGACTAATTTATTGGCCTGTTGGCTGACCCAGAAATTAATATTTTAAAAATTTATTGGACGAACGATATAACTTCAGTTTTTTTCCTCTTCCTCATTCTGGCTTTTAATAAACTTCGCTCTGCATTAAACTCTCTGTGAATTTTAAATGTTCCATGCCTAGACGCGATTGTGATTTGTGGCGTATACTTTTGAATGTCAATTAGGACGTTGTTTTATTTTTTCTCTCCGAATGCGATGTAGAAATTATTAAAGGGAATTATATAATTTTAAGACTTGTCTTAACTAAAAACAATCACTTTAAAAAATAAAAGACTTTTTGTCAAAATTTCCACCTTATGCTTGACGCCGATAGCGCTGTAGCTTCGTCATAAATAAATATTTTCAATATTGAAATGGTAATAAATACAAAACGTTTCAGGTTCACGTCTATTTGGTCATTCAGAATGGTTTTCACATCTTTGAGACGATTTATTTCTAACCTCTCCCGATAGTTTAATTATTCGCTTTTGATTTGTACATGAAGTATTTGGCAGTCACTATTAAAACGATCATTTTCATTTGGTAGATGTGAGACATAATTAGAGTTATGTTTCTGATTAAGAAAACTCCTTTCATGTTCTTTAATTATTTTCTTCAGAGATCTGCCTTTTTGCCCTCATTTATGATAGCTATTGAAAAAGTTACCAAATTTTTCTTAACTTTAAGTACATCTAGTTGCCTGCTTTGCAATTGATCAAAGAGAATGTCTCAGTGGGGCATTATTTCGGCGTAAATAATTTCTTCAAGGCATGTTTGCAATTCTTCTTTGTAAATGTAAACAATATTTACACATTTAGACTAAAGTTCCATCTGGTAGGGGCCGCACGGGGTAGACACTTTTTCACGACGCTGTCCAGAATAGTTGTCTCTTTGGATGATCTAAAAAAGAAAGCGGGAAATGCAGACAGATTTGCAAAACACACCTTTACACCTTTTTCTATTGTACAGCACCATTCCATTATTAGATTTAATTGGTGAGCATAACGGTGAATAAATTATACTGTGTATTCTTATAAATATTTTTAATTTTGGCTTGTACTCCTCCGACTGTACCTCTCATCACGGAAGCACCATCATTACTTTGGGCTATGAGTTTCTTAGATTCTTTATCTATTCCTAACTCGCTCAGCAGTGTCAGACTTTCATCTGCAATTTCAGCTGCTTGTGTGATTTTTTGGTATTAAAAAGCCCCAGAATCTCTCGTAAATTTCGCCATTTTTAACATATCTGATTATAAAAATCATCTGCATTTAAGTAGACGTATCGGTTGTTTCATCGGCTTGTATGGCAACATATTTTGCTGTGTGAACTTCCTTCTTTAATAAATCGCGACAAACATGCAACACTAAATCTAGTAATTCGTTCTGAATTTGTTTTGGAGATGCCTAAAAATAATTTACTTTTAGAGTCTTTTAAATAAACTTCTAAAATACTGTCTATTTCACACTGAGTTGAGAACGTGGACTACTGAGTTGAGAACGAACGTCTGTCTTCCCCAACATACTAATTTCTAGCTCATTTTTCAAATGTCTTTGTGAAATAGAATGCGATTTTACCTTTGCATCCAAATGTTTCAAATCATTAACACCGTGTTTAATCCAGCCAAGATCAAGAACGCCCGCCCTCACTGGTTTTCCGACTTATATAAAATGTGTTTGTTGTCTCGCATCCACATAACCACGTATACTTCTCATACACGGTTTTATTGAATGTGCGTTTGTATGTTCGTTATTGAGTAATATTACCTTGCTCGATTTGCAGAATGAGTGTCGGCCGTCCAAGATTTTTGATGACGATTCGGTCCTCAAATGTTAATGTGACATTATTTCTATTCATATATTGCACTGAATGCATCTTCACTGTTGTTATCGTTCAAAACATTCACTTTGCAAACACTTGACTATTGAGAATGGAGCAACGCCTAAGATATGATGTTATAAATGCGTTTAATCTTAGGGTTACTAGCAAAGCAATACATTGCTGTCTTTGTTTTTCGCACGCGATAGTAAAGAAAACAGTAGCGGCACAAACTTGTCTGTGCCCAAAGCACGTGGTCTTAGGTCGGTGCGCTTCGGCAATCCACGACCTATTTCGTTACCGCGAATGACATTATAGATGTTAGACTATAGAAGGCGCAATAAACGTGATCATAGACAGAACACAGAATAAATTAATATAAAATCTGAAATTATTTTTCTCTTGCCCTTATGGACCAATCGCCACTGCTTATTTATCTTTTTTCATTCTTTTTGCTGAGCAATTTCTGACAAATTGTCCTAAAATGTTATTTGTTTTAAAGGCTAGTTTTACATTGTTTTTATATAAGAATGTTTTAACTTTTTCCGACGGCTTACACTATGTTGAATGAATAGTGTTTTCATTCTTCTCTGGTATTTTTTAAATAAGATCCGTTTGTCAATGAGCCGATAGGACCGTCGATTATTAGATACGATCTGCAATTCGATTGTTCAATGCAAGAAACTTGGCAGCAGTCAGATTTGTGAGGTTTACCGTGATAATGCTATTACTGACAGTAATGTTCGAAAGTGGATAAGAATGTTCAAGGACGGATGGGTTAATGTGCATGATGAGCCACGCCCTCGCCAAATTTCTCTAATTTTTGAAGATTTGGTTCATGATGCGGACAACACAATTCAAGAGAACCGACAATTCACGATTTCAAAGTTCATAAAGTTTCAAAATTATAATTGAATTTCCACAGGTTTCAAAGTCGGTTTTGTACACCATTGCTTCGAAGAAACTAAATTATCGAAAATTATGTTCTCGGTGGATTCCAAGACTGTTTTCTGACTGTGCTGTGGTTTATCGGTTTTGACTGGATACAAGCAGGAAGAAGATGAATTGTTAGACCACATCGTTACAGGAGATGAGACTTGAGTGTCTCACATGATTCCTGAGTCCAAGCAACAGTCAATGGAATGGCGACACACATCGTCGCCAACCAGAATGAAAGCCAAACAAACAATTTGAGCACGAAAGATCAAGGCAATTGTCTTGTGGGACAGTAAAGGGATGTTGTTAGAGGATTTTATGCCGAGAAGCACAACAATCAATTCTGATACGTATTGTGTCACCTTTTCAAAACTCAGGCCTGCCACACAAAACAAGAGGCGTGGCTTATTGTCTTTCGGTGTGACGTTGCTCCATTTCAATGCAAGGCCACATGTTTCTATACAAACACAAGATCTAATCAGATCTTATAGATGGGAACAACTGGACCATCCACCGTACAGTCAAGACTTTGCACCCAGTGATTTGCACTTGTTTCGCTATTTAAAGCAGTTTCTTGTTGTCAACGGTTCAAAGAGGGCAAAGAAGTTAAAACTGCAGTCATGTATTGGGTTTCTTCATAGGTAGCAGATTCCTTTGACGTCGGAATTCAAAAACTTGTTAAGCTACTAGTCAACAATTGAGTGATGCAGCAAAAGCTCTAGAGGAGAAAAAAATGAGTGTAAATGCTGCAGCCAAACAATTTAATATTAACAGGATGACTTTAAAGAGATATTTTCGTATTAATTGTGATAGCGACAAAGATAATTAATAATTTGGGATTATTTATCATCTAGCAATATTCTCGATCTCTTAATTAGTTACTACTTTAATTTAATTTTTATTTGTGGTATAATTATTCTTAAATATATAATTTTAAATATAAAAAGTGTAATAATCCAAAGATTGGCAAGATTTAATTTTGTTTGATTTTAATTTTATTTTTCCAGAAATATAATAACAATATGAGTATGTAATAATCATAATAAATAAATATTTGCTTGTTAATTACAATTATTTTGTATCTAGATCATTCTATACAGTTATCAAGCCATTGCTCAATTAGCCCCATACCCATGCTCAGCTAGCCCCACTAGTTGGGCACAAAATAATAAAATAATAATAAAACTTAGAGCGCTCTCGCATTTTCACAGTAACTTTTAAACTTGTACTAGTTTTGGGGAAGAGTAAATTACGAACGAACCTAACAGAGTAAGAATCAGTGCAATCCGGTGCATATTCTTAAAGTTATGGGAGATCAAGCAAAAAGTTGCTCAACTAGCCCCGCTCTATCCTACGAATTCTGTGGTGTAGCCGAATTCAATCTGATCATTCAGCTCAGTTGATAAAGATTCCAATTACATCAAGTCTGCATGAAATAACAAAATTTAAGACATTATAGTGAAACCAATTTGAAACTATTTCAACTGTATCTGACCGGAGAAAATTAGCATAACGTATTTCAGGCTGATAGTGTGGATCAGGGATTTGAGGCATTTTCACATTGTTTGGAGTATTACAATGACATGTGATTTCCTCTTAGAAAAGTAAGAATGTCCTATGAGGGTCAATTTAAATCTTGGTTAACAAGAGATATCAGAATATTATCTATTACTTTATAAGAATTGTATGGAACCGAACTAGTATCCGGAGCCGAACAAGATGTTACACATTATAGGCCGTGCAAAAGAATTTATAGAAAAGTTATAAGAAGGGCTAAACTGCTTTATAATGCAAAACAATATTTTGAATCGAAGAACAAATGACCTAACCTAACCTAACCTAAGCGCCAAGATGGAATTACTTTGAAAGACAAGTATGAAATTACTACTTGTTTTAATAAATATTTTATTAATCTTCCTAAGAACGTGTTGGTGAGTTCAATGACGTTCAATGGCTACTAGGGTAAGATAAGTGACTCCAATTCAAAACTCTATAATATTACTGTCAGTTAACCAATACGACATAATTGAAACATTAAGGAAACTAAGGAATACAAATTATGTGGGACTAGATAATATTCCTTCAGTTGTACTGAAGAAGTCTATCAACTCATTAATAATACCGTTAACATATCTAGTGAATTGGTCCCTGGAAGCTAGTATTTTACCGAGGGTATTAAAAACATCAAGAGAAGTTCCTGTCTTCAAGAGAGGTGACCGGCTCTTCCTCCCCAACTATAGAAGACCAATAGCTATTCTATCCACGTAATCTAAACTTTTGGAGCATGTAGTGTATGAGCAGATCATGTCCTTTCATCACAGTACGGGTTTCGAAGTTGTCGATCTACACATTCAGCAATCTAAAAATTAACGGTAAATCTATACAGTATACATCCTGTACTAGATTTCTCGGTGTTTATTTCGATAACAGACTTTGCTGGGATGAACACATAGCTGAACTATGCAAGAAATTAGTCGCTGTCGCTGCTTATATAATGTTTATAGGTTGAAACGGGTTGGTACCACGGATATTATGCATTCATATTACTAACAGAATTCTATAGTCGCGCTAGGTATGGTTTAATATTTTGGGGTGGGTCGCCTCATCTGATGCGTGTTTTCAAAATAAGATAATTCGAATGATGGGTGAGGTGTCACTACTGGCAACATGTCGACCAATTTTTAAACAATGCAGGATTTTGACCCTACCATCACTATATATTTTGGAGGTTATCATCTTTTTGTTGCCGGCGACATCTTGTTAGGTGAAATTTTGTAGCATTCGTGAAAAATAGTAATTTTCATCACTATGACACACGAGGCTCTGATGAACTTGTTTTACCAATACATTCATTTAAGATAGTTGAACATAATGTTTACTACAGGGGTGTAAAGGTGTATAATAAGTTGACACAACGATTTAAGAATGTTCAGAGTGAGAACGAATTTAAAAAATTAGTTTGCGAATTTCTGAAATGAAGTTAAAGTTTTTATAGTTTAGCAGAATAAATGTCTTATCCATAATTAGATTCAATACTTATTTATGTATACAATGTTTATTTGTGTATGAATATCATATCATGTATTGATTCTGAGGTCGTGTCACTGAACATTCTGTCAATTTTGTAAAATCCGACTTAATCATGGATATTTTGTATTGTTGTGTGGAGTGGATAAATATATAATTAAATTATTAAACTACCAGGTGTCCCATTAAGGATGGATCGCGGCCGTATCTTGAAAACTATTTATCCCACAACTTTGGAGAAAAAAAATTGTACTAAAAATGATCATGAGAAATTCACCAAAAATATTTTTAAGCTTCTAAAACGACCGCAAGAGGGCGCGACGAGCTAAACATTTTTAAAAATCTTTTTTTGTGTATTTTCAAGTGTTAACCGAGTAAGAAAAATTCTCAGTTATAATTAGCAAACTGTCTCCTACAACTTTGTTTTATGACATTTTGTCATAATTTCACGAATAGCGGGGGGGGGGGGGGGGGATAGTTTTACCTATTGAGATAAAAAGTCGTCTAATGTTCGTTTGCCTTAACCGATTTTCCTCAGTTTGAATTTATTTAAAAGGCAATTGCTGGGACAATCAAATAATCTGGGAGATAAATTATTTAGTTTATAAATGAAACCGCGAGGTGGCATTACATTCAACGTTTTTTTTACATTCAACGTACGTTTTTTTGAAGTTTTGTTCAGTTTTTCAAATAGAATGGTACAGCTTTTACTACATGGCAAGAAAGGTAATTTAAAGAGGAATCGTCCAGTGAAAACCCGAAATCGATATCTCTGACATGTCAAGAGATATTTCGATTTTTCTGAAAAAAAATCAGTTAGTTTTAATTTTTACCGTAATATTAAGTTAAAAATTGGTCTTAATATTTAGGTCGCAATCGCAATCGCAACCGCAACAATTTTATTTAAAAAATAAAATTATCTATTCAGTATCAATCATCATAAAAGTTCTAATCCTGACCTTGATAATATTTTCTAATTTAATTACATAAGCGGAAAAAATGCCTTTCCCCAATTGTTGCATTTTCTCTTTTGTGGTGCTTAAATACTACTTAACAGAATATTGAAATGAGTCATTAATAAATATACCTACTCTTTCTTTTAAACTAAAGAATAGATGAATGAAATTATGCATTTTCGGGGTTCCAAATAAACGCATGCAATCCTTAGGTACATTACACAAAGAGTGTAAGAAGGGAACCATGGAAACAAACAAAAACAGTCAAATTAACTTGTCAGTTTTGAAGTGCATTACATTTTCAACATTGCATATATTGATTATTAATAATTATTATAATAATATCTAACAATTCCTTTTACGAATAACGAGGCCTGAGACATATCGGCGGTGTATTTCCAATGTTTTGAAAATGCATGTATTGCAGAGCGGCAATATGCAAGTCAATATCCCGAAAGAAGGCATTATTCGAAGAAGGTGTTTACACGTCTAGCAAGACGCTTACGAGAAACAGGAATTGTGCATCCAGATCCAGTCTGCACCAGGTTCCGTTCGATTCGTAATGGAGATAATGTCGTAAATGTTCTGGCTTATGTTGAAACCAACCCCCATTTAAGTATCAGACAAATATCTGAAGAATTGGGTGTTAGCAAGACATCCGTTCATCAAATCTTAAGAGATAACAAGCTGCACCCCTATCATGTTGTCTTACACCAAGCCCTTTTGGATAACGATTTCGACAGACGGTTAGACTATTGTCTCTGGTTAAAAAATATGTGTAGTGGAAATAAACAATTCTTAAAACGCATACTATGGACTGATGCAGCTACTTTTAGCAGTGATGGAGGCGTTAACTTACATAATATGCACTACTGGGCAGTTGCTAATCCACACTGGATGTTAGAAATCAACCACCAAAATAGATCGAGTGTGAACGTATGGTGTGGTGTTTTGGGAGACAAAATTATTGGTCCCTTTATTTTTATTAGACATTTGAATAGTGAAACATATTTAAATTTTTTACAAAATGGACTGCCAGAACTAATGGAAGATGTTTCGTTGGAAACAATAAGATAAATGTGGTACCAGCATGATGGATGCCCTGCCCACATCCCGCAGGTTGTTCGAAACTTCTTGGATGCTTCGTTTCCAAATCGTTGGATAGGACGGGGTAGTTTATTTTCGTGGCCGGCGCGCTCACCGGATTTGACAGTCCTCGATTTTTACTTGTGGGGAAGACTAAAAGACCTTGTTTTTCAAACTCGTCCTACCACACGAGAAAACATGATTGAAAGAATTCAAAATTCAATAACCAGCTTTCAAGAGCGGAAATTGAAGCTGCCGTTCTTAGTACTCGACGAAAAATAAATCTTTGCATTTCTAAGGATGGAAGGCATTTTGAACATTTAGAAAGGCGTTAAAGTTCAGATTCTGTTAATTATTAGACTGTTGTGCTGTTAATTTTATTTGACTGTTGTTATTATTATTATCTTCGTTGTTGGCCCGTTGGCCTTTAAACACGCTCCAAATTAATATGGCACGAAGAATTTGGACCAGTCCTAAGCCTGGGTAAAGTGTGAAGGAAGGCAAACATTAGGTTAATATTTTTTTAACTTAATGCAGGTAGTAGTGAAATAATAACTGATTTTTTCAGAAAAATCGAAATATCTCTTGACATGTCAGAGATATCGATTTCGGGTTTTCACTGGATGATTCCTCTTTAAATTACCTTTCTAGCCATGTAATAAAAGCTGTACCATTCCATTTGAAAAAACTGAAAAAAAATATTGTTGAATGTAACGCCACCTCGCGGTTTCATTTATAAACTAAATAATTTATCTCCCAGATTACCTGATTGTCCCAGCAATTGCCTTTTAAATGAATCCAAACTGAGGAAAATCGGTTTAGGCAAACGGACATTAGATGACTTTTTATCTAAATAGGTAAAACTCCCCCCCACTTCTTTATTCGCGAAGTTACGACAAAATGTCATAAAACAAAGTTGTAGGAGACAGTTTGCTAATTATAACTGAGAATTTTTCTTACTCGGTTAACGCTTGAAAATACACACAAAAAATGATTTTTAAAAATGTTTAGCTCGTCACGCCCTCTTGCGGTCGTTTTAGAAGCTTAAAATTAGTACAATTTTTAAGCTTAATTTTTAGTACAATTTTTTTTCCCCAAAGCTGTGGGATAAATAGTTTTCAAGATACGGCCGCGATGTTCCATCCTTAATGGGACACCTGGTATATACCTTATCAAGAATAAAATATTTAGATGAAAGTTTAATTGTTATGTATTCTTTGTATGCACACTAATGTGGCACTGTGCATGCTCTTGTTTTAACTTGATCCATGCATATTTGTATTGTCTTGGGGATTTAATAAATTATTTTCCTATCTATTTTTTTCCCCAGCTTATGTACAGTATATCAAAAAATGCTTTATTTTGTTTTTGTTGTTTATTATTTTCCAAAGATTGCAAAACCAATTTTACAAATAGAAATGTAGGGTTCACTAATTGGCGACATTTAAGTCCACCAATTCAAGAATACGAGAACAGCCAGGAGCATAAAAGGTGTTATTTTCTTTGGAAAGAGTTGGAGAAAAGATTACTTAATAACGAGACAATCATGATAGTAACCAAAATTTAATCAAAATGGAAACAGAAAAATGGTTTCAAATCATTAAAGTTATTGTTGATACTATTTTATTTTGCACAAAAAATAATCTCGCTTTTCGAGGTACAACAGAAAAAATAGGGGGTCCATCTTGTGGAATTTTTTTGGATACAATTGAATTAATTAGCCACTATAATCCCATTATTGCAGATCATATAAAAAATGTTTAAAACGAAAGGAACACAATTTCTTATTTTTTCGCAACAAATACAGAACGAAATAATTAATATAAACGGAATTAAGGTACGGAAAGTCATACTTGAAACAACAAAGGCTGCAAAATATTATTTAATAACCTGATATTTCTCGGAAAGAACAAATGTCACAAGTAATACGTGAATATGTGAAAATAAAGGAAACTGTTCAACAGAAGACAGTTTTATAGATTTTATTGAAACTATAGAAAAATCTGGAAATGGATTGAGAAATTATATTATTACCAAGATAACATCGGATGGATTAGATATTAAAAACTGCAGACGTCAGGGATACGACAACGGTGCTAACAAGGCAGGAAAATACCAAGGTGTTCAAGCACAAATTAAAAATATGAACGAATTTGCAAGGTATGTTCCAAGTGCAGCACACACTTTAAACCTCGGCATACATGCTGCCGAGGTATCGCCATTAATAGGAACATTTTTTTGGAACTGGGGAAAGAATGTTTTTTTTTAAGTTCTACTGTGCGGTGAAATTAGTCTAGTTTGATTTTGAATAAAACTTGAAAAGGGCATTGCCAAACTAGATGGTCTTTTAAAAAAATGGATGTAATGTCTCTTAATTTACAAATTATAGATGTTTATTTGATATTAAAGGAAAGGTCCGAAGATATAAAATGGAATTTTATATCAATATATTTTATTACAATACTGTATTTACTACTGTTAACAGAATTTTTAGAGTGTAAAGCACGCAGAATGAAATTTTAATTTCGTTTTTTATATTATAGAAATATTTATTTAAAATGTAATACTATACAATTATATTATATTTATTTATATGAGTAATTAGTTTAAGTTTTTTTGTGATTTTTCATGTATTTTATATTAAAAAGGAATAGAACTTTTTTTTGCTTTGTTATCTATCACTTTTATACACACTACAATACATATTACAATAAAAGTGATAGGTTACAAAGTAAAAACATTTGTTTTATTCTGTTTAAAAATGAAGTATCATAAAGTAACGGACAAACCAATCAATATTTTATATTATATATAAACATCTAAGTATTTATTTAAAATGTTATTTTATTATAGTTTATTTATATTTGTTTCTGTACTATCACGCTATGGCTCTGCCGGAAGAAAAGGGAACTGGTGGGTATGCCAGACACACGATATGACCTCGTAGTGATCGTTCAATTGCAAACATTGAACGAGTTTGGGAGAGTGTCGTAGATTAACCCCAAATATCGACCAGAAGACGTTCTGCTCAATTGCAGATCTCCCGTCGTACCATATAGGGAATCCTAAGGATATATTTCAAACTCTTTCCTTACAAGATTCAGTTGGTACAAGCTATTCATCCAGAAGATATGCTACTTAGACTGGAATACTCCCGTGCATTCGTAAACCTTGCAGAAAATGATGAAAATTTTGCTTTCACTTTGATGATTAGCGACGAAACAGATTTCCAGCTTTGAAACTTCGTCAATAAAGAGAACTGTCGATTTCGGGGCAACGAGAACGCAAAAAGAACTCACCAGCTGTGTCACAACTGAACCCATTATTGGACCTTATTTTTTCGAAGATGAAGAAGGTGTTGCTCAGACGTTCCGCGGAGAGCGCTATAGGGCAATGATTAATAATTTCTGGTATCGCAGCTACCGCAAGGCCACAATATGTGGTTTCAATAATATGGGCCACGGCTCACCATGCCCCGCCACAATGGCCACCTTCTAAGGCAACATTTTCCGAACCCCATCACATAGAAAAAATGGTGATGTGAGATATCCACCTCGCTCACCGGATCTGGTCTCAAGGACAGAGTATATGCGAACAGTATCCAGCATGAGATAGCCACAATATCTCCTAAAATGCTGAGAAGAGTCTTTGAAAACGCTGTGAGAAGAGCAGGTTGCAAGCAGGAGAACGGTGGTCATTTGGTCGATGTGATTTTTACATGTGTTATAAAAATATATCTAGAATAAAACTTTCATTTGTTGTGTAGATGGTTTATCTATTATGTTTCGTTCAAATTTTACAAGTGAACAAACTAGGAACCTTATTTTGCGCCACCATGTATCCGCTATTGGTTGAAACCTTTTTGTTGAAAACATTTTTAACACTGTCGTTCGATCGAAATTGTTTTTCAATGTTAAAAGTGATCTAAATAAGAAAGAGAAATTTTCGTACAAACCAGTTCACGTTATTTACTTCCACGCCTTCTTTTGCCTGATAGTTAACATGATCATAATTTGAATTTGTACTGGGCGAAAAAGCAGGTCAATTATACGTGTAGATTATTGTCAAATTATTCTTAGCCATCAGGGGGCGTAGCTCAGATGGTAGAGCGCTCGCTTAGCATGCGAGAGGTACCGGGATCGATGCCCGGCGCCTCCACTTTTTTTATCAGGAAAAATACTTTCATTTCGATTTTGTTTCCTCTCTCTTATAGGGTTCACAGTGTCGGATATTTCTTGTAACAGGGGGCGTAGCTCAGATGGTAGAGCGCTCGCTTAGCATGCGAGAGGTACCGGGATCGATACCCGGCGCCTCCACTTTTTTTATCAGGAAAAATACTTTCATTTCGATTTTGTTTCTTCTCTCTTCTAGGGTTCACAGTGTCGGATATTTCTTGTAACAGGGGGCGTAGCTCAGATGGTAGAGCGCTCGCTTAGCATGCGAGAGGTACCGGGATCGATACCCAGCGCCTCCACTTTTTTTATTAGGAAACATTGTTTCTTTTCGATTTTGTTTCCTCTCTCTTCTAGGGTTCACAGTGTCGGATGTTCCTTATAACAGGGGGCGTTATATAGGGGGCTTGCGAGAGGTATCGGGATACAAGCCCGTTGCCTCCATGTTTTTGATTAGGAAAAATTAAAAATTAGGAATTATTTGGAAAATTAAAAATTATCCAAACATGAAGTAGCTAGCCGGAAAGATATTTACATGAAATGAAGAGAACAAGAGCACTATTTTTTATTTTCCAGTGTAATTACATAATACAAAAGCCAAATATAATAAAAAAACCGAGTGTGATGTGAGAATATGATTCATCCTTTCACAAAATATTATTAACAAACAAATTATTTTCACGGTGCGTTTCGGAAAGAATAAACAAAATCAATTTAGAGCGAACTAAGTCGAAAGAATCGTTTTAACTTTGTCCAACACCAATATGTCTTAAGCAGCGAAACAAATATTTATCAAAGTTATGTAACTTATTTTCGTTTAGTGTTATGTATGATATTTTTCAACAAAAGTTTGCAAAGCATAATTTACGTTTATTAAGTGTTTTTCAAAATACAAAAATCAGCTAAAATATTATAAATAAAAGTTGACATAATTGTAAAGTCTCTGTACATTATGAAGTGCATATTTTCTGGCCGTAAAGTAGAAAACCTTCCTGTAGTAACATAATTCACCCTTCGCCTCGGTTTCCGATTCCTCGACTTACTTTCTTTCCGTGGATGTGAGTAAGATATGTGGATGGTGTTTTTGCAATTTTCGATTCAAAAAATGAAAACTTGGAAGATTTTATTAAGATATTAAATAGTAAATTCGTAACAATAGCATTCAGGTATGAACTCCAAAACAATAACACAGGTCGACAAGTTTTTTTGGGTTTCTGTTCTAATGCTTGAATTGTGATTCTAGATACCGAAAAACACTGAAATTTCCATTTTTCGCTTTTCAAGCTTGCTTTTGTCTGATTTACGTCGATAAGTAAGTTTTGAAGATTTTAATTGATTTTATGAGCAACAGATTGAAGGCACTTTGATCGACCCGATAGCAAATCGTGTTTACTTGTCTATCACACCTGTAATAACCGACCTTTAGTATTACTAAGTAAGAAAATGGCGTGAAAACAATGTAAACAGGATGTTGATTCATTCTGTTTTATTTGCGGTGAATTTACTAAAGTAAGAAGGAAAAAATTTGCTTTGTTAACAAATTTGTAACTTTGCGAAGCTTATAAAGCCTATTTTAACTTCAAAATCTGGATTCAAGATAAAAATTGGGTACATCACCTTGTCTGTGTTAATTACAAAAATATTTTAGAAGGTAAAAAATTAAAATTTAAAATTTTTTTATGCATAAAACTTAAATGACACCACTTGTTTTCGTTATTTCTAGCCTGGTATCGAGGAGAAAAACGACACATCGCCAAGACTTTGGAGGGAACCTGGTGATCATGTGCAGCACTGTTATTTTTGTATCGTTAATCCAAGTAAGCGTCGATCTGCTAAAAATGCTGAAAAGATTTTTTATCCTTATCTTCCTTCAACTTCTTCTCCGATACCTTATGGTGAAAATTTTCCCGTTCCATCTCGTTCAGAATTAGATAACTTCGGAATTCAATCATCACAAAGTGCAACAGAATCCAGAACACCGCTGGTAGTGAACTCACGCCGATGATATTGAATTCATGATAGTCACAGGGTTTTGAAGCACATTTCATCAGCTCAACAGAATTCAATGATTTAGTACGAGACCTAAAGCGACTCAAGAATAAAGCACAGACTTTAGGTTCACGCAGTGGAATTTACTTGAAAATTTTGTGAAAACAAGTGATCAAAGAGAGCGCCATTAATTTTTTTCATGTTTTTTTCACCAAAGAAATGGGACTTTGTTACTGTAATAGCGTAACTGATTTGTTAGAGGAAATCGGAATACCATACATACCTTCTGACTAGCGGTTTTTCATCGATAGCTCTATACTAAATACCTTGTTACCTCTACTTATGGGATACCAGAGCAGATTCAGTACATTACCAACGGCGTATATCGATCGAATCGACTTCGAAGATATAGGAAAACATAATGTAAAGTCGGAACCAATTTTAGAGCCTTAGTTAGTTACAGTTACATATAAAATTAGGCCTAACGAACCAATTTGTGAAAGTGATTTAAATTCCCTTTTGAATATATACATTTTTCCTAAATTATATGAAGCTAAAGTTAAAGCGGGCATTTTCGTCGGACCACAAATAAAACTCATGCAATTAGTTTTATCAATGCTCATGAAAAATAGGCCTGCGAGAGCCATAAAGCTGTTGTTAATGGTTTTCTTGGAAACAACAGAGCTGCCAATTATGAAGAATTGATTGAGACTATGCTTGAAAGCTTTGAAATTGTGGGCTGCAGAATGCCCTATAAACTTCATATGTTACATTCTCACCTAGACCAATTTAAAGATAATATGGGTACCTACTCAGAGGAGCAAGGGGAACGGTTTCACCAAGATGTGATGGACTTTGAACGATATTACCAAGGGCAGTACAACGAGAATACGATGGGAGATTGCATTTGAGGTTTAATACGAGAAAACCCATACAAACATAAGAGAACCACTAAAAATATTCATTGTTGATCTTGGGTTTTTGTTCTTTTACATTTATGTGCTATTGTTTATCACTCTGGCTCCGATGTTCAGCAAAAAATTTTCTAATCGTAATTTAAAATAAAATTATATAAAAATCAGTAATTTTTCTTCAAAATTCGATCAGAAAAATTATCTTTTCCTTTATTTGTAACGTAGGAGAAACCAAAATTTCACATGCAAAAGCCAGACCTAAATATCGTGTAGACCGGTGTAATAGACTACTATTTTTTGGTTTTTTGGTGGCGCAATAAAAATAAGTTAGGTTATAATATTTTTAAAAAAGCACCACTACTTCGAGAAATATTCGTAACGATTCGAATCATAGTTTATATAATAAGACGATTAGTTTAAATTTTATCGTAAATAGATCATTCAATTTTCCTTTAAACAAAACGAATTATAACAAAGAATTAAAATTAGTTAGGGAGGTGTCGGAAGTGAATGGTTATAATAGAAATACAGCAGTCCTCGTTAACTGCGGTTTTGATTATCCGCGGTTTTGTCTTGCGAAATCGCCTAGACTAAATTTTCAATCGAATAATATAGCAGTTTTCGTCACAATCTCGTTATTTTCGTTACGTAGTTATAAAAGAAAGCGAAATGCATCGATTCTTGATAAAATATTTCAATTCTTAGACTGTCTTGCTTCAGATGAAACGTACCCGACTGCCGCGAAAATGTTTAAACTGAACGAATCCACAGTAAAAACAAAAAAAAAGAGTGAGCAATCCATTCGGGCCAGTGTTTCGAGCGGTACTAGTACCAGAAATAAAGTTAGGTGTTTCTCGCGACCTCCAACGATGGAAAAGATGGAAAGATCGGTCGGAATTTGGATCGAAGATCAAACAAACAGAAAAGTGCTTATTGACATACGAATTATTCAAGGAAAAGCTAGGTATCTTTTCGAGAAGTCAGATGAGGAAACTTCAAGCTTCCAAGCCAGTAAGAGTTGGTTGGAAAATTTTAAAACTCGCTTTTTGCTACACAAAGTAAAATTACTGGGAAGTCGGCTTCTGGGCATCACGAGACGGCTAATCGGTATTCGACTAGATTCTATTACTCTGAGTGACTTGTTTCAGGTTTTTTTTATGACGCCATAATGAATCTGATAATTCAAGAAAGTAACAGATATGCTGGCCAATGAAATAATGATTTAAATTTAACAATGCCAGAGCTTCATGTATTTTTGGGCATATTGTTACTATCTGGCTATGGAAAGTACACAGACAGGCATATACACTGGTCCAGTAAAGACGACATTCCGTAAATTGTTCAGAATAGCATGCGATTGAGACGTTTGGGGATGATATTGAGATTTATTCATTTCAATGATAATTGTAATCTTCCGACAGGCGATAGACTTTACTAACTAAGAGCCCTTCTTGAACTTGGCAAAAATTTTAGATTATATGGAGGATTTGATAAACATCTCTCAAAAGACGAAAGCATGATGGCCTATTGTGGCAAGCATTATGCCAAACAGTTTATCCAGGGAAAGCCAATAAGGCTTGACCATAAAAACTAGGCTCTATGTTTAAATAATGGTTACATGTATGGTTTCGATGTATACCCTGGAAAAGATGGTAATAAGAAACAAAAAAATAGTTTGGGTGATGATGTTATACTATGATAATAATTCTTTTATGGCAGTACATTTAACAATGATCAATACAGAAAATAGCAATACATTACAATATAATAGATCAGCTATGTATTTTATTGCAGTACATTTAACAATATTCAATACAAAAATAGCAATATAATACAATATAATTGAAAGCTCATATAAAACCACTGCAAAAGGACCGAGGTGGCAGAAGAACTCATTTAGAAACCTCAGCCCTAATTCTTATTTAACCCATAGTACACATAGACTAAGCTATATTACATATAGTAATCTTATACGAAATAAGTGAAAATGAAAAAATATATTATTGTTCATATACTATCAAATAAGAAACACAACAAAAAAATCAGTCATTGAAAAGAATAGAGGTGTCAAGGCAATAGAGGCACAGACAAAATCATATTATCAAAGGCAGGCATATTGCCCCCAATTGCTTTTCATATAAGTAGTTGTAGTAACATTTTTTAAACCGGACAGATCTAAAGTATTTATACTCTTGAGGTATATCATTGTGCACACAATATACACACATATATATATATATATATATATATATATATATATATATATATATATATATATATATATATATATATATATATATATATATATATATATATATATATATATATATATATATATATATATATATATATATATATATATATATATATATATATATATATATATATATATATATATATATATATATATATATATATATATATATATATATATATATATATATATATATATATATATATATATATATATATATAATTATATGAAAACGATTTCGTAAATTGCGCAGAGTAAAACGTAGGTGGCGATAATCGACCCCTAAATCTAGTATTCAAACTGTGCACATACGATCGAAATCTAATCTTATTATAGAGATATAAGATGTATTAACGGCACAGAAACATATTGAAATTCTAAAAGAAACAGCAGAAAAGGTAGGCCTCCAAATTTCCTTTGAAAAGACACAATACATGACCTTCAACAGACTAAGAACACCATTTCTAAAAACAAAATATGGTAACATCAGACGAGTCTCTCAGTTCAAATGTTTGGGTGAAATAATCATGAAAAATGAATTGGAAAAAGCGGCCAATAAAGGTAGATGTCAAAAAATGGAGACGGCATTGAAACTTACACAAAATATTTACAACAAAAAATGCCGATCTAAAAACACAAAACTGAGACATTACAACACAGTTATTAAGCCAGAATGTCTATATGCTGCAGAAACGCTCATTTTGAATAGAAAGAGGATACATCGAGGGCATTGAAAAGAAGAAATAGCACAACATACCGACTTCAAGAAAACCAAGAAATCAAACAATACACAGATATACATAGCGATATGAGAAAAGAGAAGATTTAAGTTTTACGGATACATAAAACGGATGAATCCGAGTAGGCTAACTAGACAAATAGTCGAATTTTATGAAAATAGGAGTAGAGCTAAAGTAGAAATAATTAAATGTATTGCTGCAATTAAAGAAGACCTAAGATCAGCAAATATTACACAAAGTGAAATTCAGGATAGAGGCTGTTTCAGACACAAGGTTGACGTTTGGAAGGTTGGCCAGAGAGAAAAATGTAGGAAGACTGGAACAACTTGGTCTGACGAAAGGAAAAAAGCTCATAGCGAAAGAATGAAATTAGTATGGACACAAAGGAAGGCTAACAACAACAACAAACGCCTCTAATTGCCTACTTCGCGTGGTCCACCAAGGCCCATACGTGAATAATATATATATATATATATATATATATATATATATATATATATATATATATATATATATATATATATATATATATATATATATATATATATATATATATATATATAATAAATCCAAAAGAGGGACGTATTAGTATTATAGAATCGAGCAAATTCCCTTAGTGTAGTGGAAAGACAACGAAGTTGTATCTGTTCCTACCAATTTTGAAACAGACGCCAGTGTATCTGCTTCGCGACCGTGTTTCTAAATCTAAAAAAATCTATAGTTATATAAAGACATAGGAGGAGTTGATAAGATTGATAATTTAGTAGCTGCGTATAGAGAGCAAGAATACGACAAAGGAAGTGGTATTGGCCACTGGTTGCTGATTTCTTAGATGTTTCTGTGATTAATGCCCGGTTGCTAATGAAAAAAGTTAGACCGAAGTGTTGACCGAAATGCAGAAAGTCTATTGGTTTTCATTTAGTCTTTTTTAAATCATTAGGTATAAGACCACAACAAGGACGAATATCACGACCTCTGGAAGAAGTAAAATATGACAATACTGGACATTTGACTGTCTACAATGAAACTGATCGTCGTTGTGCATTTTGCAACAAGAAAAGCAACTTTATCTGCAGAAAATGTAATACCTCTTTACATCCCAAAACATATTTTTACAGTTACCATACTAAATAGGTTAACTTTATAGTCATTATTTATTTTATATTCATTTGTGTTCTGACTTATATTATTTTAATGTACATTCTGGTTAAGTTGTGTTTAAATTGTCTTTATACGCAGCATCGCTTAAAAGGGACAAAGTCTTACAAAGTGATGAATAAAAACATATTTCATGTATTATGATGTATTAATACAGCTCTCTCCTTCATGATGTTTAAAAAACATTGATATTGAGTAAAAAATAAATTTGCCCAGTAATGGATTAAAAAATCAAGAGTTAATAACGAATAAACTACATTATCTATGCCCTACTATTGATTACTCTATATTAAAAATATATAGGTTGAAATATTTAATGAGAAGTTCGTTGTTGCAATTAAATTCCCTGATACTTTTTGAAATTCCTGATATTTCCCGGTTGCATTAAATTTCCGATATTCCCGGGTTTTGGCCAACCTGATATATAATTTATTATTATTATTATTCACGTATGGGCCCTGGTGGACCACGCGAAGTACAATTAGAGGCGCTTGTTGTTGTTAGCCTTCCTTTGCGCCCATACTAATTTCAGTCTTTCGCTATGAGCTTTTTTCCTTTCGTCAGACCAAGTTGTTCCAGTCTTCCTACATTTTTCTCTCTGGCCAACCTTCCAAACGTTAACCTTGTGTCTGAAACCGCCTCTATCCTGAATTTCACTTTGTGTAATATTTGCTGATCTTAGGTCCTCTTTAATTGCAGCAATCCATTTAATTATTTCTACTTTAGCTTTACTCCTATTTTCATAAAATTCGACTATTTGTCTAGTTAGCCTACTCGGATTCATCCGTTTTATGTGTCCTTAAAACTTAAGTCTTCTTTTTCTCATATCGCTATGTATATCTATGTATTGTTTGATTTCTTGGTTTTCTCGAAGTCGGTATGTTGTGCTATTTATTTGTTTGGGGACTAGGATTTTTCTTATGATTTTTCTATCCTTCTTTTCAATGTCCTCGATGTCCCGCTTTCTATTCAAAATGAGCATTTCTGCAGCATATAGACATTCTGGCTTAATATATGTGTCGTAATGTCTCAGTTTTGTGTTTTTAGATAGGCATTTTTTGTGTAAGTCTCAATGCCGTTTCCATTTTTTGACATCTACCCTTATTGGCCGCTTTTTCCAACCCATTTTCCATAATTGTTTCTCCCAAATATTTGAATTGAGGGACTCGTCTTATGTTACCATATTTTATTTTTAGAAATGGTATTCTTAGTCTGTTGCAGGTCATTTATTATGTCTTTTCAAAGGAAATTTGGAGTCCTACCTTTTCTGCTGTTTCTTTTAGGATTTCAATCCGTTTCTGTGCCGTTAATACATCTTGAGCTAAAATTGCTAGATCATCAGCAAATGCCAGACAATCAATTTTGATGTTGGTTCTCCCCAGTTTAATGGGCTGGTCAATATTCAGGGCCGACTTTTTTTTTCACGCCACTCCTGTATTACTTTTTCTAGGACACCGTTAAATAAGAGTGGCGAGAGTCTATCCCCTTGGAAAAATAATAATGAGTCTAGCCTGAGCTTTCACAGAGTACGGACGTGTTTCCTGTGCTCTCGATAAGCAAGAACGGTGATATAAACGCAAGTGTTTTCGTGTGTTGTGAAAAGTGGTGCTATTGTGATCGTGCAGCCATGACCGAGTGCGTATTCGGGGATCATTACCCATCAGAGCAAGAGCTCGAAGACATAATCAGAGAAAATTTCGCTGATATAAAGGAACTCGAAAATCAAGTAGAGGTCCAAAAGAGCGAAATCTAAAAACTCCGCAAGGAAGCTGCGAAAGCAACTAAAGAAAATGAACGATTAACCAAATGTTACGAAGAAAGCAAAGCTTTACTCGAAACTTTATCTAAGAAAGACTCAAAACCAAAAATCACACTCCTCAACTAAAGGAACACAAACAACAAATGTGTTCAAAACTGCCGATATAGGTACGCAAACAAAAGCATCCAGCATTAAAAAATCAATAATGCAAACACAAATAGATGTTTTCACAACACCAGTATCAGTAGCCGAAACACAAACTATAGTGTTAGAAATTACAAGCGCAGAAATCCAAACGGATTTCGAAACGAAAGACCCACAGTGCGTCTTAAACACAGAGGGTCACCATCAAGCTTCCTCTCGATCATGCAGATGCAGGAAGAAGAAAAAGTCTACTTCCGAAACTGGTCAGTCTTCGGAAAAAGTGATTCCTCTCCCAACCTCTCCCACCGACGTCAGCCACCAACAATAAAGAATCCACCAACGAACCAAAACAAATCAAAAAGTCTGAAGCATCATCAGTGCCAATAAGACGAAAGCCCAATCCAATAGTCTTAAGAGACAAATCAATGTTTCAATGCGCAATAAAACCTTGAAAACAGGCAAAATAGCCATCGGGCCGGCTAGAACGAGACCGGACGGAGTCCTCCTGACTCCAAGTACGGAATCAGACAGAAAAGCCATTATACAACTTTTCGACAAAAATAAATTTCCATACCATTCACCAACATCAAGCAGAAACCTGCGCGTCGTCATCAAAGGCGTGTTAGAAACCATACCATCAACGGACGTCGAAACCGAGCTACAACAGCTAGGTTTCCATCCGATCTCCACTATAAGATGGCAAAACAAAAATAAGAAACCCATTGCGATTGTACAAGTCATAGTACCTCGCAACGAAACAACCATTCTGAATATAAAACAGCTCCATTCTCAGCCCGTAAGAGTGGAAAAGCAAAACAAAAAGAAGCGTAGCCCCGCTGCGAAAATTCAATCATCATCATCACATCACCAACATGAAGAAAAGAACCTAAATCTGAATGCAGTTTTCCGATCCTGGCTAGGAAAACAACAGAGCACCTCGTCAGAGTACAATCAAAACCAACTGCGGGAAGAAGCTTCGGCCGAACTTGAACAATTTTTCAAGATAGCGATGTATGAAGCTAGATCTACCGCTTTCGAACCAAATACAATTCAATAATTCCGATCAAGTCATCGAAGAATCCGCGTAGTCGCAAGACTCCGCCTTCTTCAGACCACGCCCCAACGGGCACCAACATACGCGATTTCTCGTATAAATCCGCGGATTAGGACCTTGTGGCCCGGTTCCGAAGCAGAGATGAATACATCTACCACAATACAGCTACGAAGTAAACTCCGTAGCACCAAAAAGAATCAAGCAAAGTTAAAACCCATCTCCATTCTGAAATCTTTCGGTAATCAACAATCCACTTCTCAACAATCTCAAGCCGACGGATGAATGCAAGATCTACGATCGAACCATTCCACCCCGGACCCCAAAGTGCGCGAAATTTCTTGCAAATCTCGGCGGTTTTGGGTCTCGCGACCCAATCCCGTAGCAGTTAATAAATTCAAGAAACCAATCTGAATAAGGACGTATTTTATTTACTGCAAGGTTTACTAAACCGTCACCTCCAGGGCTAGATAGAAGCCCTCAAAACAGAAGCCCTCAAAACACAACCAAGGCTTGCGAAAGCAGGCAAAAACACCCGCAAAGCGGAGAATTCAATAGAAACTGGTAAGAGCCTGAAGGCTAACCAAAAAACCTGGATAAATAAGTCGAAGTCCATCTCCTTGTCTCACTCCAGTTTTAATTTCGAAGGGCTCTGAGATGTCACCCATGAATTTAACTTTTGACCTTGTGTTAGTTAACGTTGCTTTAATAATTGCCAGCGTGTTTAGATCTATTTATATAATTATTAATATATAATTTATTATTGTAAATAGATTAAGAAAGAAAACTAGGTTTTTAAAAGTTTTTTTCTATCGCTCTTATTTTATTGACCCCCGTTGTTGAAAGCACTTTAATGTAATTACGTTAAATGTCCCTAAAATGTCCATCATACCATAGACGGTAAAATATTTCCAGAATAATGTGAAATGTTAAAGCTTCACTGCGGAATGTCAAACTTTTATTGTTATTGGGGCAGCTGTTAAAGTTTAGAATAATAATTAATTCCGTTGTTGATATTCAATATTTTGCGACTCTATTTTGGCGTAGGTTATTAATAAACATTGACTATATTAACCGATATTGCCAATTTTATGAACGCGTATAACAAACGGAATATTTAAAATATCTCATTCGTTGCATCATAATAATAGGTGTATCCAGAAGTATTTTTTGATACCGTACACAATTATTTTTTATTTATGAAGCAGATCGAAGCGGATATTTGCCTATAGTGCGTTCGGATTTCAAATTAGTGAACAAAAAAACAAAAATATTGCAACCATCTGCTCCAAATATGAAGATAGAGACAGCAGATATTGTTGTCAATGGTCGATCAGTGGAAGAAGTCGCATGGTTTTTCTATTTGCGGAAACAACAATGATGTTCCTAGGCACTATCTAACAAATACATCGTAAAGTTTGACATTATTGACTGTATGCGTACTCAGAATATTTTGACAAAAGGACGCTATTTATGTTGTTTAGTGACTTGAAAATGTCATCTCAGTCAAAAAATGGAATTTGGCATTTGAACATTTTTTTGTCATAAATGGAAAGATCATATATGGATTTTATAACAAAACTATTTATCTTTTATTTTTTCCATATAATTAAAAAGTTATATCAAATGGAAAATACATTTTTAAACCTAGTACCGATGACACGCCGACAATACCCGAAAAAAACCCGAAACATTATGACCTCACAATTGTACCGAAGGCCAATATCGGGTTGGTTCGGAACTATTCGGAGTCTCCGGCAAATAAAACAATTCATCGACCTTAGTGATTGTTCTATAGGTTTAATCTATATCTTTGACTACATCTGTTGGTTTGCTATTGATTTGAAAATATACTGGCTTTTAATTGTTATTTAGGCTTTCGGTGCTGTTTTCGACGTTATACTCATATTTCTTTACATAAGATATGGAGGCTTAAAGGTAAGTTCAGAATGAAATCAGATTAAGGTTCCTTTTGTTTTTTGCATTCGTTTTTATAACTTTAATTTATATTATTTAATTCATGCAGAGAAAACAAGTTAATGTGCCAAATTTATAAGGAATATTATCTACATGTAGCAACACAACAGATGGTAGTAACCGAGGGTAGAAAGCCCTATAGGATCGTCTATTTTGTAAGACACGAATAATAATATTCAAGAATTAGACAAGAATAGACAAGAACAAAATTCGACTACCGATTTGTAAGGTAATCGCATAATGAAAACTTATACTTGTGAAAGTTTTACACGATAATCTAATTTGTAGTAAATGCGGAAAAAGAATTAAAAGAAATTAATCTGACACAATTCAATGTGAGGGTATCTGTAAACAGAATTTTCATTCTGAGTGTGTTTGCATCAGCACGTCTAACCTGGAAATAATAAAGAATTTACCAGTGTCTTAAATGGTTTTGCCGTGGTTGTGTCGAAGTTGTTAATTGGCCAGATGGGTTTAAAAACGAATTCGAGCAATTCAAACATACTATAAAAAAAAGGAGCTAGAAAAAATTACCAAGGAAGAAACTACCAACCACAGCGGGAAGTTTAACGTGGAAGATTAACGAAAAATCAGTAAGTACGTATGCAGAAATAAGCAAAAAATCTAACGGTGAAGTATTAGTTATTGAGCTCAAAGCAAGACAAGACAACAAAAAACCAAAGAAGCCATAAAACACAGAAGAAGCCACATAAACAACAGATCTTGAAGTTGGTATCATTCAAATGAAAGATGTAAAAGATGGTGGTATACTGATGAAATGTAATACTAAAGAGGAAATTAGCAAACTAAAAACCATGGTAGAAAAAAAACTGAAAAGCAAATACAATATAAAAACGCCGAAAAATAAATATCCAAATATAAAGATATTAGACATAGAAGAACATATCATTAAGGAAGACATAAAGGCACATTTATTTAAGGAGAATAAATTCATTTTATATGAGAACACTGCTCTACAAGTAAAGGTTGTGACAAAAATGAAGACGAATTATATGGCCATCGTAGAATGCGATCCAAAAACATTTTGGTCCATTATGGAATCGAGACGAAAATTGTGCATAGGTTTCTCAGCCTAACGAGTTTTTGAGTATATATCGGTGTATCGTTGTTTTAAGTATAAGGAATATGGTCATAGTTTAAATTAATGTGATAAAGAAGAAGCATGCCTCATGTGCGCAGGAAACAATCACGTGGCAAGAGAATGTACAAATTCTTGCTTTAAATGTATGAACTGTAAGAAGGCAAACACTACACAAAGTGTGATATATGATGTGCAGTACTCTGCTTTTGATATGAATTGCCCTGTTTGCAAGTGTAGAATGGAAATAGAAATGAAAAAAATTAGTTATTCTATTGATGAACAGCAAATAGCTGAAGAGCGGGGTAAACATGATCGATGTGCTATTGTACCCTTACATCAAAATGTATAAAGTTTGAGAATCAAAATCGATCACTTTGAATATATAATAAAATCAAGGAAGATCGATGTGGTCTGCATAACGGAACACTGGTTAACAGAGAGTGAAATAAACTTGTACAAAATAAATAATTATCAAATGGGTAGTGGTTATTGTAGAGAAAATTAAAATGGTGGTGGAGTCATGATACTTGTTAGTGGTAAACTGAGTTCATACATTAAAGAGATAGATAGAACAAGTAAATATAGTAGTGATGGTATATTTGAAATTTGTGGCATTTATATTGAGTTTGAGAATGACTTAATTTGTGTATTGAATTTGTATCGGGCTCCAAATACTAATATTGATAATTTATTTCAAAAATTGAATAGCTTTCATTATAAGTTACGCCTTCCAATAAACTGTAAATGTGTTTTATGTGGGGATTTAAATATCGATTAGAAGGAAAATACTAATATTGTTAGTAACTTAAAGGATGTACTACTTAGTTATGGGTTATGTAATACAGTAAAAGAACCAACTCGTACCACAGAAAAATCGGCTAACTTTATAGATTACATATGTACGAATTATGAATTAGATGCTTCGTCTTGTATTGTTTGGAGTAATTGTCTGTCTGATCTTTCGGTTAAGTTGATAGAGATTCCAATTACATCTAGCCTGCATGAAATAACAAAATTTAAAAGAGATTATAGTGAAACTAATATGAAACTATTTCAGCTGTATCTGAGCGGGGAAGATTGGTATGACGTATTTCAGGCTGAGAGTCTGGATCGGGGATTTGAGACATTTTCACATTGTTTGGAGTATTACATTGATATGTGTTTTCCCCTTAGAAAAGTAAGAATGTCCAATGAGGGTCAATTTAAACCTTGGTTGACAAGAGGTATCAGAATGTCATTTAATACTTTAAAATAATTGTATCGAACAAGATGCTACACATTGTAGGGTGTAGAAAAGATTTTATAGAAAGTTTATAAGAAGGGCTAAACCGCTTTACAATGTGAAACAATATTTTGAATCGGAAAACAAGTCAAAAACTGCTTGGAAAATAATAAACAATAACATTAAAAAAAACGCAGTGCAAGAACTAACATAAGCGCCAAAAGGGATGAAGATGGAATTACTTTGAAAGACAAGTATGAAATTGCTGGTTGTTTTAATAAATACTTTGTTATCTTCCTAAGAACGTGTTGGTGAGTTCAATGGCTGCTACTAGGGTTAGACAAGTGACTCCAATTCAAAACTCTATGATATTACGGCCAGTTAACCAATATGACATAATTAAAACAGTAAGGAAACGAAAATTACACATTCTGTGGGGCTAGATAATATTCCTTCAGTTGTACTGAAGAAGTCTATCAACTCATTAATAATACAGTTAACATATCTAGTGAATTGGTCCCTGGAAACTAGTATTTTTCCGAGGGCATAAAAAACTTCAAAAGTAATTCCTGTCTTCAAGAGAGGTGATCGGCACTCCCTCTCCAACTATAGACCAATAGCTATTCAACCCACGTTATCTAAACTGTTGGAGCGTATAGTGTATGAGCAGATCATGTTCTTTCTTGTGCGCTTTAATATATTGAAATCATCACAGCACGGGTTTCGAAGTGGTCGATCCACACATTCAGCAATCTGTGAATTTTTAAACATAAACGATAATTGCAAATGTGTTGGTCTGTTTATGGATCTAAGTAAGACTTTCGATCTGGTGGATCACGCAATACTGATGGACAAACTTCATCACTATGGCTTGAGGGGTCGAGTAAGAGAGTGGTTGCAATCTTACTTGCTTGACCGACACCAAGTTGTACAGATTGATGAAGCAACATCTGAAAGATTAAGGATTATTTTTGGAGTGCCCCAAGGATCTGTTTGAGTCCACTATTATTTTTAATTTAATGATCTGCCAGATGTTTGCAGTAGGGGAAATATGGTAATGTTTGCTGATGATAGCAGCTATTTAACAGGAAATAGAAACATGCAGAGAGCCATTGAAACGGTACAGGAAATGCTCAATAAATTTTATAGTTGGTTTACGAATAATAAGTTATCCCTTAACGTGAACAAAATCAGTTTTATTGCTTTTACTCCTCGAACACACACTATAACGGAGTCCATATTTACTAAAAATTAACGGTAAGTCTATAAAGCAAACATCCTGTACTAGATTTCTGGGTGTTCATCTCGATAACAGACTTTGCTGGGATGAACACATAGCTGAACTATGCAAGAAATTAGCTGCTGTCTCATATGCTGTTTATAGGTTGAAACGGGTTGGTACCACGGATATTGTGCATTCATATTACTATGCAGAGTTTTACAGTCACGCTATGTATGGATTGATATTTTGGGGTGGGTCACCCATTTGATGCGTGTTTTCAAAATACAAAAAAAGATAATTCGAATGATGGGTGGGGTATCACTATTCGCAACATGTCGACCAATTTTTAAACAAAGCTGGATTCTGACTCTACCATCACTATATATTTTGGAGATTATCATCGTTAGGCGAAATTTGTAGCATTCGTGTGTCATAGTGATTTTCATCACTATGACACACGAGGCTCTAATGAACTTGTTTTACCAATACATTCATGTAAGATAGTTGAACATAATGTTTACTATAGACGTTCAGAAAGACGACAGAATTTTAAAAATTAGTCCGCGAATTTCTAATAAGTCAAAGTTTTTATAGTTTATAAGAATATATGTCGTATCAATATTTAGATTCAATGCTTATTTACGTATACAATGTTTATTTGTGCAAGATTATCATATGTATTGTTTCTGAGTCGTGTCACTGAACATTATGTGAATTCTGTCAATCCGACTTAATCATGGATATTTGTATTGTTGTGGGGATTGAATAAATACTTTATTAAATTATTAAATTATATACCTTATCAAGAATAAAATATTTATATGTAGGTTTAAATGTTATATATTCTTTGTATGCACAGATGTGTGGCAATGATGCACATTGCACTTTAGTATTATTTAGATTTTTTTTAATTTTATACATTTTAATTCATTTATAATTAATGTTAACACGTTTTTAAAAAGTTTTTCGCATCGACTATATTTATTACGTTTTAAAATAAAGTAAAAAAGTCGATAATTATTTTTTATTCAAAAACCCAATTAACTCGTGAGAATTTTTATGCGATGATTAACTATGACTTTCGACATGTATTATTTCAGCAACAGTACATCAATCAACCCACTTCGACAACTCACAAGCACCATCTAAAACCACTGTATATCACTGGTTTAGTGAATTAATCATAGCCATTGTTCGCTCATGGACAAATGTAAAGAAGGTCGTTCAAAATCGGTTGTAGTGAAAGAAAACATCGATACTATGCGCGAACGGATAAAGCAACCATGTGACATACCGATACCGATATTCGGGATCTATGCATATGAGCTCAAAAAAAAACAGCAGTCAGGTGCCCTGTCAAAATGAGCCAAGCTTAATAAAAGTTCTTCGCGTAAGAAGCACTTCGAAATAAATGGTAGCCTGTTTTTATGGGATAAATGGACATGCGGCTATAGTGACACTAGATTCATCGTAGAACCGTGAATTCTGAATGGTACACAACCATTTGTTTGGCAGGGATTAAAGAAGTAAGAAAAAACAACCAGCGACGCAGGATCATTCTTCACCATGACAACGCGAGCTCTCATATCGGAGCGAACAACTCAATATTTGACCGGTCAAAACATACAGTCCTGATTTGGCACCCAATGATTTCCTTTTGTTCCCGTCCAAGAAGACTAAACTACGCGGTTAACGATTTTCGATGCCAGAAGAAGCGGTTGATGCGTTCAAAATGTATAACTCAGTCGAAATGGAAAAAATGCCATGAAAATTAGTTTAAACGTATACAAAAGTATATCGATCATCAGCGAGAATATTTTAAAAAACAATAAAAACATTTTCAATGATAAATATTTGTTTTTATTTATTATTCCGGATACAAAAATAGCAATATAATAGTATATAGAATATAGTGAATTGGTGCCAATTTTGGACCCCTAACTAGAAGGGTATTTAATAACCGAGACTTAAAGAAACATACTAAAATTGAGCTGCTCAATACCATCTGAACCAATTACAGGGGATTGCTTTCGAGTATTGAATGACAAAAGGCCGCAATACAGCCAAGGACAGTGATTTTGCAGCATGACAATGTTCGGCCCCACGTTGTAGTCAAAACATACTTGGAAACGTTGAAATAGGAAGTCTTGCCCCACTCGTCGTATTCTCCAGACGTTGCTCCCTCTTACCATCACCTGCTTCGATCGATGACACACGGCTTGGCTGACCAGCACTTCAGGTATTATGAAGAAATCAGATATTGGATCGATTCGAGGATCGCTTGAAAAGTTGACAAGTTTTTTCAACGCGGTATTCGAATGCTGCCTGAAAGATGGGAGAAAGTAGTGGCCAACGATGGACAATACTTTAAGTCATAAATGAATAACCAGTTTTTTAAAAAAAAATCTTGAATTTTGAAAAAAAAAAACGGTGGGAGCAAAGTTGCAGATATTTTATTAATATGGCATGTTGCCCCAATACCGGGCTTCTTTAGATGTTTAGTATAAACTACATTTCTTCCACCTATTAGAGTTACAATAACTCTGAAAAATTATTTATTGTTTTGTGATATATATATGTATGTATATATATATATATTCAGATTCAGTACGATGGATCACATCCAGGTTGTACAGCAGGTCATAGAAAGGCACAACGAATACACACTGCCACTGTGCTTGGCTTTTATCGACTACGAAAAAGCATTTGATTCCATCTAAAAGCATGCGATAATGAAGTGGGTATTAATGTAGAACGAGGTGTACGGCAGGGTGACGCAATCTCGCCTATTCTTTTCTTGGCTGGCCTTGAAGAAGTATTCCGTAAACTGGATTAGGAACAGGATGGTGTAAAGATCAATGGTGCAAACTTAAACGATCTTAGATTTGCAGATGATATTATTCTCATTTCACAAGACCCAGAGGAGCTGTAAAGACGCATACAAGAACTGCAGGGCTGGCGAAAAGGCTGGCGAACCATTTGGTTTGAAAATAAACCTAAAAAAGAGTCAGGTTATGTTCAGTAAGTTCGCTCAGAACAGAAGAATTTCAGTTTTAGGAATTGATTTGGAGATTGTGGACAGCTTTATATATTTTGGGCAGAGGATTTCAATGGAGGGGAATACCACCCGGGAGGTGGAACGGCGTGTTAAATGTGGCTGGCAGGCATTTGGTAGGCTCAACATAGCGTTTAAGAGCAGACTCCCACTTTGCCTGAAAAGAAAAGTCTTCGATCAGTGCGTTCTACCCGTTATGACATACGGAAGTGAAACCTGGACACTCACATCGCAATCAATTCAAAAACTTCGTGTGGCACAGAGGGGAATGGAAAGATGTATGCTTGGCATTACAAGACGAGACAGAAAGTCCTGCACATGGATCAGGGAACAAACAAAAGTCTGTGACATCATTGGAAAAGTAAAGCAATTGAAATGGAGATGGTCAGGCCATATAGCGAGGCGATGGAACGACAAATGGGCCAAGGTAAGCCTGGAGTGGATACCGCTTGATCGCAAACGTCCGCGAAGAAGACCGAAAGCACGATGGATTGATGACATAGTTAAGTATATTGGTTAAGTATATAACTAGAGAGATTTCACCAAGGCTGCCTCCGGAAAATCGTGAGATAAATGGCAAGACTCTCAGACTAATGTGGAGACACTTGAAAGACATATCAGTTTGAGCATAAAATCCCAGATCATAAAAGCTCAGCTGAGATAGATTATATCATTGCCGAAGAGTACAACATACCTAAGCACATCTACTGTGACTGTAAGATAATATATAAGGTACAGTTGAACCGCCAAGAGATTACCCATGCGTCATCAAATGACGTCATAAATTTCCTATATCATAGACATTGTCTTAATATGTTCTATTTCTTTACCGAACGAGAGAGAAGGAGATAAAGAATCAATACGTAAGTCTTCGGGTAAGAGCAGTACGTTCGATAGTGTACAGCGAGGTAGAAAGAGAAAATAACAAATAATTAATTGTTCGTACCAGTCATTAAAAGTTCCTCTATTGAGTTCAGTGGTACTATTTTGGTTGTCATTTGACTTGTTTCGTTATTGTGTTTTAGTGAAATTTTATGCTGTAAAGTCCAGTTTTATTGTAAAATAAGTTCTTATAATAGCTACTGTTATTGATTATTTTGTTATCGGTAAGTATTTGTAAAGATTCATAAAGTTTTATTTACTTCAATCATTCTAACCTAACCAAAGACATTCTATTACAAATGTTTAATAAAAAACAGAATTTATATTGGCTTATTCTAAAAAAAATATAGAAGTGCGAACTTTTAAGGTATCTTTATTTGATTTAACATTTTGTGTGATTTCCGATAATGTCGGAAAAAACACTGAAATCTCAAGCCCAACAATTTGTGCTCAATGAGTATTTTGAAATGGAAAAAAGGAATGGGGGAATTTTATTTTTTCACATTAGCAAATATTTGGCTCTACAATTTAATAGAAAACTGTAAAATCTTGAGCTGACACCTATCCTACTTAAATCTAGCACACACATTTGGCATATCATGCTATTCCTGGAAAATAATAAAATATTTGGGTATTACCAATCATTACTATAGTACCAGAAATTAATAATTTTTACCAAAACATTCCATTATCAAAAATAAATCAGCTTAAGGTCTACTTGTATATACAGTGTACATACAAGTGTGACGACTAAAATTAGATTATGATATAGCTTAATTTTCAACAAATAGTTTCATAAACTAAAATAACAAGTATAGCACTTACTTATGTCTCACAACATATTTTTTTTTTTCATTTGTAGAGAAGCATGTAACTATCAAAAGTCTTAATATGGAGTTAAGAAGAAAGGAAATTGTCAGTTTGGGTTGTACATCACTCAATACCCTCTTGAAGGAGCTAGACTTTAAGTACAAAAAGGATGACAATAGGAGATCATTAATCGAAAAAAACAATATTTCTGCCTCAAGAGCTTGATTTCTTCGCAGATATATGGAAAATCGTAACAGCACATTCAGACGCCAAATTATATTCCTAGATCAGACCTGGATTTATTCAAAAGGCAACAAAATAAATTATTGGCAAGACAATAGTGATAAAAGTGTTCGTAAGCCAGAAGAATATTATGGGAATCGTTTTATAATCATTCATGCCTTTGAAAGGATTTGTTCAGGGTGTAAGTTTAGTGTTCGCCTCAAAATCTTTGACGTCCGATTACCATGGTTAAATAAACAACACCATATATCAAAAATGGATGACGACACATCTAATCCCAAATTTAGAAGAGCCATAATTAACAGTAATTGATAATGCACCGTACCATAGTGTACTTCAAGAAAAACAGCCCTGCAGTTCCTGAACAAAAGCTAAAATAACTACTCGGTTAAATGCCAATAATATTATATGTGATGAAAAACTCACAAAACCAGAACTACTGCAAGTGGCGAAAAGGGACAGAAAATATAATATATATATATGTATATATATATATATATATATATATATATATATATATATATATATATATATATATATATATATATATATATATATATATATATATGATGAACGAGTAAGGGAACATGGCCATGAAATGTTAACTTCCACCCTGTCATTGTGATTTTAATGCCACAGAATTAATTTGGACTAATGCGAAGACATACTGTAATAAATATATTGCTAGGGATGGATATTTTTTTTTTTATTTATAAAACATCCCTGAGGAAGTTTTCCAAAATTACAATCTGACCAAAGTTGATCAATGAGTAATGTTGTACAAACCTAAGTTACTACAAAAGAAAAGGTGATTTTAAGAACTTACTCACTAGTATCCCTTAAATTAAATCCAATAACTTAATTACACCAATATTAACGTATACACCAGCACTATGCTCTGCTTTTTTAGTAACACAAACGTTCAAACCAACTCAAAGGGTTTGGTCCTCTTAAATCTTCTGATTTGACTTGCATTATCAAGGAGCTGGATGGCCTCGACATTGATGTGCTGAAGAAGTCGCTGCTCGTGACTCTGGGCAAATCTGCTAATGGTCTGGGTAACGGTGTCCATTTCCAAGTCCCTATGGAGGTCACTGTTTCTGAAATACCAAGGGGCATTTGCAATGTTCCTTAGTACTTTGTTTTGGAATCGCTGAATTATTTCCAAGTTGTTCTTTTTGGCACAACCCCACAGCTGGATGCCATATGTCCATACGGGCTTTAGAATTTGTTTGTACAAGAGTACTTTGTTGTAGACTGATAGAGGGGAATTTCGTCCAAGCAGCCAATACATTTTTCTAAATTTGATGTCAAGTTCTTCTTTTTTCTTTTTGACATGAGCCCTCCAGCGTAGCTTGGCATCTAATGTTATACCCAAATATTTTGCTGTATTAGCATATGGTACTTGGATATTATTTATACTAACGGGGATATGTTGATTTCTTTTGTTCGTGAAATTAATATGGGCGGATTTAGACTCATTTAATTTGATTCGCCATTGCTTAGTCCAGTTGTTAATTTTATTAACTGAGGTTTGCAGGTTTATTGCCGCTTCTTCGTGGTCTACGCCTACAGCCATAATAGCAGTATCGTCAGCAAATGTTGCTATCGTGTCTGGGTCTAATTCAGGAATATCACTGGTATATAATAGGTAAAGGACTGGTCCCAATACACTACCTTGCGGTACTCCTGCTTTAATATTTTTTAGTTCAGAGTATGCATCTTCCTGTTTAACTCTGAAATATCTATCTGAGATATAAGACTTTAATAATTGCGCAAACTGTTTAGGCAAAAGCTTGTTTAATTTGTAGTTGAGGCCCTCATGCCACACTTTATCGAAGGCTTGGGCCACATCGAGAAATACGGTAGAACAATTTTTTTTTCTTCCAGTGACTTTTCAATTATATTTGTTATCCTATGGACCTGGTCTATAGTTTAGTGGCTTTCTCTAAATCCAAACTGATGGTCTGGAATTATGTTTTTGTCTTCAATGATTGGCTTCAATCTTTTAAGGAATATTTTTTCAAACAGTTTTGAAATAACAGGTAGCAAGGAGATTGGCCTGTAAGATGAAACTTCATTCGGTGGTTTTCCGGGTTTTGGGATCATTATCATTTCTGCTACTTTCCATATCTTAGGTACATACTTTAATCTAAAAGATGCATTTATAAGATATGTAAGTTTTACTATAGCTTTACGAGGAAGCTGTTTCATGACTTCTCCCGTGATTAAGTCAAACCCTGGGGCTTTTTTTGTGTTGATGTTTTCTTCAATTTCTGATGCAATTTCTTTTGGGGTAACAGGTCTTATGTCACTTTCTTCTTGGGCAAGATTTTCCCAGTCAAGTATGTTTTCACCTTCATTTGGCTGGAAAGTCCCTTCTAAATATTCAGAATATCTGTTATATTTTTGTAAATTGCTTTTTGCCCATGTTCCATCTGCATTTTTAATTGGTGGATTCTGCAGGATTGGTCTTTTTAGTGTTTTGGTAGTTTTAGTGTAGGTTTAGTGTGTAGTGTTTTTTTTAGTGTTTTCCATAGTGAATAGTCAGTTTTACTGTCATTTGACAGTTCACTTAGGTAGTTACTTATAGTATAATTTTTATTTTTTTGTATATCCCTTTTCAGTTGCTTTGTTGCATTATTTAATCTAGTTTTATCTGCAGGCGATCTAGATTGATGCCATATTCTTCTAAGCCTTCTTTTTTCGGTTATGAGTTATTTTATTTCTCTGGGGTAGTTATTGCCTTTGGTTCTAGGAGTAATATTAGGTGTGTTATCCCATGCAGCCCTTTGGATAACGTTTAAAAATGTTTCCGCTTCATTGTCGAGTTGTTCTTCATTTCTTAAGTGGTCTCTCAAGTCTACCGTTTCTTCAAGTTGAAGTTTAAAACTCTGCCAGTCAGTCAGTCGATTTGTCAATATAGGAGGAGTTTCCTTCTGTATGATGCTATCACTTAAGATCAGAAGAATGGGAGAGTGATCAGAGTTCATATCCCATGCCTCGTCCACATGCATATAGCTTACAGACACATTTCTAGTTATGAAAAAATCAAGTAGATCTGGTATTTTATTGGGGTCTGTAGGCCAATATGTTGGCTTACCAGTTGACATTGTTTCACATTTTAGTTGGTTAATTGCTTGTAGTAGTTCTTTTCCTTTTGTATTGGTTAACCTGGATCCCCACTGAACGTGTTTGGCATTGATAGGGATGGATAAAATGATGAAAAAGTACAAAATATATGGAAAGAAGCATTGGAACAGTGCAATGAAAAAGTATGGGAAAAGTCTGTAGCACATACAGAGAAATTAATTGAAGAATGGTTTATCCAAGAACAACACATCATCAATGTTGAAGTTGAGCCTATAATAATCAACGCAAATTAAAGTTCCTCGTCTGAATCTGAAGATATATAGCTATATAGTTAATGTGATTGATTACTGAACTTAGTATTATTGAAAAATTAGTATTATTTATGTATTATTGTATTTATTTTTGTATTAAGTACCCAATATTTAACACTATGTTTAAACAGCTGTTTATGTATGCTTTATATAATTATATGAAATACTTGAAGTGATATTTGTAATAAATGTGTAATGCAATTGTTTAAGGACCGTTATATTCCCATACCTTGGTACCGTTTTCATCATACAAAAATTGGTCTCGACAATAATGTTTATAGAGTAAATAAAATGATTTGGATCAATAACAAATTAATTCATCGACTACTTCCCCAAAATTTCGTGATAACTTGAAGTTCGTCCAATTTTAACCTACAAAATTCTTCGATCGATCTATGACATAAAACTTTACAATTTCATGACGAACACTCGAAATTTTACGTTAAAATATGGATTTATAACACAACGTCTTATAATTTCATGTTATAAATATATACAAATAAATGTATCGTGAATTTAAATCATAAACATAAATATCCATCTTTCGAAGCAGTAGCCACGTCCATTATGAAAGTTAGCACTAATTTGATTAATAATTTTTGATTTGATTCGTATGGATAAAAACTGATGACGCATGGGTAATCTTTGGACGGTTCAACTGTATACCAATCCTGCAAAGGAGGATTGTTATTTTTTTTACACCATTGTTATTTTTTTTGTTCAAAAATAGTATTCAAATTATTCTCCTATTAATTTCTCATAATTATTAAGCTGCAAGTTATTTTTTCAGTCTCTAGTACTTAATAATTAGTACAATAAAAGATATATACGTCATACATCATACATATTTGATTGATGATTTTTAATTGAAATAACTCTAATTATATAATTGCAAAGGCAATAACTCTAATTATATAATTTATTCCGAAAATACAATGGCAAGAATCAATATACTTGTCAAAAAAAAACAATAAATTGAATATATTCAGTTTCGAACGGTTTTAATTGTAAAGGATATTCTTAGCTAAAGATATAACAGTACAGCTCTCGAAGTGCATGCATGTGAACTTCAACTAAACCCGCTGGGAAATGAATATATTCAATTTGTTGTTTGTTTCTTCACAAGTATATTGATTCTTTAATGTTACTGTTTTTTTTTTATAATTTCTGAATAAATTATAATATAATTATAATATAAATTATAATAATTATAATTATTGCAGGCTTTTTCAATTAAAAAACAAATGTGTATGGTGAATGGCGTACATTTTTTTTTAATTTTACTAATTATTTAACATTAGACACTGAAAAGGTAACTTACAACTTAATAATTATCACAAATTAATAACAAAATAATTTTAATACAATTTTTGAACAAAAAAAATATCAATGGTGAGGATTTGAACCCCAAACTGTTAAGTTGGCACGCCATAAACAGTTTAAATTGATGCCTTGGATACACGTGAGATGGCGCCACCGCTCGACACGTTTCCCATCGTACATTGTAGGATTGTAATACCTTCTTATACATTATCTTACTGTGACGTAATAAAAAACAAGAAACAAAATCTCAACAACTCCATGTCAAGCGAGTCTGAACGGGAAAAGACATCAATTGAGACCCAAATGGCATGAAGAGACATACAGAGGTGTACCGCTCGCTGAGGAAAATAATCACAAAAAAGCCGCAGCCAACAGACAGGCGCGAAAAACCAAACAAGCGGGTTCCAATTCTGAAACCTTCGGCTCTTAATGCACAGGATGCTGAAAACCATGGAGATCTAAGCTGAGTTTGAACCACTATAAAACCCATAATTATTGAACAATAGTTCAGCAAAGTTAATAGCCATGACTGGGGTTATACTCTAATCGAGTTGACAGTCATCCATTCGTCCACATGTCTAACACATGGGCTGAAAAGTCCCGGGCCTAACACATAGATGGCGCTAGTTTTATTGCAGTCACCTTTTTTTCAGTTAATACTAACCTTCAAAAGACAGCTGTTAAAATTTCATGATATTCTATTCATTAGTTTGTGAGTTATTGCGCTAAGAGTGACGCTACTTTTGTTATTTTCGAAACAATGGATCAAAAACAATTTCGTGTTTTAATTTTACACTGCTTCTTGATGGGACAAAATACCGTTCAAGCGAAGCAATGGCTTGCAAAGTGTTATGGGGACTTCGCTCCATCAGAAACAACAATAAAACGTTGGTTTGCTGACTTCAAACGTGGTCGTAGAGACACCGATGATGCAGAACGCAGTGGACGTCCAAGTGAGGCGGTAACACCAGAAAACATAAAAAAAATCCACAAAATCGTTTTGAATAATCGAAAAGTTGCGTGAGTTAGCTGACATCGTAAAGATATCAAAAGAACGTGTTGGTTTTATATTGCATAAGCATTTGACTATGAGAAAGCTCGGTTCAAAGTGGATGCCGCGTTTGCTCACTGTTGACCAAAAACGAGAACGTGTTGATGATTCTGAGCAGTGTTTGGCCATGTTTAAACGTAACAAACCGGAATTTTTGCGTCGATATGTGACAATGGATGAAACATGGATCCATCACTTCACTCCGGAATCAAAACGATCGTCATCTGAGTGGACAGCAACTGGTGAACCTCGTCCAAAGCATCCGAAAGCACAACAATCGGCTGGAAAGGTTATGGCCTCGGTATTTTGGGATGTGCGTGGTGTAATATTCATCGACTATCTTGAGAAAGGAAATACCATTAACAGTGAATATTATATAGCATTATTGGAGCGTTTGAAGGCCGAAATTGCAAAGAAACGACCGCATATGGCAAAGAAAAAAATTTTGTTTCATCAAGACAACGCACCGTGTCACAAGTCAATCAAAACAATGGCAAAACTACATGAATTGAACTTCGAATTGCACCCACATCCACCGTATTCGCCAGATTTGGCTCCCAGCGACTACTGGCTGTTCGCAGACCTGAAAAAAATGCTCGCCGGTAAGAAATTTCCCACGAATGCAGAGGTTATCGCTGAAACTGAGGCCTATTTTGAGGCAAAAGATAAATCATTCTACAAAAGTGGTATTGAAATGTTAGAGCGGCGCTAAAATGATTGCGTTACTCTTGATGGAGATTACGTTGATGAATAAAGCTAATTTTGAACCATAAAAACTGTGTTTTCTTTGTTAGGCCCGGGACTTTTCAGCCCATGTGTTAATGAAATAAATGTAATATCCAGTTCTTATCAATATATAATTTAATTAGGAAGATTAAAACATTTTAGCAGGGCATCATTTCTGTCGTGGTTAGAGCAGCTGCTAAATCAGAGAAGACTAATGAGTCATGTAATTTTTGTTGTGATATCGGTTAGGTCTCCGTGATAAATAAACAGCGGTTTAAGTTGACCACTTAAGTTTAAGTTGACAACGTAAATTTTATGAACCCGCATAATGAAAATTGTAAGGATGGAAGACAATCCAGGTCAGTTCCTTTGTTCTACAACAGGAACTTCTTAGACAATATAGTATCCGGATATTTTCCACCCAAACTTTCAAAGTTTAAAACGATGTAGCTTTCAGGCTTGATATTTCGTTCAAAAATAATTCGCATTAAACGGTATGTTTTCATGTTGCCTCGTAAAATTTATTGAGCAGTAAAAGAACATTTAGGAAAGATTTGGCGAATAGAAAGGAATTTTCTTTCCAGAGTAGTGAAATGGGATAGATTTTATAGTTAAATGGACAATTTCCAGGAAATATGGAACGATATAGTAAAACATGTATTATGGATATGACGATATACTAAAATATGCATTTTAAACAGAATGCACATGAAGGGAAGCAAGCGATTTGTTTTATGCGTAAATACAATTCAGATACAATATTTTATTTTATTTAGGAAGCAGATTGAAACGGACATACGCCTACAGTGCGTTCGAATAATTAAATTATTCGAACGAAATTATTCGAATTCTTAAAATTAACGAACAAAAAACGAAAATATTGCAACAAACTGATCCAAATATGAGAAAGAGTGTAGCTGATATTGTTGTGAACACTCAACTACTGGAAAAAGTAGCATGATTTTGTTATCTGAGAAGCCAAATTTCCTGCTCTACCGATATGCAAGAAAAAGTCTCACATAAAACAGGACTCTTTGAAAATAGCTCTTTCCAGTGTCGCCATTTCTTCAAGTGGGTAAGCCTTGAAAAGGTGCATCCTTACCAGTCGTTCTGACAAAATTTCAGGACATTCAGATCATTAGAAGCCAAGTTACCATGCTCAAAATGTCAGTGTATTTATACTATCGGTCGAAAAATGAACATCGAACAAAGAGCGAATATTAAGTTTCACTTCTCACGGAAAACAGGACTTTTTTAAAATAGCTATTTCCAGTGGCTCCATCTTATGACGGTAAGCGTTGGAAAGGTGCATCCTTCACAGTCATTCTGGTAAAATTTCATGATATTCACATCATTAAAAGCTAAGTTATCGTGCTTAAAGTGTCAGTGTTTTTATACCGTCGGTCGAAAAATGAACATCGAACAAAGAGCGATTAAGTTTTGTTTTAAACTTGGTAAAACATTCACCGAAACGTTTAAATGAATGAAACAAGTGTATGGTGAGAATTGTTTATCCCGTGGCAGAGTCCACGAGTGGTTTAAACGATTCAAAGAAGGTCGTGAGTGAATATCCTGGCCCGAAAATTCCGTTGCAAATCAACATATCATTGAAATTATGCGTGAATTTATAAAAAAATACACCGTATGCAATATTGCAAGGACTTCATTAAACAGTCGAAAAAGGACAAAAACTCCAAGTTCAGTATTGTTACTGGTGATGAGACGTCGTGTTTTCAATATGATCCAGAAGCATTCGAGAGAGCCAAATCCTTAGAAAAGTCGTCTTCAGAAGTTAAAAATCAAAACAATGTTGATTTGTTTTTACGATTCGGAGGGAATTATGCATAAGGAATTCAGTCCACTTGGTCAAACGATCAATGATGTATTTTATCTTGGTATCTTATGCGTCGAGGCCATACTCGAATCGAGTTGACAGCCATCCATCCAATGTCTAAATTCATAAATTTAATATCCGATCCTTATCAATATATAATTTAATTAGGAAGAGTAAAACATATTAGCAGGGCATCATTCAACATTCAATTTCATTCTACTTTGTAAATTTTGTGAACCCGTATAATGAAAATTGTACATGGATGGACAGCAATCTCGGTCGATTCCTTTGTTTTACAACAGGAACCTCTTAGACAATATAGTATCCGGATATTTTCCATCAAAACTTACAAAGTTTAAAACGGTGTAGCTCTCGGGCTTGATATTTCGTTCAGAAATAAGTCACATATGTTTTCATGTTGCCTCATAAAATTTACTGAGCAGAACATTTAGGAAAGACTTGGCGAATAGAAAGGAATTTACTTCCCAGAGTAGTGAAATGGAATAGATTTTATAGTAAAATGGACAATTTCAAGGAAACGTAGAACGATCTAGTAAAACCATGATATTCAGATCATTAGAAGCTAAGTTAGCTCACTTAAAGTGTCAGCGTTGACATCGAACAAAGAGCGATTCAGTTTTGTTTTAAACTTGGTAAAACATTCACCGAAACGTTTCAATTAACGAAGCAACTGTATGGTGAGTATGTGTATCCCGTGGCAGAGTCCACAAGTAGTTTAAATGATTCAAAAAGGTCGTGAGGACATCAAGGACGACGAACATCCTGGTCCGAAAAATTCCGTGCTTATTCAAAGTAACATTGAAATTATGCATTAATTTATAAAAAATCAGCCAAAATCTTCGTTGCGATACTTCGTTGCGTGTCCAAAGATTCAATTTGTCGCATTTTGGCCTATCATTTGAAACTTCCATTCAAATTGGCTCACGGCCAAAAATTTCTCCGAGTCCAACATTGCAAGGACTTGATTAAAGAGTCGAAAAAGGACGAAAACTTCAACGTTGTTACTGATTATGAAAGGTGGTGTTTTCAATATGATCCAGAAACCAGGCGTCAAAGTACCGAATGGAAGCACCCGAGCGAGCTAAATCAGAAAAAAAACCGTCTCGAGAAATCAAAAATCAAAACAATATTGATTTGTTTCTACTCCAGGGAATTGTGCACAAGGAGTTCTTTCCAGCTGGTCAAACGATCAATGCTGTGTTTTGTCTCGGTATTATGAGGCGTTAATTGTTGCGTATTCGTCGTGTGTGGCTACAATACCGTCAACAGGACAGTTAGCTTTGCACGACAATGCGCCGTCCTATCGCTCGAGGCTTATACTTTTTTCCAAAAATGGCATTTAAGCCATCAATCATCCACCATACTCACCTGATTTGGCTCCCTGCGACTTCTACATCATCGAAAAACTTAATTTACCGATGAAAAGACAGGATTATGACGACATTAAATTCGCGGAACGGACTTGTTAATTGACAACCAAGGTCATGTTTAACGCCTTTAAGTTACTTTCTTTAGGATTATGTTAAATCGTTGGTCAATGCCGATAAACCACCAACTATTGACGCCTTGGAAGCCTACATAACCCGAACAATTACTGACATAAGCCCTATTGCTTGAAAAAGCGGTTGGAAAGTGAATTGCACAGAACACGCTTTGTCATACAGGAACTAAAGTCACTGGATCATTCAAAACGTTACGCATTTGTCAATTAAATCAAAGAACAAACAGATGGTTTCTCCCAAAAATTTTTTTTGCACTTTTAAATTGGTGGCTATGTCAATAAACACAATTGCTGTATTTGGAGTGATGAAAATCCACAATTGATTCACGGGAAACCTTTACATCCTAAAAGAGTCACTGTTTGGTGTGAATTATGATTAGGAGGTTTCATTGAGCCGTATTTTTTTCAGAATGCTGCTGGTGAAACTGTAACTGTGAATGATGTTCGATATCGTGAGATGGGACTGGATTTTTAAGATTTGGAGGATATGTTGTTATCCGTTTGGGCTTCAAAATTGTACCCTTAAAAAATTCAATATATTTTACTACGTCAAATGATACTAAGACCTAATTAATGCTCAGAGAACATGATACCTCAGGCGACAAAAGAAAACATTACTCGATACTTAGACATTTATTCTCATCATGTAAGACACTATCGTGAAACAATTCTTCTATTCAAACCTTTGGTGTGAAACACTAAACTTGAAGAGATTTACCACTAAACACCAAATAACTTTTTTGAACATCTCGACACACGTTTCGCTAACCATGTTAGCATCATCAGGAGATTTAATCTAATTCTAAAACTAAACTATGCCCTATTTATATGAACAACCAACATGAAAAGTCGGGGATTTACGAAATTAGTTGTCAAGACTGTGATCGAAGTTATATTGGGCAAACAAAAAGATCTATATTGACAAGGTACAAAGATCATATTGCCCACATTAGATATGGGAGAAATGAAAAATCTTGTGTTGCCCAACATGCAATCGAACATAACCACAGTATAAATATTAATAATTTAAGACTAATTAAAAGTGTTAATAATAATAGGGCTTTGGCTGCATATCAAAGCATTCAAATAGAAAAATGTAAGAAAATCATGAACCGAGATAAAAGACCTATTCCGTTCAGTCAACTTTTTCAATTATTAATGTAAGGCTTAGTAAACTCACGGTTCATGATTTTTACACGCTTCGTTATGTAGGGTTTTCATATAAACAGAACATAGATTAGTTTTAGAATAAGATTAAATCATATCCTGATAATGCTAACATGGTTAGCGAAACGTGCATCGAGAAGTTCAAAGAAAATTATTTGGTGTTTAGTGGTAAATCTGTTCAAGTTTAGTATCGTGAAAGTCAAAAGAACATAAGAAGGATTCGGTAACAATATTAAATTAACTAGGTTAGTAATATAAAGGCAATTTAGTAATGACGTTTTGTAGACAATAAACAATAATGAACTTAATCTAATATGACTAGTAGGATGACAACTTATCTTTGGTCAGTCAATCCACCAAACTCCCCGGTTAGTGTCGCACCGGCCACGTGAGGCGGAATGTTGGTGTGTCTACCCCTTAGGGATTCAGATATTCCGGGGGTCTGCTCCTGTGGGTCGCGAGAACACCCAAAGACGTGCGTGTAAAAAAGCCAAAGATTCACCCGGGTCAACTACGTGGACAGGAAAAATAAGAAAAAATGGAAACAATCCCCCACCAAAAAAACTAGAGAGAGATTTTATTAATATTGTGAAAAATATTTGAATGAGGTTAAATTATTCTTACCCCTATCTGGGTTAAAACAAAGATTCTCTAATTAAGATGGTCCAAAAATATTCCTCGATAGGTTTCGAGGGCAGCTCGCAGTGTGATACCAATAAAATCCAGCAAAGCTGGTAAATAAACTCGGCGGTATTCCCAAAATATCCCGAACACCAAAACTCTATTCAGCGGAAATTTTGCACTGCGTCAAAGTCTATTGCTGCACAGCCTCTCAAAGGTGGTTGAAAAGCGAATCTGACGGGAGGAGACCAAAAATGGTTTCTTCAAAAAATCAAGCCCGCGAAGTAATTCAGTAGCTCTCTGTTAGAGTACTGTCAATCAACCAAGGTACCAGTATCGAACTGAGGTGAACGAAAAGTAACGGATTAAAACTGATGCGTTAATTCCAGGACTAAAATAGATATAAACTAAAGAAACATGATACCGACCCTCTGTTAAAGCCTATTCAAATATGAGCAAAAGGTTAATCCAGAAAACACGTAATTTTTTTCTTTTTAAATCAACTCATAAAATCTCAATCTCTCTTCAATCAACTTTTTTTAAATCAACATAAATCAAATTTATATAAATATATTGCCTCGACACTTTGATATTAAAATAATACAACACATTAAAAACTACAGTTTACAGAAATCCGGCAAATACAGATAGGTATCTCAATTTCTTTTCCAATCAATTCCACTCAAAATCGGTCAAAATTGGAGTAATTAAAAGTTTATATGACAGAGCAAAACTTGTTTGTACCAACAGTGATACACTACAAAAAGAAACAAATCACATCAAAGACATTTTAATAAAAAACAATTACCCAAAATTTTTTATAGATAAATCCTTTAAAACTTTTGATACCAGAAAAAACAGACAAGTTATTAATAACAATAATAATAACTCTCAAACAATTAACCTCACAATTCCTTATATCCGCGGTATTTCTGACACTATTAAAAGAGTAGGAAATAAATACAACATAAGAACGACATTTAAATAAAAAATACTCTTAGATCTATATTAATTAAAACTAAACCAAACAACACACAACAGAATACCAAAGATGTGATTTATAAAATTCCCTGCGAATGTGGCTAATTTTATATAGTTGAGACATCTGACCGTTAGATGTTAGAATAAAAGAGAGAATAAGAAACCTTCTTAGAAAGGGCGATTTTAATAAATGTAGAATTTGTCAACACACATGGGAATCGGGTCATAAAATCAATTGGAATAATTCCGAAACAGTATTAAAAGAATCGGTAACAAAATACAGAAGATTAAAAGAAACCGCTATAATTAATTTAAATATAAATAACTGTATTGCTATGTCTTCGGTAGATTTAAATTCAATATGGTTCCCGATTCTAAAGAAAACAATTAAATACATTAGTACAATAGTTCAATACACACTCACAATCACACAGTAAACCTCACCTATATATATATATATATATATATATATATATATATATATATATATATATATATATATATATATATATATATATATATATATATATATATATATATATATATATATATATATATTTTTTTTTTTTGTAGTATGTCACTGTCATTAGAAAGCAATAATTGTAGGTATCATTGACATACACGAAAAATATATTTACTTCTTATCTTTTCAGAATGTAAAGAAATTAATATAATTTATTTTCAGATTCGTTTTGAAAACGGGAGGAGAATACTTCCCGAAACGTTAACGCTAAAAGTTTGTATTTTTTAGAATATTTTCATATTTCTAAATTTTGATCGTTAGGCAAATTTATTACAAAAAAGAATCACTGAAAAATTTGTCTCCGTTTGGTTTTTTGTTTTCTACCCAGTGATTCTTTATTTACATAAGAACCGATATTTTTGATATTTTTTGAGTTTTAGATCGTGGTGAAAAACTCAAATAAAGAAAAAAATATATGAACACGCCACAATCATTCAGACATTATTTATGTTTACTTATCTTCGGGAACGTACGGTACATCTTGGGAGTTTTGTGGAGTTTCCACTGATGATTGATTTCTCTGCACGAGATTTTCTACCACTATCGGAGGTGTTTCAACTATCAGAGGTGTTTCAACAGACATTTATTTCCTGCAGAACGCATATACATAAACATCTGAGGAATAATTCCATTTTTCAGCTAAACTTTTAGGATTTTTAGGATCTAGATCTTTAAACTTTCGGTGAGCTGATGGCGTGGGAAATTATAGCATTTTATAAGCCTAACCTAACGTGAATGGTTTGGAAATTATAAAAATATTAATTGATTGATTTGTCCGTTACTTTGTGATGACAAAAGTGTAAAATTAGGTACATAGGATAAACAGCTGTAATACCTTAGATTTAAAGTAGTGTTTGAGAATATAACATCGTTCTACGAAACTATACTGATACAATTTAAAAATAAAAGTGATAGATAACAAAGTATAAAATTGTTTTATTCTATTTATAAAAATATCGCGCCATCTTATTAAAATGGAGAAAAAGCGGTGCAATAATTTCACGATTGACGAAATTGTTCTGTTAGTCGATTTGGTTGAGGCAAGTAAAGAAATTGTCGGTACCTATAAAGTTGTTTTACGTAGTAATAGTGCCGGTGATCCTCGCATTATTCTATTCCAGAGTGGAAGAAAACAGACACCCTTTCTAATAATACCAAAGATATAGATTGGAAACTCATTGAAGGAAGGTTTAATAGTTTGTGGTACAAGAAGAACTGCCAAAATGTTGCCTAGCAAATTCATTGCCTAGCAGGATTCGTTTAAAAATCAATAAAGAAGGAATATGCGGAACAGAAACAATATATGTGCAAAACAGGTGGTGGCCCAATGAGAGAAATAAAGTTAGATAGTGTTGCAAATAGAGTGCTGCCTTTGATTGGTGTTGGGGCACTGTATTATTCTGTTGGCATTGTATTATTCTGTTGGCATTGTATTATTCTGATGTTGATATGGGTTCTTTTATATGTTTTGATTCACTCAGTTATATTGTCTTGTGTATATATTTTATAGTAAATACAGATTTGCCAGTTGCAAAAGACACTGCAAGCCCTATCACTGAGGCTTTTGTAGAAGAACATAAGGCAGTTGGAGGTACTGCAGATGAATCTTCTAGTGCCAATATAGAATTTGTAGGTATACTCAAATGAAAAAAGATTTGTAATAAAATAAAACTAATTAATAAGTAAACGTAAATTGTAACTGGAGTTTATGGAATCCACACCTGTTGAGACAGCCTAAAAGCAAAGTGTTACAAATCTCAAATTATATATGTAAACATTATTCAAGAAATAAGCACATAGATCAAAGCGAATCAGTTTCTTCCAAGTTGCAACAAGGATGCAGGGGGAAAGTGTATGAAGAGTTGGCCAGAAAAAAGATTGAGTTCATTGATTTTCAAATGGCACTTCTGGAGGAATCAGAAAGAAAAGAAAATTGCTTGGAAAAAAACATCAGTTGGAAATGAAAATATTGAATGTTCAACTCAAAAGAGACGAAAATAACAGCCATCTTAATTAATTTTATTTGCCAGTCACAGTGTATGGCCAATCACACAGGCATTCTATGTTTATAATTATGATTTATTTATGAATGTTAATATTACATAATTAGCTAGCATTTTAGATAAGGAATAAATAGTTAGCATTAAGGGGTTTTATTTATTTTAGAAATTGATGTATTATCATGAGGCTTGAAATAAAACGTTAAAAGATGTACTTCCGTTTTTAATTTATTTTGTCGTTTATTAACAACATAATTAGGTATATAAATTTATTTCATCAATTTTCCAAGTTACCGTTCTTATAGATAAATGTTTATTTGTTTTAAGCGAACAAAATAGCTGCATAACTAAACAGATATAAGGAAACAAAATTACATACTAAAATACAAAGTAAAACAAACAATACAATGTTTTCAGTACACAACATAATTAAACCGTATTAAATTATATCAGATTAGAAAAATGGTTCTGAATCAGTGATGCTTGCATTCTGTTGTTTTCACGGACATCATGATTTTGAACAATAGGAGGCTCAATTTGCAACTCATGTAACTCTTGTTCGACTGCTGGCTCTTCTTCGTGTTCACCTATTGCAAGATTGTGCCGAATAGCAATTACAACTATTATTGCCTTGGAATGTTCCATTAGCACACGCATACCATTAGACAGAATAGGAAACCTGCGTTTCCAAGCTCCATCACATCTTTCTACACAGTTTCTTGTTCGGATATGGGATTCATTAAAAAGGATTTCCGCTGGAGCATTTGGGTGTTGCAAAGGTACTGTTAAGACATTGGTAGTCAAAAACAATTTTGTTGCAGGTTTTATTGCACGATTACGATCTGTTGAAGATTTAATTTCATCTTTAATAAAACTCAGCAACATAGCACAAGTTCGTTTTTGTAAGCGAAAAGGTTTAAAAAACTCCACGAAATATATATTTGTTTTTTCATACCGATGTTTAAATACCTTTGGCCGTCGAATTAAAACTACGTCTTCAAAATCACTTTCATCAGAATCAAAAATGTTTAAATTTATGGGATCCATATCAATTATTTATTTCACTGTTATACTTAAAAATTCATAAAACTGTGGAATATAAAGGACAGCTTATGTTTATTAATACTGACAACTGAAGCTGGCCAATAGAAAGCAAGAATAACTATATTCGGAGTATATCCGGCCAAATTCAAGCAGATAACTTATATCTGTCGATTTCTACCGAGAATAGCTTTATTCGGCGATCGTAGAAGGGGCGTTTGAGACTTTATTCCAAGTATAGCTTATACCAGGTATATACTTGCATTATAGAATCGGCCCTAAGAGGTTATAACAACAACTAAAAAAACAACGGGCAACCCAAGAGTGGCTTGCGTCATACTTCAATCTCTTTCTGTTAAATAACTTTGATTTGTTTTGAATTGATTCTTTTCGCAACTAAGAGATGGTGTTATTAGTACTTCGTCGTTACGCAATATGAGAAAAAATTACGTAAAATAATGTTTAATTTTGATATTGCTTTCTACACACTCATTTTGTATTCAAAATAATGTATTTTATTTTAAATTTAGGTATTAAATAACCTTATAATAACACAAATAGGTAAGACAATAATACATAACCAATATTATTTAAATATTTTTTTTGTAATCTCTAATTCTGTCGTATAGACAATTCAAATCAATTCAATGTGACTAGCTTAAATATAGCTAACTAACAATATTTTTCTATTATCTAAAGTAAAAATTAAAACTTATGTTAATCATAGTCTGTTTGGCAGATAACTATCCAGCGACGTGCTCTACAATACACTAATCACTCCTTTCATGTAATTGACACACGCACAGAATAAATTCAGGGCACCCTTCATTGTCTTTTTTTTTTTTTTATTTGGGTTTTTCGCCACTATCTAAAACTCAAAATAAACCAAACGGAGACAAATTTCTCAGTGATTCTTTTTTGTAATAAATTTGCCTAACGAACAAAATTTGAAAGATATAAAAATGTTATAAAAAATTTCACAAACTTTTAACGTTAACGTTTCGGGGGTCCTCTCCCCCCGTTTTCAAAAGTAAACTAGAAAATAAATTATATTAAATTGTAATATATAAAGTAACGAGGGAAATTAAATATATTTTTTTGTGTATGTCAACGATACTTACATTGACAACTAAAAACCCAAATAAAGGAAAAAAAGAATATATATATATATATATATATATATATATATATATATATATATATATATATATATATATATATATATATATATATATATATATATATATACGCCACAATCATTCAGAGATTACCCTCCATTGTCACTACACTAATTAGAACGATTTCAGTCTCTTCAGCCGCCGAATAAGTCTGCTGTTATCGAGTAACGAGATCACTGCTGGGGCCTCTTCTGGTGTTTGCTTGCAAACCTCTTGATCTCATCTTCGACCATAGGTACTTTCAGGTCTGGATGGATGTCTTCATATCGGATGTACCACGGGACATTGACAATACTGCGAAGAGACCCAGTTGCTCACGTTTCTTCTTCCCGAACGTTTTTCATCTTAGGTTGGCATCCAGAGTTATATCCAGATACTGTGCTTCGTTGACATGTGGGATTCTTTTCTGGTTGGTATCACTGATATATAGTTCAATTTCCCGTTGATGAAATTGACATGGGTCGACTTCGCCTCATTTAATTTAATGTGCCATTTCTTTGTCCAGTTGGTGACATTGTTGACAGCTGTTTGGAGTTTGTTAGTAGTTGAATGAATTTTATTTCCAATAGCTAGTAAATAATAATAGTAATTTCACATCGAGAAATATCATTGCACAGATATTTTTCTCTTCTAGTGCTCTCTGGATTACATCATTAATTCGATGTACTTGATCTATTGTCGAGTGCTTATTGCGGAATCCAAACTGATGCATTGGAATAAGATGCTTCTCCTCTACAATGGGTTTGAGGTGTTGTAGGAGCAGCTTTTCAAACAACATGGATATAATCGGCAACAACAGATTTCAGAATCATTATAACTTCAGCAATCTTCCATTGCATTGGCACGTATCTAGGGATTGCAATTCCGCAAAACGGGATCACGCATTACCGCGGGATCCCGCCGTTTTATTAATCTGCTGGATCCCTCATCTTCAAAGCGCGAATCCGTGGATCCCGCAAATTAAAAATTTGGCCCTAACTTTCGCGGCGTAAATCGCGAGTGGTACGAGCGCGACGTTGCCACACCGGCGACTAGCGGACGGTTGACGGACTGTCCTGTCAGTTGTTCATAAAGGGTACGGCGCTGCGCAGCCCGCACACGTCTTTCTGTATAGCTGACGAGTGTTTTCATATTCACCGTCCGGGGTTTAACGTAAGTACCTAAATTTTAATGTTTTTGATTTAGTTTTGTTCTGTGCTATTTTTAAATCAGATTGTGTGTGTCGTAAATAACAATATAATATCGTAATGTTGCGTGAAACATTATGACTTAAAGTAGTTTTTGTTTTTGTTAATATTTTTTTTGGATATGGTTATCGATGACCATGTCTAAGTCCATTGAAACTGAGAATCTCAAGAAAGAGAATAAAGGCGACGGCGATGTCGATATCAACCAACTTGGAAAAGGTGGCGTTATTTCAAGAAAAATGACAAAGGTGGTAAATGTCTTCTGTGTTCAGCTGAACTAAAAATTAGTCAACGTTCTACCAAAGACTTGAAAATACATTTGAAGACTAAACACAATATCGATATCGGTTCTCGAAACGATGACACTGGAGAAGAATCCTTACCAGTAGTACCAAAGAAGAAACCCAAAACAATGGACAGTTTTCTTATCAAAGAAAACCCTATGGACAAAATGGTCTTTAGGATGGTATGTAAAGACGGATTCACCCTTAAGTTCCTTTTGCACATCTACGGATTTAAGAAATTTATTTTCTAAAAGCGGTCACAAACTACCCAATTCGCTAAATACAATACGATCTATCGTAACAAATTTTTGTAACAGAGTTAAAGCTGACATGATTATTGAATTTGAACGTCTCAAGAAACGAAAACAGAGATTTTCACTCACATTTGACGAATGGACGTCACAAAAGAATCATCGATACTTAAATATCAATGTCTACCAGAAAGAAAACCATTTTAATCTGGGTTTGGTCCGTATACATGGCTCAGCTACCGCAGGACATGGCATTAGCTTAGTGAAAGAACGCCTCACGAGTTTTGGTCTAGACTTAGTAGCCTTAAGGTTGGCAGACTTTTGCGTTGTTCCCAGCAGCTTTGTTTTACATACGGCTTACAACTAGTGCTGGTTGATGCTCTGTATAAGAAAAGCAATTCTTCAATATCAGAATGCCCAGCAGCAGCATTTACGAAGGAATCTGATAATGATGATAACGATGATATGGACGCCAATGAACAGGGTGTGACTGTAAATATAAACTCACTGCCATTTGAAATGATTTCTACAACATATAACGATCTATTGAAGAAAGTACGGAAAGTGGTCAAGATTTTTAAGCGGTCACTAACTAAAAATGACGTCTTACAAAAATATGTGAAGGAACAAGAAGGCCCGAAAAAAGAATTGGCATTGATATTAGAGTGCCGTACTCTCAGGAATAGCATTTTGAATATGTTAGAACGATTCTACAATTTGAAAAATTGTATTGATAAAGCATTAATCGATATTGAAATTGAATCTGAGATTAAATTCAGCGATAATGAGTGGTTCATAATTAAAGATCTCATTGCTAACTTGCAGCCTTTTAAATTAGGAGTTGAGGTACTTTGTAGGCGAGAGTCAACGCTTATCACTGCGGACACAACAGTTCGATTTATTTTGGATACATTGCAACAACAAAACCCGGTGTTGAGTACCCAGTTGTCACTGTCTCTACATGAACGTATTCAAGAACGCCGCACTGAACTAAAAGGAGTTTTGATTTATTTGCAAAATCCGAAAAAGTACGACGAAAAAGCCAAAAATATAGATCGTACTTATACATTCTTCATACCAAGAAAAGTTGCAATACGGCAAGATATAAAGAAAATAATAGAAAGAGTCGTAGTTCAAGACGATGAAACATATGCAGATGACGTCTAGGAAAATACACCTATAGCTGGAGCATCTGCTACTGATACAGATCCTACTCTAGCGCTAAAAGAAGAATTAGAAACACAGCTTCAACAAGAAAAAGATATATTTAAGAAAAAGCCAGACAACAAGTAAAAGGACTTTGAGAAAATTTTGAAGAAAGAAATGACGTTCTTTGAGTCCGATGGTATCAGAGGAGAGTACCTGACGCTCGCCTATGAATATATCCTGACGGTTCAGCCTACTAGCGTAGAAGCCGAGAGAGCGTTTTCAACATCAGGATATATTTGCAGTTCACTCAGAAGCAGGCTCGGAGATGATACAATAAATGCCATTTGCTTCTTAAGAGCGTATTTTCAAAAGTTATCACCATAGGTTGATATCATAGTAATTTAATAGCATCTAAGAGAAAGTTGTAATTTGATTATTAGTCATTTTATGAATAAGACTGATTTAAAAATATAAAACTGTTGTTAGGAGTAAGGGTAAAATTAAACAAAACTATTAAACTATGCCAAACATTTAAAGATGAATCTAAGAAAATAGATTACTAATTACTTATACTTAATTAATAGAAAAGAAATAATTTAAGTTGCTTAATGTAAGAAATGTTTAATAAAAGTTGATTTTTACACAAAAATCTGTAGTTCAATTTGATTTTATAACATAATTTCACAGATGCGGGATCACGAGTGATCCCGCGCGAGATTGAGTAATCTCGCGGGATTGAATGAGCTGCGGGATTGCTATTCCTACACGTACCTGATCCGTAACATAGCGTTGGAAAAATGAGCCAGTTTCATAATAGGTTTACGTGGTAACCCCCTGAACATTCGCACTGTTATTAGGTCATAACCTGGGGCTTTCTTTGGATTGAGATGTTTGCCAATGGTTGTGTCAATCTCTGCTGTGGTGATTGGTTTAATTATCGTGCCATCTCTATTGCTAATATCCGGGATTTCTTACAAGCTAGTCGATGGATGAGGCTGGAAAGTATTCTCTAGATATTCAGCGAGTATTTCTGCTTTTTCTTCATCTCGACGCGCCCAATTATCATCGCTTTTGCGGATTGGCGGGTCATGGTTCTTTGGCCTGTTCAAAGATTTAGTCTCTTTTCATAGCTAGTAGTCAGAGCTTTCATGATCTGTTAACTTACTTAGGTAATTCTCAAAGCTTTCATTCTTGATGGTTGTGATTTCATCTTTGAGCCATTTACATAGTTTATTTAGCAGTCTTTTGTTATCCGGTGATCGAGTTTGCTGCCATGTTTTCGGAGCTTTTCTTTTTTGGTGTACCAGATCTCGAATTTTCTTTGACGTAGTTCAATCCTGGTATTTTGATCAACCACTAGTTTTTCAACTTCATAGTCTAGCTGCCATTTCGTCTTCAGGATTATATTTAACTCAATTCTCTGTTCAAGATCTGTTCGAAATCCATCCCAATCAGATTTCCCTTAGTAAAATACGGGGGCTGTTGGTTGGTGATTACGTACTCAGTGGGAACACAATTGCTGAGTGGTCAGATGCCGAATCAAAGCTTTCATCAATGCTGACATATGAGGATGCAATGTTGCAGTGAAATATAATCAACGTTTTACATCACCAACCGGCTTTAACAAGCGACAGGTATTAAGTTCAGAGTGACATGCACGTACTCTAATTCATTTATCTCCTAAACTAACTTAGATCCCATTTTGCAATTTTTATGGTAAAATTTGGGCAATTTTGATGGTAAAAAGCAAAAAAAAAGCCTTTTGGGGCTATCTATAGATAAATTTTGGTTTCACATTTACAGACCTGGTAATTAAATTTTGTATCAAGCTCGGTAAATCATTTAGATTTATTTGAATCGACGATTTGATATTCTGGTCGTTTTTCACGCAAATCTTGACTTACATCGATAATTTTTTGTCGATAGCGTTCAGTATTAACGGTTCCTCCAGGTTCCAGCAGCTCCTAAAAGATCACGCCCTTCTGTTCCCACCAAACACAGAACATTGTCTTCCGTCCATAGCAATTTGGCCTTGCCGTTAATGTCGATGGTTCACCTGGAGTTACCGATTATCTTTTACGCTATGGATTCTCAAAATATATCCACTTTCTTCGTTTCTCACGTTAAAATCGGTACTTTTGAATTTTCGAAGCCACTCAAAGCATTGTGATTTACCAAGAGTATGCTCACCGTAAGCTTCGACAAGCAACAGAAAATCAATTCTATCCGCAAAATGTAGTTTCCAGACGCAATATGTTCAACACTATTAGTTTGTAGTGCTGTTGTATGAAACTTTTGCGGTTTGGGGGTAACTACATTGACAGCTAATCTATGGGCAAATTCCGGGTTATATTTACAGTCCTGGTATCTACTGAAACACAGAACAATACTCTAGCACTTTAGGTCGAAGATGTGTTACCTTATGGAAGTTAGACCTGGACTCTGATGGGATGAAAGGTAGACAAACTGATAAAGAAAAAAACGAAACATCTAGATATGGCACTCACAGATGTAAGAGAACTAATAGCCAGACTTAAATAGCAATTTGCAGGCTATAAAGGCCAAAGAGATGCCAGGTGGAACGTACGAGTCTTAGATTAAAGATTATGATTAGGAAAAAGAACAAGCATAACAGGTTACCACATATGCGATGGGTAGAGGACCTTAAGCGTCACGCTGATCTAGCATAGAAAAGAACTGCCCAGAACAAGATATTAAAGAATGAACTAGGACAGGCCAAGTCCTCAATGGATCATCCATAGCAGGTGTTGAGAGCTTTATACACCAGATATATAAATATAATACGGGTAAGTTTGTATAGAAAATATACGTTTATTTGTATGAAAATGATAAAAAATAATTTATTCGTACACATTTTCCCCACCCATCTGACAATTTGTGGATGCCATGCCAAAAAAACGGTTGTTGTTTCGATGTAAACTAGTCATTTTTTGATACTGCGGTCAGTTTTCATTGATTCAAATCGATCATTTGTTGTTGGTAGCTTTCAGTATAAACAGTTTCGCCAGGTTTTAACAGCTCACGAAAGATCACCAAACACAGAGCGGTCGATGTGGATGGTTCGCCTGGAGTTACCCATAATCTTTTTATTGCCAATCACAATTCGATACAGAAATGCCTTTCTTTTGTACCTTGCGAGCAGCATTTCGCAAGTGGTTTTTCAATTTATGTGGAACCTATTTTCCCATCTTCTGGATCTTTCCCATGGCTTTCGAACGTATAGAGACGAATTCTCCTGTCACATTTAATTGATCCGCGAGTTGTTGTTGCGTTTGAGCGTCATCTTCATCCAACAATGCTTGCAATTTGCTGTCTTCAAACTTTTTCGGTAGTCTACCACATTTTTCGCTTCTCACGCAAAATTGCCACTTTTGAATTTTTTAAACCATTCAAAGCATTGTGCTTTACCAAAAGCACGCTCACCGTAAGCTTCGACAAGCATTCGATGCGATTCTGCAGCAGTTTTCTTCAAATGGTAACAGAAAATCAATGCTGTCCGCAAATCGTAGTTTCCAGGCATAAAATTCGACATGTACATGTTCAACGCTATTACAAACTTTGCTGTTGTATGAAACTTGTATTGTTGTGAGTTGAAAATCTTTGGGAAATGGTGCCAAAGTCGCGGTTTGGCGGTAACTACATTAACATCTATGGGGCATCTATGGGCAAATTCCAGTCTCATATTTACAGACCTGGTATTAGACACCATTTTTATACAAAATCACGAAAGTAGAAGCAGAATACGAAAAGCTCAAAATTGGTGATTAGTGGAATAAAATTATAAGAGTCAAGCATACATTTTTATGTTGACAAAAAAAAACAAATTAAAAACAAATTGGATTGATCCAATTACATTCAAAACAGCGTAAGAAAATAAATTTCTGAATAAGTTCTACAAAGGGAAAATGTACCCAACTTTTTTTTGTTCTTTAATACTTACCGTCTTGGAGAAAATAAGGTCTTTTAAGAGTTCATTGGAAATGGAATTATTTTTTTTTCTTCAAGAAACAAAGCAAGATGTCGGGAATACAGGATCTTTAAGACGCTACTGATTCACACCGATCTAAATTTATAATTTTCGTCTTCATTCAATTTCGATTATTTCTAGTCTGTTACCTGAATAATTCACCCCATATTTTAAGGGGTTATAAGCAGTCAGAATTAAAAAAAAAAAAAAGATATTTCATTCAATCCCACAAATATTCTCGAAGTTATAGCCTCGACAAAACTAAAACCGTTGCACGTCATCGATGACGCTATTGAAGAACAACAGAAGTACCATTACATAAATTAAATATTAAAAAAAATCAAATGGAATGTATTCAATCAAGTTCAAATTTAGAGCTGGATTCGGTTGGCAGCATATGCGACGTTGTCGCACATAATGCTAAAAATTATCCGTGTTGATATTTATTGACACGTTTGGAGGTTATCCCATGTATATCTGAACGTTTAACATTCGTTTTTTAACTTACGATCGAAAACAATTTTTTAAGAACCACCACAGTGTTACAATTATCAAAGTCGCGCCTGTAAAATGCCAAATCATTTAAATAGTCGTTGTCAAGAGTTTGTAGCATCTCTGATACACTACTTTGAACAAGAACGAACCAATAATGGTTCATTGTAACCCTTTGCGGCAGTTAGAGAAGTATGTTAATTTAATTGCTGATAATTGGATATGTTTAGTTTAAGTCATACATGTTATAGAACCCGGAATATTTTTTTTAGTGTGTTGCAGCAGCCTTAAGGTTGAGTATGTCCACTGTTAGTACTATTTCACTCAAAGTGAAAAACAATGAAGTTTTAAAATCATCTAGAAAGCACAGTTTTACTAAAAGGGTTACCAATACTGCAACTTTGGATACAAGTCCTATTCGAGACACTATTTTTATCATGTATGAACACAGTAAGTATTCCTAACATAAGAACTGCAGAAAAAAATGAACTGAGGTAGCTGATACTTGATTCATCTTAAATAAATAAACAATACAATTTTAAATAAAATGGACATTTTTAGATATTAATCTTTGCTTATTTAATTGCAGAAAAAAACTGTTTTTGAATATGTAGTTCATTCGTAGGCACTCAAAGTTTAATTTTCATTTTCAGGACAGCATTTCAATTTCTCTCATGAGCAATTAAATGAGGAACCACTGTCTCATGGATGCCGTATGTCATTGTGCAGCATATTGAAAGAAGAAAATAGGTTTTTAATGAAAAAAAGATTATCCAAAACGAGGGGTTATGAAGCTTCCCAATGTTGCCCTAAAACTTTTAGATTTTTGAGAAGTTATATGAAGGAAAAAAAATATATTTGATCACGAAAAAAAAAAATCAAGCTTACAGAAAATGAAATAAAGAAAAGGTATGATAGAGAGCATATACTTGATTGAAAATAAACGATTCTATTAATGAAAATATAAGTGCATGCAGATATTTCATTGTTTTTTCTATTTTATACTTGCATATTATCTATCAGTAAATGTGATTGGTTATATATTTAACTGAGGTAGCCGATACTTGATGGAAATTCATTTTAAATAAAAAACCAAGATTAATATCTAAATTTCCACTATATTTAAACCTTGTACGTATGACAATTGTTTCGACACACAGTGTCTTTTTCAAATACATACTAAATTAAAAAAAAAATCTAGGCTCTCTAAAAGATTTAGTTTTTTAGATTTATTTTCGTTATGCAACATTTTGAAATTATCGTCGAAAGTGTGATTTTCTAACATTAAGTGATTGGCATAATGAGAATTATTCTGTTCTTTAATATAACTTATTTTATGTTCATTAAGCCTGGTGGAAAAGGATCTTCCTATTTGTACAACATAGACTTTTGGACAAGAACCGCACTCAATTAAATAAACTCCTGATTTATGAAGTTTATTTGTTTGACTTTTATTGTTTTTTATTAAGCGTCCAAGACTATGGTTTGTTCTGAATGCAATATTTATATCGCTTGTTTTTGACAAATGTTTAGAAATTAATTTGGTGACTTTTCCTGTATATGTAATTGTTTTGTATGCGGTGTTCTTGACTTTATTGACAGGATATATTAAATTAATGGTATTATTATAACATTTTTTATTAATTATTTTATTTATAATGTTTGGGTCATAACCATTATTCACTGCGATCTGTTTGATGACATTCAATTCTTTGTTATAGTTATCTATTGACATTGGGGTATTTATTAATCTGTGTATGAATGAATTAAATGATGCCATGTTTTACCCGTAAAACAAATTGTAATGTCATCAACATATCTATACCAGTAAAGTGATGATTTGAATAGCTGATGTTGACATATCTTATCTTCCAAATTATCCATAAAAATTTCCGCCAGTAAAGTACTTAAAGGGTTCCCCATTATCAAACCTTCTTTCGAAAAATAAAATCTGTTATCAAACTCAAAATAATTCTGATCCTAGATCCAGATAATTCTGATGATAATGAGATTAGTGGACAAATTACTTATTAAAAATAACGTTAATTCAATCATAAAACAAGAAATTTTAGACCTACTTAGAAATTACATACCCTTTTACCTATTATTAATTACTTTGGATCAGAATTATTTTGAGTTTGATAACAGATATTATTTTTCGAAAGAAGGTTTGATAATGGGGAATCCTTTAAGTCCTTTACTGGCGGAAATCTTTATGGATAATTTGGAAGATAAGATATGTCAACATCAGCTACTCAAATCATCACTTTACTGCTTGGTTATATGTTGATGACATTATAATTTGTTTTTCGGGTACTGACAGACAATTAAACCAATTCGTAACTTATTTAAACTCTTTACATAAGAACATTCTTTTTTCAGTTGAAGAAGAACAAAACAACAGTATTAACTTTTTAGATTTAACAGTTACAAGATAAGAGAATAAACATGATTTTGCAATTTATCATAAGCCTTTTGATATCATAAGACATTTGTCAAAAACAAGCGATATAAATATTGCATTCAGAACAAACCATAATCTTGGAGGCTTAATAAAAAACAATAAAAGTCAAACATATAAAACTCTATGTTGGACAAACAGAAAGATCCTTTTCCACCAGGCTTAATGAACATAAAAGAAGTTATATTAAAGAACAGAATAATTCTCATTATGCCAATCACTTAATGTTAGAAAATCACACTTTCGACGATAATTTCAAAATGTTGCATAACGAAAACAAATCTAAAAAACTAAATCTTTTAGAGAGCCTAGAAATTAATAAAAGAAAAAATTTGGCTATTTAACTTAATGATCAGGTAGACTTGAATGGATCACCCTTGTTAAACTTATATTACTCTAGATATTGAGACGCGGGACTCCCACTATCATCATTTATGGTTTTATCACTTACTGTTAGTTTAATTTAGTGTGTATTTGAAAAAGACACTGTGTGTCGAAACAATTGTAATACGTACAAGTTTTAAATATAGTGGAAATTTAGATATTAATCTTGGTTTTTTATTTTAATGTGATTGGTGATTATATAATATTTTTATTTTAATAACCATTCAAATATTAAAAAATGCCCATGGTTTTTGAACGAAGCATTTTACATACGCTGAATCTATCTAAAGGTACTAAATGAACGATACTTGCAAGACTGTCAATATTTATTATAATTTTGTTAGTTACTTTGTAATTTGAATTTAATTTAGAGTTGATTTTTTTAATTGTTATTAAAGTTAAATTGTAAAAATAAGCCACTAAAGTGAGGTTATGATGTTTAATCGCAAACAGGGCAACCGAAATGTTGATCACGTGCTTAATGACGTGTAACGGTTTTAATTTTGTACGTAATACAAAAATTGTAAGTTGTAATATTTGAAAAGACGCCTCGGAGCTTTAGAAAGTAGATGGGGCTGAGGCCCGAGTAGCAGCTGGTTACCTGGAACGCGTACCTTTTTTGACCCTTTCTATTGTATTCATATAAATTACGTAAGAATATAGTGGTGTTCTTTTTATACTTGCGAACCAAATTTAGCTATTTCTAATGCCAAACTGGCAAATATTGAGGAGTGGTCAGTCTAATCAGCCAAGCCAAGCAGAAAAGTCATACGTTCGTTCATACTTTCTGATGTAATTTTTCCGTGAAAATGAAGTAGAGAAAAGAGAGCATCTTTCAAGACGCAAAAGTTAAGACCAACAAAAACAAAAAATGTTTTAAATCCAAAAACAGCTGAGACGGACGAAAGTAGTTTTAGTGTCTCTGCGAAAAAATTTAAAATGCACCAGGAGATCTCAGTTCCGCGCGCCCAACGCGCATTCATGTGCCGGAAAGGAGGATGAAGAGAACGTCACGATATCCGACCGACGAGCGCATGAGTTGAAACAAAAATTACTATGTGTAAAGTGCTTCTGAAACTTTGAAGGCGTTTTTCTCAAAACTATTTTTTAAAAATTGGTGAGCAAGATTTCTCGGAACGGCCCGGAAACCGATTAGTCTGAAATTTTTACACAAGCTTTATAAATATATTTTTTAGTAATCGATTGAAGGATTTTTCTTGCCCATAAATATTTCCCATTTTTTAAACAATTTAAGGGCAAAATTTGCATCGAAAATAGATTTTTTTTGTTTGAGAAGCCGCAATTTTATTAAAAATTAATAGTTTGCTTATTTCTTCGATTCAATTCTAGATAATACCTTATATTAACGGAAATCTTTTTTATTTTTTTATTTTAGATGATCCGATCCAGAGATATCGTGCTCACCGTAAAACGCATCTTTTTAAAGGATCTTCCGGAGATCCGCTATAGCAGTTTTAAAAATCATTATTTTAAAACATAAAAATATCAAAATAAAGTTAAAAGTTGCCAAAATATGTATATAAATTTTTGTGTTAATAAATTAAAATATCTTTCCAGGAAAAATTCTTGAGAAATCGCTTCTTTTCGGCCTCCTGACTGTCTATAACCCCTTAAGAAACGATTTAGTTACTAAACATTGCATTTAATCAATATAACGAGATCATTCATCTTAGTGTAAGTTTGCACGACTTTAGTGTCAAAATTATTCAGTATAGTCTGGTAATTCATTATGGAACGTTTAACATCAGAGAAACGCTTGCGAATTGTCGAAATGTATTTTCAAAGTCAGTGTTCTCTGCTCCAAACTTATGGAGCACGTGCGATGTATTCGCCGAATTATAGACAAAATCCGAACATTTTTCACACTGCTCAATGTTAAAACACAAACAAGGCAAAAACTATGCGTACCGAAGAAAATATCACCGCTGTAGTTGTCAGTGTTGATGAAGATCCAAATTTCTCAATTCGTCGCCGTTTGCAAGAAGCTGAACTTTCTTATGCGACTACCCCGAAAATTTTGCATAAAGGTCTTGGTCTGGTATTTTACAAGATCCAGCTTGTCCAAGAACTCAAGCTGCAAGATGGTTATTAGGGTCGATCCGTGAAAGGGCTCAAAATCAATTGCAACTTGGCCCAAAATTTTGTCCAGCGACAAAGCTCATTTTTGGTTAAATAGTTACGTTGGTAAATAAAATTGCAGCATTTGAAGTAAAACTAATCCCGAAATAATCCAACAGTTAGCATTGTATCCAGAAAAGTGCACCATTTGTGCCTTTTCCAGATCAGTTTTGACTTGTGCAATGCATGGTACTGTTGACTTGACCTCTTGTATGTATGTAAGAAGTTGGTAAGTCTTGCCAATGGGAGTCTACTGATATAACCATAGAATTTCAACCTTCTTTTTATTATATCCGCCGCTACGTAGAAATTATCTCTGTGGTTTTTCTGGAATGTAGTCACTATTCTTCCTCTGTTAGTTTTGGGCCGAGAATTTTCCTCATAATTTTGCGTCCTTCTTTTAGTATGTTTTCTATGGCGCTTTTTGTGTGGAGTGAAAGTGTCTCGCTTGCGTATAGTGCCTCTGGTTTGATTAGTGTGTTGTAGTGTCTTATTTTTCCATGTGTGGATTTCACATTGTAGATATTGCGTGTCTTGCCGTATGCACTCTTCATCTTCTGCAATCGAGTCTTCTGTGCTATCTACTCTCCTCCTGTGGGTTCGAGAATCTCGCGCAGGTATTTGAAGTGAGTGACCATATTTATCTTGCTGTATTATTATTATTATTATTATTATTTATTATCAGTTTTTTGAAAGGAGATTTGTAGGTCAACTTTCTCTACACATTCCTTGAGGACTTGAGGACTAGGCATAAGATTTCTATGTTGTTTTTGGGTCGTTCGAGTCGTATTGGTTTCCAGTGTCTTTGATTTTTCAGGTCTTTTTCCCATTCCCTTATGACTTTGTCCAGGACCAGAATGAAGAGGAGTGGGGATAACCCATTTTCTTGACATACTCTGGTTTTAATCAGGAAGGGTTCGGAAATTTCTCCCATAAACTTCACTCAGAGTATCGATTAGTGTCAGCTTGATCAATCGTAGTGTTTTGGTGTCGAGTCCTTGTTCTTCTAGGATATTGAACAGAGATTTTTGATCGATGCAGTCGTATGTTTTCTTGAAGTCCACGAACGTGCAGATGATTGGAACGTTCCTAATAGCTTTGTATTTCAGTATTGTTTTTAAGTTAAATATTTGTCCAGTGCATGAGCGACCAGGGCGAAAGTCTGCCTGGTACTCGCCAATTTTGTGTTCTAGTTCTTCGGTTCTCTTAGAAAAGATATGGTGAGAGAATTTTGTAAGTGACTTGTAGTAACAAGAATTCTTTGTAGATATTCACATTTGTTCTGTCTCCCTCCTTATCCACCCCCTTGTCATCGGGTGGATAAGAGCACATTTCCATTCATCCCGCATATATATATATATATATATATATATATATATATATATATATATATATATATATATGTTTTTCAGTCAGATGATTAACCGATGGGATACATTCACATCTTTAACATGTGAATGTGATGTAACACTGAAAAAACTTAATACGACAAAGTATACATCTCTTCATGACTCAATTTTAACAATCAAGTTAAAATATTCTGATGTTATGAAAGCTCTGATAGGGGCAAAAACCGGATGAGGTATCAGAAGCAAAGCGCCTCATAACACTTTTGGATGGCTACCCGTTTGTATTTTAACTGTGCTTTTATCTAAAGTGTTCACGCATAAGAATGTTGCTTTGAAATGCCTTCAAAAAGAAGTAATGGATCTTGAAAGAGCAACAGCAATTCTCCAACATATTGTTTCTAAATCGAATACGCTAAGAGATAGCTTCTTCGAAAGAAGTTGCAGCCATTGCTGCAAAATGGACTATAGAAGCAATGTTTCCGATCAGCAGACAGTTAAAGATTAAAAGGCACTTTGACAAGTTAGCAGACGATTACAGGTTTTGTGACTTCAAAGTTCAAAGTTAATGTATTATTTCCTCTCTTGGACATTGTGAATAGTCAAATTTCTGAACGTTTTTCATCTTTTCAATGAACTTCAATCAATTTCAAAAAATTTATCTTTCAAAATTAAATTTTTCAGTTTATTTCCTTAAACATTGATATTGCTTTATCAGAACATGATATTGTTTCAAAGGCTAAACGACTGCAAACTAAATATATTTAGTATATAAAAAGTAGTAGTATATAAAAGCTGATATTGGTCCCAATATACATTTAGAACTGGTTTCACTTTGGATGAGCCTACAATCTGAAATAGCATAGTTAAGTTGAGCTTATGTTTTTTTTCAGTCTTCTAGATCCAAACATCGGGATACAAGATCAGGAGAAGATCAAATCATTTCCTGGTGATGCTAACATAGTTAGTGAAACGTGCGGTGAGAACTTTAAAAAAAGTTATTTGTTGTTTAGTGGTAAATCTCTTTGAGTTTAGTCATAATAATATAATTCATATTTAGCCTTTTAACATGTTTATGTTCCAAAATAAATACTAATTGTTTTATATTCTGGAGGTTAATTAAACTTTTCTCTCGTTTCAATATTTTAACTTGTATTTGAAACAAATAAAAAAGCACTAAAAAAGTATAACAAAATTGTAAAGTATAACAAAAAAAAACACAAACGGAAACAATTACTAATTCATCAAGTATATCCAAAAGTAAAACAAACAAATGATGCAAAGTATTGTAAAATTTCATATTTCGGTCCAATTTCAGAACAAATAGCTCGCTTTTTGAGGAAACATAATTCGCTATACTTAATTTTTAATGCCAAAGATAAAACATCAGCAAATGCAAAATCTGGAGTTTATATATGAAGTTGCAACGAGTGCAGTAGCTGCTATGTTGGACAAACAGGCAGCAATTTTCAGACCAGATACAAAGAACATAAATCTGCACACATATTAAAGAAACAACACTCAAATTTTGCGAACCATTTCATAGATACCGGACATATATTTCCCGAGATTACAAATTTGAACATTTTACATACAGCGCCCAAAAGCAAAAAATTAAACATTTTAGAATCTATTGAAATTTATAAATATAATAAAGATCCGTCTATTAAACAGCTATTAAACACACGGGTCTCCGAAAATCCCCACTATTTGAAATATTGTAAAAAATTAACCCCAAAAAAACTATAAAATTAGGTATATAGAATAAATAAATAGCTGTAAAATCTTAGTTTTAAAGTACTGTTTGAGAAGGTAAAGTCGTTTTACGAAACTATAGTCACACAAATTTTGTTTAAAAATAAAAGTGATAGATAACAAAATAAACAATTGTTTTATTCTTTTTTTTTACAAAATTGAATTATAGTATTTTTTTTGAAATTTCTTTATCGATTTCTTTATCTTGATTATTATTTGAACACTACGTCAACTAGATTCGGTTTATTTTTCGTCGAAAACGGTCAGAACTTTTCAGATAACTCAATAAATTTCTCCAAGGACAAACTTGCAACTATATATCGTAAAACAAATTGAATCTTACCTGACTTTAAAGTTAACTACAACAAACTAGCTCTTTGTTTTCTGAACATTACCTGAAACAAAAGGAAAAATATTATAAATAACTGAGGCAGCCGATACCTGATGAAATTTTCTTTAAATAAGTAAACTAAGATTTATATCTAAATTTCCATCATATTTAAAATTCTGTACATGTATAAATTCTGTAAAATTCTGTACATAAGTTATGGGTGTCCCATAACTTATGCGACATACAGCAACTGGTGATAGTAGAGATAAAAATAAGAGGATTTAATTTAAAGTTAATCATATATTTTTTAATTTTTTTTGGGTTTTTCGCCAGTTTCGCAAACTCAAAAAATATCAAAAATATTTTCTTATGTAAATAAAGAATCACTGGGTAAAAAACAAAAAACCAAGCGAAGACAAATTTCTCGGAATCTCAGAAATGGAGTTTAACGATTTCACGGCGATTGGCATTTGCACCGCCGTTAAGAAAACTCATAACTGAAAAGCTCCTGGACCAGATAGATTACAGAACTTCTGGATTAAAAACCTTACGACCCCCCACCGTCCACTTGCTAGTGCATTTAAAGAGGTAATGATAAATCCTGATACTTTCCCGAAATTTTTAATGGAATTTAATATCTTCTGTACAAAAAGGGTGATGCTAAGCAACCCAATAACTACAGACCCATCACATGTCTGTCAGTATTGAATAAAAAATTTACAGCTATAAAAAAAATATACATTAGCAAATTGCATTTAAGTACTCGCTATTAGATAACACACTTCCTCCATATTATAAGTACTCACCTTCTCCCGTACTGCAATCGTCCGATTCAATTCTATACTGGGATAGACCAATCACAACAGATCGAACGGTTGATTATAATAGACCAGACATTGTTCTAGTTAGTAAAAAGGAGAAAAGATCGTTTATAATTGACATAGCGATGCCGCTCTCTTATAATATCAGGAAAACCGAGTTAGAGAAAACTGCTAAGTATGAAAACCTGGCATACGATTTGAAAAACCAGTGGAAATTACATAAGGTAGATATAGTGCCTTTCGTTATATACGCCGAAGGCCTAATAAGCAAAACTTTTTCCAAAAAACTTGAAGAACCTTGGTATTTCAAAATCGATTGCCATAGTAGGACAACATGCAGTACTCTTGCAGACGTGCCACATTTTTCGTAAAATCTTATGCTAAGTGAGAGGAGCTGAACTGCTTTCTTATTTTGGCATTATAATATCGACCAGCCTAGGTTCAGATGCTCAATTCAGAACGAACATGATAATAATAAGTTTATTTGCTGTATCAACGATAAAAATATAATAACTAAAAAATATACAATAATACAATTATAATAAAATATAAATCAATGATTATGCACCAACATCCATTAATGATTTGCAAAATGGAACTGAAAGCAATTAATAAAGATCTAGTCCAGTTCCAGTTTTGTTTTAATTCAAATATATTAGAAATAACCGAGTATATACAATGTTCCTATATTTTTTACAATTTATTGATCAATATAGTACGAGTAAATGAGTAAACAATAACAGTAACAGAGACAAAACAATAATGAAAAAAAAAACAAAAAAACACCATCACACATGATAATTTCTTTAGTTTGCGCGAAACATTGTTATAAAGTTTATAAATACAGCACGTAAAAGTTCTCTTAAAAATTTCTAATCGATGTGAAGGAGGCGATATGAGGCCCCCAAACTTAAGATTCAAATTATGGACATCGGTTTGATACGTTAGTCGGTTAATGAGATATGGGGGGCATTTGTTTGAAATTATTTTATAAAATAGAACGAACGTGCACTCTTCGTCTTTTTGCCATAGATATCGCGTTAGCTTATTTTAATTTGTGCGTTATCGTAGAGAACTTAATGATATCACATATATACCTAAGACAAGAATTCTGCACTCTCTGTCTACGAGCAATATTTCCTTGATCCAGACACGCATCCGCACTGCATCAGTTAGTTAAAACATGCGTAGTTAAAACATGAAAGGACTAGAGAGTCCGTCAACTTGATTTTTAATGTAGTCAAAAGTTAAGCCCAAACTTTTAGCTGTCAACTCTTTTTAGAGTATTCTCTATCGATAATACAAAACTATTTAAAACTGGATCTGTAATTCTGGAAAAAAAATATAACAGGACTTGGTTATGTTAATTTCAAGTTGGTGTTATGTGAACATTCAGAGAGTCTTTTCAAATCATCATTAATAGAAAAAAAAAGTAAAGTATTAGGGTTAGAGGCGCATCAGCAACTAGGCTATTTAGCGACTGGACCTACAGCTTAACGTGGGTTCCGAACCACAGTCATCAGCTTCCGACAAACCCAGGCCAGCACCCCCCTCGGGCTATATGTGCCTACCCATAAGTCTATCAGGAAACCTACCGACTGGCGAGTGACCAACGTTGAACACTTCTCAGAAGGCATCCGGCCTTACCCAGCCTTTAACTGGCGTGACTAAGGGGTAATTCGTAGTCGGATTTTACACTCTTGCCTAGAAACAATCACAAACATTTAGGAAAGCATTATTAATAGACCTCATAGCCTTATTCATATCATTGGGGTAAAAAGAGTATAAAAGTTGGGTATAATCAGCGTTCAGTTGTATAGAAGTATAGAAAATAGAAGTGGACCCAGTACAGATCCTTGTAGTATATCATTAATAATCTCTTTTCTATGTGATTTTCCTATATCAATAACAACATATGACTTTCGATTCTTTAAGTAACTATGTAATAATTTAATTGATTGCCCAGAAAAGCCCAGATGATAAGACATAGAAATTAAAATATCATGATTTATTTTATCGCAAGTTTTTGTATAATCTAATAATATCTATCATAACTGAAATTTTAGCTACATCAAGTGCCCTAAAAATATCGTCTGTTATACTTAATAATGAAGTTGTAGAACTATATCCCTTACGAAATCCGGATTGATTATTTGGTAGTAAGTTGGTTTGGTCTAAGTACTCCTTAATTTGATAATGCATTGTCTTTTCCAAGACTTTATAAAGTACAGGAAGCATACTTGTAGGTCTAATATCATTAAATGATTTAGAATTTGATAGTTTAGGCAATGGCAATATGTAAGAAATTTTCCATTTTTCAGAAAACTTAGAATTTAATACACAATAACACCATGTTCAAACCAATTCCATCCGCCCCAATTGCATTAGATTTAACATTAAAAATATAATCCTTTACAATCTCCTCTGTTACTGAATGAAAATCAAACACAACCTCAACATCCGAGTGCCTATAGTATGTTAAAATGTCAGTGTCAATTCCAGACTGATTTTTTGAATGCTCCAGTAAGTTGTCTTTAATTAATATTAATTGGTTCATTCAGTTTTTCTGGAATAGCCCAATTAAATGCCTTATTATAAATATTAAGCTTTCTTAAGCCATTCCATAATATTGGAATGATATTGATTTGATTCCTTAATTGACAAAGATAATCCCAATGTGACCTGCTTCGAGTTTTTCCGATTTTTTTATATGCTTTATCTTTTAATTTAACTATAATTCCGATCGTGTCAGTAAACCATTCTGTTTGTTTACCTTCCTTTCCCTTTCGGGGTCTAGAACGTCAAAGATATTCAGTTAAGTTTTCAGACACTAGACATATAAACAATCGCTGGAAAATCTGTCATATTTAAAAAATTAATTAAGAAATCTTTATGGATAGATTTTAAATTTCGATACAACATATTTGTTCTTGTTCTGTCCACCACAAAATTAAGCATACAACACACAATTACATGATCAGAAACGATCGGCCCCAGATCAATAGTGTTACTGTTACAGTCCTGTTACATCCTGATCAGCGGATACGATTATGTGATGAATCAATAGTACTAGAATTGATAGTTGTGGTTGGAATGGAAATAATCTGTTTTAAGTTAAAGGTTTCTAAGCAATCAATGTATCTGTCAGTAAATGAATTTGATTCTAACATATTTATATTTATATCATCTACGCAAATAACGTTCTCACATGCAAGTTTAGAAAATCGATTTTCAAGAACCTCAAGAAAATTATTATAATTTGTATAACCCGGAGGTCTATAGAGGGAACCAAAATATATATTTTGATCCATTTGATCTCCTCCAACACATCCCCACAGCTCAGAAATAAGTATTCATATTTTATATCTTTATTCACATATAAACCTATTCCTCCTCCACCCACGCCCAAACGCTCTTTATGCAAGAAATCATATCCTTCAACCTAAAAAACATAATCCAATATACCCTCCCACATTCTCGTCTCCGACAACCCCAATATATCATATTTATAAGCAAAAAAAACCCTTAACCTCTGTAAAGGGCCCAGATAGCGTTGTTACATTAAAAATGCAAACGAAAATTTCCTCATCTTAAAATAAACATAATAAATCTTTACAATATATACCAATTAAGTAATAAAAAAATAAAAATACCAAAACAACCTAATAAACAGAAGAAAAAAGAAAAAAATATATAAACACGAAAAACAACGAACTGATTACTAAAAGAGCACAACAATTTCCTGTATATCTTCTGCAGATTTCAAGTTAGCAATCTTCCCATTTATTTTAGTACAAATGTTACCATGTTTTGTCCAAACTTCTTTGTTTCCAAATTTTTCTCTTCCCAACAGCAACAGTTCCCGTTTGACCTTTGTAAGTTCCTCATTCGTTACTATTTTGATTACAACTACATTACTAATCATTATTGTAAAAAGGTTTTTTATTCTGACTTTTTTTTAAAGAAGTAATTTAGTTTTTACACTTGCTTCTTTTATTTTTTTATTGTAAGCGAAATTAATTCAAAATAAACTCGATTTTTCGCGTTCTTGCATGTCTTGATTTTATTATTATTTTTTACATAAAAAAATCCGTTTCTGTAAAGCCTATAAAATATGGACTTAAATTTCAGCTTGTTTTAATTTTTTATTATATATTATTATTGAAAGTGGTATAAGTCAGTTTGGAGCTAAAAAATCGTTTATTTTACTTAACAATAATAATAACACAGATGGTTCGTGTGCGTGCTGTGCGGCGACAATATTTGTATGTGACTTTGTGTGTCAGGGCGTCTATATTACCGCGCAGGCACACCACATACAATACATACAGCCCGCACAACGCAAATTTGCATTGATGTAGACCCAGTTTAACAGGCTTGTAGTGTTAAAAATACCACCTGACTTAACGTTTGCTAATATTTTTAAATTTATTGAAACATAAACCCTTAAATATATCTCGAACTATGAAAAAATTGACTTATACTACTTCCAAAAATAATGGCTCAAATATCTTTTGAGCTTTAAAAAAATCATGTACACTTTCATATGACACAGACTAGAGATATAAATCTTAGTTTGTTTATTTACTAAAAATATTAAATAACAACGAACACAATTCCAAAAGTTAACTGAGACGAAGTAAAAATATATTTTGTAAACATTCTGTACAAATCCTCAGGATTTATACGTAATTTCTACTGTGTAAAGGTCCATAATATTTCCTTATATACGCGTTCCATATTTTTCTAAAGTATCTTACGTGACTTCTGCGGCAAAAAATGTTTTTATGTGTTGGGTTGACAGTGAAATAGCATATTTTTACAAACATATAATGCAGAGACATATCCGATGGTTGTTTTCTTGCAAATTTATTTTATACGAAAGTTAGGTTAAAGTATTGGTATTCTAGTCAGGCTCTCTTATATTTGATACTCCCTTACTGTACTTTGGGAGTCACTTAGAAAATATTTCGTACTTGTACTAAAAACACAATATAGATATTGAGAAGGGTTTTATCTCCACATTACCTAACGGATCCTTCAAATTGAGAGATATTATAAAAAGGTTTCTTTTATTCTGACTTGTCTTAACGAAGTAATTTAGTTTTTACACTTACATATTTTTTTTTTTTATTGTAAGCGAAATTAATTCATAATAAACTTGACTATTCGGGTTCTTACATGTCTTTATTTTATTATTTTTTTACGTAAAAAAATCCGTCTCTGTAAAGCCAATGTCCAATAAGGACTTAAATTTCATCTTGTTTTTATTATATATTATTATTGGAAGTGGTATAAAGTCCGTTTAGAACTAAAAAATCGTTTATTTTCTTTAACAATATTAATAATTATTATTGCATAACAAAATATAACAGGAAATGTCTGAATGATTATGGCGTGTTCATATATTTTTTTCTTTAAAAACACTACAGAATATAATAACAAAATTCAAACTTTAATTGATGAGGGAAATTACACTAAAATACATACAAATTCAACATTAAAAATAGAGAGACAAATTTACAATACATTCTATAAACACAAACGTGAATTTGCAGATCTAGAAAGATCACAACTTACACCACATTATAGTAAACCACCTCATTTCTATGGTCTACCAAAAATACACAAAACCAATATACCACTTCGCCCTATAGTTAGTAGTATAGATTCCCCATGTTATAAACTAGCAAAATTTTTATTAAACATTTTAAATCGACTTTCGGGTAGAACAAATTCATATATTAAAAATACTTCAGATTTTTTAGATAAAATTTCGAACATTAAAATTACAAACCAAAATTTAATGGTTAGTTTTGACGTGGTGAGTTTATTTACTAATGTACCAGTTGATAAAACACTTTTAATAACTAGAAAGAGATTAGAACATGATACAACATTAAAAGACCGCACTAAACTAAACATAAATACAATTTTGGAATTATTAACTCTGTGCTTAAAAACCACATATTTTCAATTAGAAAATGATTATTGTCAACAAAGTTTCGGAATGGCAATGGGTTCTTCTCTTTCTCCTTTGATGAGTAATATCTTTATGGAGGAACTCGAGAATGACATATTAAATAAATCTCTTAAAAAACCAATAATATGGCTTAGATACGATGATGATATTTTAGCTATATGGCAACATAGCATTGACGATCTAAATATTTTTTTATAAGATATAAATTCTCGAGAGCCTACAATTTAGTTTACTTTAGAGATGGAGAAGGAGAATAAATTGCCATTCCTCGACACTTTAATATTAAAACAAAACAACACATTAAAAACTACAGTTTACAGAAAACCGACCAACACTGATAGGTATCTCAATTTCTTTTCAAATCACTCAAAATCGGTCAAAATAGCAATCATTAAAAGTTTATATGACAGAACAAAACTTGTTTGTACCGACAGTGATACACTACAAAAAAATTTTTTTATAGATAAATCATTTAAAACTTTTGATACCAGACAAAACAGACAAGTAATTAATAACAATAATAATAACTCTCAAACGATTAACCTCACAGTTTCTTATATCCGCAGTATATCTGACCAAATTAAAAGAGTGGGAAATAAATACAACATAAGAACGACATTTGAAACAAAACATACTCTGAGATCTCTATTAACAAAAACTAAACCAAACAACACACAACAAAATACTAAAAATGTGGTTTATAAAATTCCCTGCGAATGTGGAAAATTCTATATAGACCGTGAGATGTTAGAATAAAATAGAATAAAACCCTTCTTAGAAAAGGCGATTTAAATAAATCTAGAATTTATCAACACGCATGGGAATCGGGTCATAAAATAAATTGGAATAATTCCAAAACGGTATTAAAAGAATCCGTAACAAAGTACAGAAGATTAAAAGAAACCGATATAATTAATTTAAATAAAAATAACTGTATTGCTATGCCTTCGGTAAATTTAAATTCAATATGGTTCCCGATTCTAAAGAATACAATTAAAAACATTTAAGAATTACAATAAACAATTACAATCAAACGGTAAACCTCACCTATATATATATATATATATATATATATATATATATATATATATATATATATATATATATATATATATATATATATATATATATATATATATATATATATATATTTTGGTAGTATGTTACTGTCATTAAAAACTAATTGTCAATGTAAGTATCATAGACATACACATAAAATATATTTATTTTAAATCTTTGCATAATTTATAAAAATTTATATATTTTATTTTTAGATTCGTTTTAAAAACGGGAGGAGAATACTTCCCGAAACGTTAACGTTAAAAGTTTGTATATTTTTTTGAACATTTTTATATTTTTAAAATTTTGTTTGTTATTACAAAAAAAATCACTGAGTAATTTGTCTCCGTTTTTTGTTTTTACCCAGTGATTCTTTATTTACATAAGAACAGATATTTTTGACATTTTTTGAGTTTTAGATCGTGACGAAAAACCGAAATAAAGAAAAAATAAAATATAACAAGTTTATAGTGTTAAAAACACCACCTGAATTATTTAACGTTTGCTAATATTTTTAAACTGATTTAAACGCAAACCCTTTAATATCTGGAAATATAAAAAAAGTTATACCACTTTCAAAAACAACAGCTAAAGATAGAAAATCAAATTGTTAAGTAGATTTTTTTATTGTTCAACATAATCTCCTTTTAGCTCTATACACTTTTCTCCAACTTTTTGAACCGTCTAAAAAGTAAGAATTCGGAAGGTCCTCAAAATAGGCGTCTGCTTGGGCGATGACCTCCTCGTTCGATGTGAACCGTTGTCCGCTGAGCCATTTTTTTAAGTTCGGATATAAAAAAAAGTCACTGGGAGCCCAATGAGGTGAATACGGTGGATGTTGTAATAATTCGAACTTTTATTCCATAATTTTGACCATTAAAACTGTATAGGTGTACAAACGTGCATTGTCTTGATGGAAGAGGAGCTTTTTCTTTTTCAAATGAAGACGATTTTTCTTGATTTCTTCAGTCAACTGGTGTAATAACGACGCGTAATACCCTCCAGTTATTGTTTTCCTTTTTCCAAGTAATCGGTGTAGATGATTCCGCGTGCATCCCAATAAACTGTGGTGATAACCTTGCTGGCCGATTTCACCGTCTTCGCCTTCTTCGGAGCCCGTTCGCCTTTAAAAACCCGCTGTTTTGATTGTTCCTTTGTTTGTGGAGTGCAGTAGTGTATCCATGTTTCGCCCACGGTTATATATCATCGCAGAAACTCATCAGGATTGCGATGAAAAAGCGGCAAAACAGCCTCAGAGTCGACTACACGATTGCGTTTATTTTCCACTGAAAGCAAACGCGACACCCATTTTACCGAAATTTTTTTCTTACCCAATTTTTCGTGCAAAAATACTGTACCTTACGACAAGGTACTGTACTGTAAAAAAAGCGTAAAAACATAAGAAGTAATACTTTTTGGTGTAATTAATAATTTTTGTATGCATTCAAACAAATTTTAACTGAGCAAACGACCAATAGGCGAAAGTAAAGTAAATACTACAAAAAAGTTTGAATAAAAAACACTTGAATGACTTGAATGAATGAAACACTTGAATGAACTTGAAAAACAAATGCTAGTTTTGCGATGCGAAGCCTGTTTGCGAGACCGAAACGAACATAATCATAATAATAAATTGTGTTATATCGGCGCGCGCAACTTCGTCCCGGGCTAGAAAATACACTCTGATCTATTTTCCCAAACGCGCCAAAAGAAATCTTCAAAAATCACGTACACTTTCATGTGAAACAGACGGAAATCTTAGTTTGTTTATTTACACGAAAAATATTTAATGACAACGAACACAATTCCAAAAGCTAACTGAGACAAAGTAAAAATATATTTTGTAAATATGCTGTACAAATCCTCAGGATTTATACGTAAGTTCTACTGTGTAAAGGTCCATAATATTTCCTTATATACGCGTTCCATACTTTTCTAAAGTATCTTACATGACTTCTGCGGCAAAAAAATGTTTTTATGTGTTGGGTTGACAGTGAAATAGTTAACATATAATGCAGAGACATATCTGATGGTTGTTTTCTTGCAAATTTTTTTATACTTTTATATTTTTTTATTAATCAGGCTCTCTTATATTTGATACTCCTACCTTATTGTACTTTGGGAGTCGATTAGAAAAATATTTCGTACTTTTACTAAAAACACAATATAAATATAGAGAAGAGAAGAGTTTTTTGTTATCTCTTTTTCGACAAAAGAAAATAAACGTCTGATTTTATCTCCACATTGGTTCTAACGGTTCCTTCAAATTAAGAGATTTTTTAATTCTTTAATAAAACCCAGATGACGTTGTGAATTTGCCTAGATCTAGTCTTATTACAGAAGTGTAACTTTTTGAAGAATGGTTTATAAATAGCCTTTTACCCAATGTGCCTAAGGAAACCGTAATTGTGATGAACGATGCTAGTTGTCAGTGACCTCAAAAAAATAAAGTTCCTAATGCAAATAACACAATTGGAAATTCAGAACGATATGTTAAAAAACGATATATACTTCGAAAATACATATAATAAATGTGATCCAGAAATATTAAAGACATTTAATAATATTAAAAAGGAATATGCATGTGATACCATTGCTGCCGATATGGGACAAACGGTTTTACGCCTTCCCCCGTATTACTGTGTTTGTAATCAAATTGAGCATATGTGACATCAGATAAAATCCAATGCTAGAGCAGAAAACATTTCTCCGACTCTAAGTGCAAGTGCTGTAACATTAATTAGGAAGGTTGTAGATAGTATTCCCAAAGAAAGGTGGATAAATTCAATTAACCATGTTATTAAAATAGAAGATTCCTAAGTATCGTTTACTAATAATGTAGAACCACTTATTATTAATGTAGATCAAAATGACAGTGAGAACGAAACCGAATTAAATGAATAATTAAATTTAAGTTATAATTTTTAATGTACCAATAGATAAATTTACTTATTTATTTATTTATTTTTTTGTACTAATAAACTCAAAATACACAAACCAATAAACAATGTTTTATTTTTTTCCTTTATTTGGGTTTTTCGCCACTATCTAAAACTCAAAAAATATCAAAAATACCTGTTCTTATGTAAAGAATGAATCACTGGGTAAAAACAAAAAACCAAACGGAGACAAATTTCTCAGTGATTCTTTTTTGTAATAAATTTACCTAACGAACAATATTTTAAAGATATAAAAATGTTATAAAAAATTTGTACAAACTTTTAACGTTAACGTTTCGGAGTGTCCTCTCCCCTCGTTTTCAAAACTAAACTAAAAAATAAATTATATTAATTTGTAATATATAAAGTAACGAGTGAAAGTAAATATATTTTTTTTGTGTATATCAACGATACTTACATTGACAACAATAGATTTATTGTATATATATTATATATTGTATGTATATTTATTATATATATATATATATATATATATATATATATATATATATATATATATATATATATATATATATATATAATATATATATATATAAGTAATGTTTAATGTGTGATTGTTTATTGTATTGATTGTGTATTCAAATATTTAAATGTTTTTAATTGTTTTTTAGAATCGGGAACCATATTGAATTTAAATCTACCGAAGGCATAGCAATACAGTTATTTTTATTTAAATTAATTATAGCGGTTTCTTTTAATCTTCTGTATTTTGTTACCCACTCTTTTAATACCGTTTTGGAATTATTCCAATTGATTTTATGACCCGATTCCCATGCGTGTTGACAAATTCTAGATTTATTAAAATCGCCCCTTCTAAGGTTTTTATGCTCTTTTATCCTGAGAAATTTGTCTCCGTTTGGTTTCTTGTTTTTACCCAGTGATTCTTTCTTTACATAAGAACAGGTATTTTTGATATTTTTTGAGTTTTAGATAGTGGCGAAAAACCCAAATAAAGGAAAAAAAATATGAACAGGCCACAATCATTCAGACATTACTTAAACAATGTTTTAGTCATACATAATAATAATAATAATTTAATCATAATTTAACAATATTTTATTTTTCCCAGAATTTGTCAGAATTTAAACCACTCCTGCTCTGGCGCCTTTTAAGAAACTAGGAATATTTTTATTGAGATTTATTGGGGCAAGTAAAATGTTTTCAAAGGTCAACGAAATATCTACAAACGGACAATACATACTGTGATGAAATGTTAAAGGAACAAGTACGCGATATTTGGATTCGCAAAGGGCCAGAGTTTTTCAAATAAACATTGCGACGATAAAACAAAAACTAGAAATGTTTTCACACGCAGATTGACGAATGGTGAGTATGTGAAAATGTGTGACTATATTCGCCGTCGAATAAATCTGTATATTATATTGCTGCGGGCAATAATTTGAGTTCTAGTAAATATAAAGATTGGAAACATATAAGTAACTTATTAATGGATCATGAGAACAGTTTACAGAACAGGCAATCAATGTTGAATTTTGATAGTGGATTATTTTCCCCAATTATTCAATTATAATTATAATTAAGTCAATTATTGGAAGAATGTATTTAAAAGAATTGTTGCAGTTGTGAAATTTTTGGCTTCAATGAGACTTGATAATGAAATGTTGGAATCGAAAAATGGGAAGGTTATTAGCTTTAATTTAAACATAACAAAAATGAAAAATATAAATCAGAATAAATCAGAAAAATATAATATCCAAACCAGTTTAAAAAAAATAGAACCAAACTTAGTTTTAAAAAATTCTATGAACATAATATTTACATTACAACAAGAATTTAGAAAAAAAACAACATGAAAATGTGGCCATAAAAATAGAGCCAACCGAGAAACAAGCACAATCCATATTAGAGCAAGATCTCAGGGACCCCAGACGTAACTTATTTTCTCAGAGATAAAATGTGTGGAATAAAGTGGTGTTAGTATATACCTGCTAGCTTGGGCCGACAGCCAATTTACAAGGTACTAGATGTTAAAGTTACGTAAAAGCAATACTCACTTTCCTTGATGTCTCAGTGCTGATTTTTATGTTTATTACAAAGAATATTGTTATAAATTAATAATGAATATTGCCAGACACTTCTTAAAAAAAAATAATGTAATGTTACAGTCTCAGTCTTGATTTTTTTATATGATACTCGGGGAATTGTTTCAATACCTTCTGTAAGCAGCCAGACCAATCGTAAGGGGCTAAACATTCCCCAAACACATATAAAGTGTCACTACAAGCTCGAGCGTAAAAATTTGATGGTTTTATAACATAGCTTTATTAAGCATATGTTATTAATGGTCTAAAGAAAGTTTTGATTAATAATTAAATAATATTTTAACGCATAATTATAAAAATAATTATAGTAAAATACAATATGAATACAATCAAACTAGCAATGAAAATTTTCAACATACATTTGTTGACTTATGGAAAGATTGTTTTTTAATTGGATGTATTTGGAAAATTCATCATTTTTAACAGCAATCAATTTCATAAAATTATATCTTATTGTAATTTTTATTCTATAATAAACATAGACATTAATAAAGTAAAAATTTCAAAACAATTGAAATATTAATCATTATGTATTAATGAGTATGCTGTGATCTTTTAATCTCCATTTTTATCATTAAAGGTTGATAACTCATCATCAAGCCAATATTGGTATAGACTATCTGAAATATCATCTTCATCATTCTTAGTATCTTCTTTTGTAAAAACAAATGAAATAGTTAAGATTCAAATGCTAAACTTGAAGAGATTTACCACTAAACACCAAGACGCTTTTTTGAACGGCTCGACGCACGTTTCGCTAACCATGTTAGCATCATCAGGAGATGCTTTAATCTGATAATGCTAACATGGTTAGCGAAACGTGCGTCGAGCAGTTCAAAAAAGCGTTTTGGTGTTTAGTGGTAAATCTCTTCAAGTTTAGTATTTCACACCAAAGGTTCCAACAGAAGAATTGAAGATTCAAATAGTTATAAGTTGATGTAGATAATTTAAAGTGGTAGTAGAATACCTGATCCTTTTTGAAGCGATTCGCTTACAAAACACGATAATTGATCCCCATCGAACCAGTTGAAATGATATTGGTTACCTTCCCACGTCCATCTGACTGAAAATACCAGGTTGCTTCATATAAGCATTATTCCAGAGACTAGCGATGTAATTACCAAGCCAAAACTCCCTCTTGCACGGTGGTGAGTTGCTCGCATCAAAGTTTTTAACATTTTTGCGATTAAACTCTCCATTAACAACGGAAACCATGTAAGTGTTGATGAATGGTTGGAGTCTGGCAGCATCCACGTCAATTATTCCAGCCACGTTGTAGACTTAACAAATAAATTTCTAATTATTGATTGATTTGTCCGTTACTTTATAGTAGTTCATTTTTTAAAAAAGGAATAAAACAATTGTTTACTTTGTTGAATAAACAATTATTACCTATCACTGTTATTATAAAAGTGATAGATAACAAAGTAAAAAATTGTTTTATTCCTTTTTAAATAAATTTCTGTATTGTATTAAATACATTTTGCCCTGGTTATAAATCAGTGAATAAGTCTAGATCGCCATGCTCATAAATGCTTCCTGATACTTTTCAGTAAAGTAAAGTGTTTGGGTTAGAGGCGCATCAGCAACTAGGCTATTTAGCGACTGGACCTACAGCTTAACGTGGGTTCCGAACCACGGTCATCAGCTTCCGACAAACCCAGGCCAGCACCCCCCTCGGGCTATAAACCCTTGGTTATGTGTCTACCCATAAGTCTATCAGGAAACCTACCGACTGGCGAGTGACCAACGTAGAAGACTTCTCAGAAGGCATCCGGCCTTACCCAGCCTTTAACTGGCGTGACTGAGGGGTAATTCGTAGTCGGATTTTACACTCTTGCCTAGAAACAATCACAAACATTTAGGAAAGATAAACGGACAGAAGAAAGAAAAATAACCATCCGAGCGCTGGAATCGAACCAGCTATCGCTCCAGCGCGGATTCGGCAAAGCAGGCGCTCTTACCGCCGCACCAACGCGACCGGCTGATACTTTTCATCTATTTTCAGTATATTGAATGTAATTTGCTTGCCTTTTCTGAAAACGAGGGTCCTAAATGTTCATAAACCTTAGTTACATCAACATATTTTACTTTATTTCCGATGCCAGTCAATATCCACACATGGGAATCATCATTTTTCAAATGACGCTTATTTCCCACCATGATTGTTGCAATATCGAAACATCGAATAACAAAATTAGTTTGAGCGTCAATATTGCAAATATGATAAATAATTTTAGTGTCAGTTTCCTCATGATCAGGACACGTTAGATTTTCATCAATATCAGACTCTACTATATTGTTAATGACGGTAAAAGAGTGACATTTCCTGAAATTAACAATAATCTTTTTGTTGTCAATAAATGGTACCGTCTCGTCAGTAGACCAGTGTAGTATAAAAAAAATCAACGAGAACCCGTTTAAAACGAATATTTTGCAATTCTTTCGCGAAATCAAACGGTCGAACTTGATAGAGATCCAGTAATGTTAAACTCAAATTGTGTAAATTCATGTCGAAGAGATCTTTCATAGTCTCTTATTGAAGGAGAAAAGTATTGATCGAAAATGATCTTGACGCTTTTAATTGTGTTACTATTTGTAGCATTTTCTTTGAGATACTTCCACAAGTTTTAGAGATATTTTTCATTGTGCGAAATAAAAAAAATCCATTAAATATTACAATATCTATGTGAGAAGGTGGATCGTGTTCTACGCTTTCAAATTCACATCAGAATTATTACAAAAAACACAGTTTATTAACTCTGTCATGACATGTTTTTAAAAGACTGCAAATATTTTTATTTCACTCAAACAAGTTGTAATAATACTATATACTAAACACTCGCAAATGTGTATACATGTGCGAGTACACTCATAGTATACTCTATGTACACACATAGAGTACACTCTATGTGTGTACATAGAGTAGGCTAGAATAGACCATAAATATAGGAGTGAGATGGATGCGTATAGATATCTCGCTCAAGCGGACGAATAATGATCTCGCGCTCATACTCATAGACCCGACACTTCAAGTGTGTTTGGGGATGTTTAGCCCCTTACGATTGGTCTGGCTGCTTACAGAAGATATTGAAATAGTTCCCTATTGAATATGGTATTGAAATAGTATCACATATAAAAATCAAGACTGAGACTGTAAGTAAGACTTATATTATTATAATATTGTTGTAAGACTCCCATAAAAATGGGTCCTACATCATACTATTCCCCACAGTTCGCAAAATGCATACAATTATGGGCCATCGGAAGGTTCCAAACGATGCCACTGTGAGAAGATTAATGAAAAAATTTAAGCAAACTGATGATCTTGATCGCTCGACTGAAAATATTGTAGCAGTGCGTGTAAATGTTGAGGAAAGCCCAACCACATAAGTTCGGCATAGAGCTCAGGAAATTGGTGTTTCCACAACCACTATGCATCGAATTTTAACAAAAGATTTGAAACTTCGTGCGTACAAAGTTGAACTGACTCAATAGCTAATGCCGGAAGACCTTGTGCAACGAAGAGCGTTTGTTAATTGGATTTTGGAACAACGACAATGGTAATTTTTCAAAGAAAATCTTCTTTAAAGAAGATGCCCATTGTCATCTTGATGGATTCGTTAACCAATAAGATTTTCGCATTTCTAACCTCAGTCTACTTATAATTTCGGTAGTTGGTTGTAACTGGTTGTTGTTTCCTTAGTGACTTTGCTTCTTTTCGCAATATTAAAATCTGCACTCTTTCAGCAACAATGGACGCTACGCTACGCTACGATCCATTTCTAACAAAATTATTATTCGGCCAAATTTGTTTTCATTTATTTTTGTGTCGATAAATTAACCACAAAACGTGAAGAAACAATAGTTACTGCTTTATACATTGTATAGCTCTATTTTTATGACCTGCCCTTTTTTTAGTTTTTGTTAAATTTTGTATTTACAGTATTTTTTTATATTACGTTTTCCCTATGATTCATATAATTATAACAAAAATATACTTTTTGCTAGGAATATTTATGCTCGGCTGGATACAGTCGACTTCCTTTTAAAGATTTGAGTCCATTTGCGTCCATTATATTACGAAGCGTGGCCGGAGAAACCAGCTTCCCTCCTTCTGAGATGCTAATTTATGTAACTATGTAGAGCTATCACCGTCGTTTCTTTTATTTCGGCTTTGCATCGACTTAATTTTAATGTCGCTTTTTGTCCTATCTCTAACATACTTTATTTTCTGCCTGAGGCTTGGAAATGACTTTGCTGTTATTTCCAGACTTTGAACGCGTTAAGAATGTTAATTAAAATGTATTTTAAAATAAAGATGACTGAAATAAGGCAAGATATTCCTTTGAGTACGTCAAAAATATTACGGTTATATTACGTTTCGAAGTTTGCATTCGTTCTACAATTTTTAAAACAAGCAAATTCGGCATTAAAATTAAAACAGTAGTTCGTGATATTTGTCACAGATCTTTTCTCTACAATTGTTCCACAAAATATATATATTTTTTATATATTAAGCTGGGTCCACACCAATACAAATTTGCGTGTGTGTGGAATTTACTAAGCACCGAAAATATTTACGACGCAAAATTACCAAACACAGTCAATAGATATTTGTGTTGTGCGGGCTGCTCACCCCGCTCCGTCTGTGTGTGTGTGTGTGTGTGCAATGAGGTGTTGGTAGATTATGTTTGATTAGATTATTCCAACAAGCAGTGGCGGCTCGTGGGGTTTTAAAGTGGGAGGGCGTGGAAGAAAATAGTGCGGCTGAATATTTTTTTTTGCTTTCCCCTTCCTCCTTTCTATTTTTCGTGCTATTAAAACCCTATACAGGAAGTGACCCAGGAAAATGAGGTAAAGAAAAAAAACTGAACGGAAATAAAATATGGTGTTTTGCTCTGAAACATTTTTTACTGTGATAAATGCTGATGGAGCGGCGTCCCCAACGTCCTCCCTCACGAGCCGCCACCGCCAACAAGCGTCAAAAATAAAGTTGTTTATGTTTTTCAGTGTCTATACTTAGTTTCTAATTTTCTGTAGTTTATACTTCTCTGTTTTGGTACAAATGCTTCATCCAATAACGCCTTTTCTTGCGATTTTTTCCTTTTTTTGGGTCAAATTGTTCATGATTTTAAATACAGCACATTTCGTTAAACATAATAATATTCTGGGACATACATACTTTAACTACAATCAGTTATTCAATAAGTAATAAATTAGTAAATAATAAATTTCAATATAGCCACGTCAAAACAAAGCCCAATTTGCTACGATTGGTAACGAATTGATAAATTTGAATCTTCATTCTTCATCGACATTGCCAGCAAAAGCGGCGATATTTTCTTCGAAACATATAGTGTTTTATCTTGTTTTTGTTCTAACATCGAGCAACGTGAAATGGGCTTTTGAACAATTTTTTTTTGTTATAAATGGAAAGATCATATATACATTTTATAACAAAATTATTTTTATTTCTATTTTTTTTCCCTTTTAATTAAAAAGTTATATTAAATTGAAAATAAATTTTTAAATCGAGTACCGATGACGCGCCAACAGTTCCCGAAAAAAACCCGAACGTATGTGACCTGTCGATAGTAACGAAGGCCAATATCGCCAATATCGAGTCGGATCGGAACAATTCGGAAGTAACACCGAAATTTTCTTTCGACTCCCATAAAAACTGGTCTTACATCATATTATGAAAAAGCTGCCCATAGCTTTATAAAGGGTGTTCCAATAAGAACGCCGGTTTTGAATTACGCCCCATCTGTAATGTGATGGCGCCCCATCCGTATAATGATTTGACATTTAAAAAAATGGCCGTTCGTTAGTAAACAGCAGGAGATTAAGTAAAATGGAGCGCTACAATACACAACAAATTCTCATTGTGAAAAATTATTATCAAAATGGTGAAAGTTTTGCAGCCACAGTTCGCAAAATGCATACAAATGGTGCCACTGTGAGAAGATTAATGAAAATATTTAAGCAAACTGGATCTGTTAATGACGTGAAAAAAGAAACATGCGTTCGTCCTGGTCGCTCGACTGAAAATATCGTAGCAGTGCGTGTAAATGTTGAGGAAAACCCAACCACATGAGTTCGGCATAGAACTCAGAAAATTGATGTTTCCACAACCACTATGCATCGAATTTTAACAAAAGATTTGAAACTTGATGCGTACAAAGTTCAGTTGACTCAAGAGCTAAAGCCGGAAGACCATGTGCAACGAAGAACGTTTGTTAATTGGATTTTGGAACACCGACAATTGGATGGTAATTTTTCAACGAAAATCTTCTTTAATGACGAGGCCCATTGTCATCTTGATGGTTTCGTTAATCGATAAAATTGTCGCATTTGAGGTTCCGAAAATCCACGAGTGATTGTTGAGAAACAGTTGCATCCAAAAAGAGTGACTGTTTGGCGTGCATTTTGGGCTGGAGGCATCATCGGGCCATTTTTCTTCGAAAATGCAGTTGGTCAAGCATTAGCCGTGAATAGTATTCGTTATCGAGAAATGTTAACTAACATTTTTGTGCCATAATTGCAGAATATGGATCTCAACAGCATGTGGTTTCAACACGATGGTGCAACATGCCATACAGCCAGAGAAACTGTTGAATTACTACTGAGTCATTTCCTAGTCGTGTTATTTCTCGTTTTGGAGATCGGCATTGGCCGCCTAGATCATGCGATTTAACGCCTTTGGACTTTTATAAAGTAACAAGTTTATGTGAACAAACTCACAACTGCAGCCTTAAAAGACGAAATTCAACGCTGTAACACTGAAAACCCGCAAATCTTTCAAATAAAACAATTTATCGATCTCAGACATTGTTCTCTAGGTTTAACCTACCTCTTTGACTGCATTTGTTAGTTTGAAAATATATTTGCTTTTAATTGTTATTTAAGCTTTCGGTATTGTTTTCGACGATATACTGATATATCTTTACACAAGATAGGAAGGCCCAAAGGTAAATTCAGAATGAAATATTAAAATTAGATTAGGGTTCTTTTTGTTTTTTTGCATTCGTTTTTATAACTTTTATTTATATTATTTAATTCATGTGGGGAAAACAAATTAACGTGCCAAATTCTTAAGAAGGAATATCCCTGCGTGTCCACAAAGAATCTACATGTAGCAACACAACCGAGGGTAGCAACAGTGAAAAAGCACTACAGGATCGTCTATTTTGTAGAATATAAATAACAATATTCAAGAAAGCGTGAATACTAAACTTGAAGAGATTTGCCACTAAACACCAAAACACTTTTTTGAACTGCTCGACGCACGTTTCGCTAACCATGTTAGCATCATTAGGAGATGATTTAATCTAGATTATCTAGATAGATTTATCTACAATTTAGTTAGAATCATCTCCTGTTGATGCTAACATGCTTAGCGAAACGTGCGTCGAGCAGTTCAGATAAGGGTTTAGGTATTTAATGGCAAATCTCTTCAAGTTTAGTATTTCACGCCAAAGGTTCCATAGAAGAAATGAAAGCGTGAATAGACAAGAACAAAATGCGACTACCAGTTTGAAAGGTAATGGTATAGGAAAGTCTTATACTTGTGAAAGTTTTCCAGGATAATCTAAATGGTAGATGGTCGAAGAGTATAGAAATTTGTGTGATCAGTTGAATTTACGTCAACATACCAGTTAAAATATTTAGTGTTTTTCAGGATTTTGGCACATTTGATATATAGATCGAACATATTCATTTCACAGGGTATGTTTAAAAATAGGTCAGGAATTTATTATAGGCATCGAAGACTGATGGTAGGCTGACAGTGATACTAGGATATATTGTGGTACATAGTGGTTTTCTAGTGGGTTGACCTTAAAATGAGAGTCCCAAACTTCGACTATAAAAGTTTTCCACTCAAAAACAAAATGATTTAGGTGCCTTCTCTTATTTGGGAAATCTCTGTCTGGTTATGCATTAGAGTTAGTTAGCAGCCAGATTTATTTCTGCCACAGCTCGAGAGGGTGTGGGCGTATAAACAATTTTTCAGAGCAAAACACCATATTTTATTTCCGTTCACCTCCTTATAGCTTCAATAATGGTTTCAATAGCACGAAAAGTAAAACGGAGGAAGGGAAAAGCAAAACAAAATTTTAGGAACTCTATTTTCTTCTACGCCCTCCCACTTTAAAAACCCACGAGCCGCCACTGATTTATTTATATCTGCAAATATTATTAAATCAATAGTTTAATGTGGTGGTTTGTATAACATGTAACGCGAAAAATCGCCATCGTTTTAAAAATACCGAAAACCTTAATTAAAGCAATAATGTAGTATAGGTGATTTTTTTTGAAAATATTGTTAATAAAGTTTAGTGTGGTGATTTGAAGAATCGGTACGGTTTTAAAAATATTGCAAACTTCAATGAAAGCAATCAAAAAATTTGAACCTCGTTGGCGTACATGCTACTGAAGTATCGCCATTTATAGTAAGATTTTTTGGAATTGTGGAAAGAATATTTACTTTTTTTTTCAAGTTCTACTGTGCGGTGGAATAAGTTAAGTTTAATATCGAATAAAACTTTAAAAGGGCATTGCGAAACTAGATGGTCTTCTAAAAAAATGGTCCGAAGATATAAAATGGCATTTTGATACAAAAACTGATGCAGAAGCATTATTAAATCAAATTGATTATCAATTTATGTCTTTTAGTTTTCTGAACTGACATTTTAGTCTATATCGGTCAGCGTAAACGTTTGTTTACAAAAAAATATATGTATATACCAGGTGTCCCATTAAGGATGGATCGCGGCCGTATCTTGAAAACTATTTATCCTACAGCTTTGGGGAAAAAAATTGTACTAAAAATGATCATGAGAAATTCACCAAAAATATTTTTAAGCTTCTAAAACGACCGCAAGAGGGCGTGACGAGCTAAACATTTTTAAAAATCATTTTTTGTGTGTATTTTCAATTGTTAACCGAGTAAGAAAATTTCTCAGTTATAATTAGCAAACTGTCTCCTACAACTTTGTTTTATGACATTTTGTCGTAATTTCACGAATAGAGAGGGGGGGGGGGGAGTTTTACCTATTGAGATAAAAAGTCATCTAATGTCCGTTTGCCTTAACCGATTTTCCTCAATTTGGATTCATTTAAAAGGGAATTGCTGGGACAATCAGATAATCTGGGAGATAAATTATTTAGTTTATAAATGAAACCGCGAGGTGGTGTTACATTCAACAATAGTTTTTTGAAGTTTTGTTCAGTTTTTTCAAATGGAATGATACAGCCTTTACTACATGACAAGAAAGGTAATTTAAAGAGGAATCATCCAGTGAAAACCCGTTCTTAAAAATTGGTCTTAATATTTAGGTCGCAATCGCAACCGCAACAATTTTATTTAAAAAATAAAGTTATCTATTCAGTATCAATCATCATAAATGTCCTAATTAGACGACCCCCCCCCCCCCCCCCCACTTCTTTATTCGCGAAGTTACGACAAAATGTCATAAAACAAAGTTGTAGGAGACAGTTTGCTAATTATAACTGAGAATTTTTCTTACTCGGTTAACACTTGACAATACACAAAAAAAATTATTTTTAAAAATGTTTAGCTCGTCACGCCCTCTTGCGGTCGTTTTAGAAGTTTTAAAATATTTTTGGTGAATTTCTCATGATCATTTTTAGTACATTTTTTTTTCCCCAAATCTGTGGGATAAAGAGTTTTCAAGATACGGCCGCGATCCATCCTTAATGGGACACCTGGTATAAAAATATATAAATAAATTAAGAGCAAAACCAGTAGAAAAGAGGAAGATTTACGGTTAGAGGCGCATCAGCATCTGAGGCTATTTAGCGACTGGACCTACAGCTTAACGTGGGTTCCGAACCACGGTCATGAGCTGTCGACAAACCCAGGCCAGCACCCCCCTCAGGCTATCAACCCTTAGTTATGTGACCGACTCACCGACTGGTGAGTGATCAACGTACAACACTTCTCAGAAGGCATCCGGCCTTACCCAGCCTTTAATCGGCGTGACTGAGGGGTAATTCGTTGTCGGATTTTACACTCTTGCCTAGAAACAATCACATACATTTAGGTGTGGATATGTGTAGGCGAGTGTATATAAATGTGTGTGTATGGTAGGAAGTTAGTAGATGGACGGAAGAATTAAAGAAAAACACCTATCCGAGGGCTGGAATCGAACCAACTACCTTTGTATTGCCAGGCAGGCGACAAACCCACCAAACCATTGTGGCCCAGCAGAAGACAAAAAATATTTCAGAAGCTATAGCAATAGAAAGTTCATTTCGTATGCGTCTAAAACGAAAAGTTAAAATTATGCCCGGTGAAAAAGCATCGCTTTTTGCTTCGCATCGAGTCGTGAAAAAGAAAGGCAGTTGCAGGAGTTGAAGATCCCTGACAAGATATATCATGTTTGGTTCAGGTCACAAAAAATAAAATAATTTTTCTTCTTTAAATAGTACGATATTTTGAAATAGCATATTTTATTAAAACAAAGCTCATTTTCAGTACCCTAATTGTGCCTTTGATTAAACATATTCCATCAGAAAAAAACGAGGTTTTTCTCCCCGCTGAATACTGTCGGTTTCTTTTTTGTAGATGCGAGTCCATTTGCGGCCATTAAATTACAAAAGGCACTCGACCGTCGTGTTCTCTAGGAAGCCGCGCTTCCTTCCTTCTGAGACCATAATTTATGTGCCTTGTTCTATCCTATCTCTGTTGTTTCTTTTATTCGGGTTGTCTTTTTACTTGTTCTTGGCCCCACTTTTTGTTACATTCCTTAATTTGCTTTGTCGCATGTTGTTTTGAAATTGCTTCGTTTTTATACCGGACCTTCAAACCCTTTATGTGTGCGAATTAAAATAAAACTAAAAATTAAGCTTTCAGTAGCATTAGTCGTATACATTACAGTCCCTGTCCGTATTAATGTGACCACTTGTGGTTTTCAAACAAAATCCATGTTATGCGTATTTCTAAAGTATTTTGAGTTACAGTATGAACTAAAAATCTTTACTAAACCATAAATTAACATTTATCTTAAACATAATGCCCATATTTTTTTTTTATATTGGCCACAGTGACCGCGAACACCATCTGAGTATTTGGTACGTTTGCTATTTCAAGTGCGTTATTTTGTAATTCATTTGAGTGAAGTTATTGACAAATATTAATTAAATTATTGAATTGAGTAATTTTTTTTGCTTTAATATTGTAATCTAACGTTAATTTCGTAATACAAAAAACGTTTTATATGATTAAAGTAACTTTTAAGTTACCAGTTACCTAACCTTACTTTTGTTCTAATTTTTAGAAATGGGTAGACCTAAAGATAATTCTCAGACTAAAATTTGAGTTGTTGAGGGTCATTTAACCCTAGGCACCATGCCACAAAGGGAAAATGTGCATGACCTTGACTCTTAAACGTCAGGGTAAATGTGGCAGAAAATCACTAGTCCAATTCCTCGGGGGTTGCGTATTTTGACCAAGGAGGTAAAAAATAATAGAACTGCCACAAATGCGACCATAGGCTGCGGCCGAGGCTGGAATCGACGTATCCATTCGTACAGTGCGACGAAGATTAGTTGATTTGGAGATAAACAGTCACCGACCAATGAAAAAGCCAAAACTTACGAACCAGATGAAGAAAATACGTTTAGAATGGGTGAAAAATTATCAAGACTTTACTGACGATGATCGAGAAAAGGTATGTGATAATATTTGGCAGGATAAGACTTTTTATTATTCTAAAATTTTTAATAAATCGATTATCTTTTTTCTTTATCTAAGTTTGCTTTAGTGATGATAGTACCATTCAAATCTTAATAAACAAAACCCAATTCGTTCGACGAATAGCTTCCGAAAAATATCATTCAGACTGTATGATAAAAACTATTAAACTCCAAGATCAGTTATGATTTGGTCGCTGATTAGCAGCAAAGGTCTTGAGAGATTTTACATTGTTCAAGGGACCATGAGACAGCAGCAGTACATTTCGGTCATCGAAAATAGATTAATATCTCAATTGAGAGAATGGTGCCCTAATAATAAAAATAAGATTTTCATGTAAGATGAAATCGGTGAAAAAATTCATTAACGAACCGAATATTCAGTTATTAGACTGGCCTGGAAACTCACCAGACATGAATACAATAGAGAATGTCTGGGAGCTTTTGAAACCAAAGATTGCGAAGGAAAATGTCACAAATAAGTCATAATTAATTGAGAGAATAATTTTCCATTGGAATCTTAATGAACATCTCAAAGAAATGTAGAAATGTAAAAGTATGCTTCGACGAGTACGCGCAGTTACAATGGCTAAAGGTGATAATACAAAATATTAAATAAAATATAGATTTTTGTTCAGCAGTGCTGATGGTTCTGGTATAGGTTGTCAAAATTGCTCTAGAGAATTTTCTCAAAATTTTCGTGTGTTTTTCATCGATATTTCTCAAAATATTTATCTAGAATGACGATGAATTATTATAACGCTGGGGACAAAGATAAGGAGACTATGTTGATTCAAAAAAAATCAGAGATAAAAGATGTTCATGGTTATCTTAAGGAACAACTTTTCATCGAGAAAAAACTTTTGAAAGTAGAAAAAATGGGCATTAGATAGTTTGATAAAAACTGTCGTATGCCCCAGCGTAATTATATAGAGGAAAATATAGATTTGTTTGTCAATGAGTATTATTGTACTAAGTGAGCAATGTAATAAAAAGAATCTTTAACATAATGAGTAACTTTTATCATCCAAACACACATTTTTCTAAAAATCAATCAAAAAAGTGATTTTTCTTAATTATTTCAAGTGACCACATTAATATGGACGGGGACTGTAGTATTCCACACTTAACTACCAGCAGAAAGTACGATTGAACATTTTTGTTTGTACATTTTAAAACAACCCTGGAAACATATTGGGTTACTGCATATGTTTTAAAATGTATATATATATATATATATATATATATATATATATATATATATATATATATATATATATATATATATATATATATATATATATATATATGTGTTTGTATATGCAAAGAGTTATCAAATAAAAGCTATACATGTTTTTATTTGGAATATAAACAAAAATGTATCAAATCAAGGAAATAACCAAAATTCTACAAGAAGTTTGGCGAACCGAACGGATTCCGGAAGATTGAAAAGATGCTCTAATCCATCCACTACATAAGAAAGGAGATAGAACGGATATAAACCACTACAGAGGGATATCTCTTCTCCCAGTTTGTTACAAGATTCTATCTCAATATCTACTAGACAGAGCATAGGGACAGTTAGAACCTAAAATTGGTGAATATCAAGCAGGTTTTCGACCGGGCAAATCCTGCCCTGAACAGATCCTGAATCTAAAGTTAATCCTAAGACATCAATAAAAATCTCGTCTGTACATTTGAGGATTTCAAAAAATCATATGATTCTATTGACCGCGAATCTTTATTCCAAATCTTGAAAGAACAAGGACTAGATCTGAAAACGCTGGTAATTATTAAAGCAACATTAACTAACACAAGGTCGAATATTAAATTCATGGGTGACATCTAAGAGCCCTTCGAAATTAAAACTGAAGTGAGACAAGGGGATGGATGGATTGCCGTTCCTTCTTGTTGTTCATAAAACCTGTTATTAAGCTGAAAACAATTTTGCTTCATACATAATCTTGTTAAGGAGATGTACTCAGAAACGATCTTGTTATTAAAGAACGATGGAAACATCGATGAAACGTCAAAGGAAGCCAAAACCTCACCTTTCTGTAGATGTGTGCTTCTGACTTTGTTAAACACTTTGCCAAGTTGTATGTTGGAGAATCAATGGCTGATATAATTGGTCTCATTGATTTTCCTGGTTTATGAATTTTTGGTAGAGCATACAATCTTGGCACTTTTGGATTAGAAACATGTAGTTTGCTTTTCAGAGAAGGAGAAATAAGGCTGTTACAAGATTTCAATGTATCTCTGACTTCGTTAATCATTTTTGACAATGGATCCCTAGGTAATCGTTTATAAGGACCATCTTGAATTCATTTTTCAACGCGTTCAAAGTAATCAGGTTTATCCATTACTATAACCTTATTCCCATTATCAGCTTTTAAATAAAAACAATCCTTCTCTCGCTGACGCTTGATAATCTTAGATATATTTGGCCTTTCTTGACTTTTATTTGAAATATTTGACTGTACTGTAAACGCTGCAGAAACTAACTAAACTATAAAAAACAAAAAAACCGCCCTGAAAGGTTCGTATAATACTGTGTACTTGTGGTAATTCCTACATTGTCCAGTCCAAAGTCAGGTACAAATAATTTCAAATACACCATGATATAAAAAAAAGCACGTACTTGGTCTTTTAATAACTACCTAAATGAAACGCAAAAAGAACATTCTCATTAATGTTTATGAGCAACTAAAACAAAAATAACACGTCAAATCGAAACAATAGTTTTAGTTTGCTTCCAAGATGAAACTATTCGTAAAATAAATTCGGCGGTAATCCAATATGACAGAAACTAAAAGAACAGCAAAACAGAAACCCGCAGAAACATACCGCGAATCTTTCCAGGACATAACTTCGTCTAAAACTTGTGTAATATTGTTTTCAAAATGTAGCAACTTTCGGATGTCTCACTCCGAGGAATACTTCTCAAAATCCTCCAATTTTAACTGTTTTCAGTCTAAAACAATACTCGGGAAAACTTTAATGAAACTTTCAGTCTTTTTTTAGGAACAGAGTAAATAAATATACGCAAATGCATATTTAACGTGGATTAGTAGGAAATATGTTTAATGTACAGTAACATGTTCGTATTAGAAAACTGATACACGAGATGTAAATAAAGATAAATTAGATAAAGCAATTAGAATGATTTTTTATGATTTTTTATTCAATTCAAAGTACAATCCTACACTGTCTCAAAGTAGTTGCCTTAGAAAGTCGCACAAGCCGGAGTTGATGTGTCCACTCTTCACAGCAGTACTGGATCTCAGACACTGACATCGCCTTCAGCTCGTTGGTTACGACATTTCCAAAGTCCCAAAATGGAAACCATTGGAGTGAATTTTCAATCTTGGGAAACGAAAAAGTCACAAGGAATCAAGTCTGGTGAATGCGGGGGCTGAGGACTCGTGGTGGCGTTTTACTTATCAAAAACTGGTTAATTTAAATTACTGTGTGGTAAGGTTGATTGGTCGATACTGGTTGGCCTTGAGGTGCAAATTCCTTATGACAGCATGCCTTTGGTCATATCGGATTTTATTCATATCATATCGTCAGCGGTCATATCCAGAAATGCAAGATTAATCACCAATAATGACAAATGAAGATCATTTTCAACTCACACAAAAAAAGTTCAAAAATGGTTCCCTCCTGTTGTCCTTCTGATCCTGGAATGATTTTTTGAAACAATTTTCACGCAAATTTTTGTAATTCCCAATTCATTGATCAAAGTCTAATGTGAATGGTCGTGTAAGTCAAACTAAACCCTTCCCTGATCATTCTAATCATTAATCGACGATCAGAATGCACAAGATCACGGATTCCGTGGACATTTTCTTTGAAATTCAATTTAATCGGTCACTTATTTGAGTAATCTTCTCTGTAACGACTGAGTTCAAATCTCGTTCATAATTTTTACTACCTTTTTCATTATTACCAACTACTACCAACGTCGATTACATTCAAAAACTACCCGCATAATGCTTGTTAGTGGATAATGCAATGATAAGAGAGAAATTCCGTAAAAGTATCATCCTTTCGACATCACAAGTCACAAGTTTGAAGTAAATAAAACAACAAAAATATACTTACATGCAATTTAATATCTATATATTCATCGGAAAAATTACGACATATTTATAAAGTTCTTAACTTTAAATGAAATGGTTAAATTAATTTCGTTATCTGCGCTAAATCTAAAACCATCAAAGAAGAAATTTTCGGTTTTTTCTTTAAAATATATCCACTACTTCATCTGCATGAATTTCTGTTCCATAGTGAATGTTCATGAGAGCCAAACCATTAAGTCTGTTTTCACTTGTAGTGTTTCGTAAATAGTTTTTCAGTCTCCTTAGGCTCGAGAAAGACCTTTCAGGGGTAGCAGTGGATACAGGAATGGTAGCCAAGATTTGTAGTAATTTGTAGTAATTAAAAGATTTGTTGTAAATATTAGGATAAAGGTTTTTATCGCACATATCTAGGCATTCCAAACTAGATTTCGGGGTAGGCGAGATACTTGTTATCACCGTTTTCCATACTTCAAGTTCTGCTTTAACCACTGATATGTTGCTTTCGGGAAGCAGTGACGAGTACATGGAAATTGCTTCTTCAATTTCAGAACTGGCAGTAAAATTTGAAGGTAGCACACCAGATAATGCTGATACTACTTTACGATGTTTGGTAAACCTTTCAACCAATTGTTGAATTGTATGATCAAGAAATGGAATGAACAAATTAATTTTGTAATACGTGCATACATCCAATGCAGGAATGTTCGGTCTATTTAATTGTCTTCCGACGACGCGTGGCATTCGCAGTATACCACCATTTTCTTCCAGTAAAACCTTTGCGTCTTCATAGAGATGAAGATATTCGACGTCAGTGTTGTTTCTCAGGAGTTGTAAGATATTAATAACATCATCTACATGTTTGAATGCCGTGATAAGATTGATGTCAATTGTCTGTAATTGTTTTGATAGCGACAATGTATAGCTCATAACTTAAGAATCACTAAACACATCACAAAATCCGAAGATCGAAGCGTACTTAGCAATTGGGCGGCTTGTTGCGATGTTTCCTTATTGTGCTGAATAAATTTCCCTGAATCTTATAATAGCTTCATGTTTGTGGACCCACCGTATTTCACACATTGAAAGCAAGCTTTTTTGGTTACCGACGGGTAGCAGCTCTTGAATTTTTTCTTTCAACAAAGCAGTGCGTTGAGCAGAATGTCGAAAGTAGGAACCAACAGAATGCACAATCCCAATGCAATTTCGGACATTTGCTAATGAACATGAATCAGCAATAGCAAGGTTGAGAGAGTGTGCACTACAGTGTACATAAAGAGCAAGAGAATATTCTTGGCGAACATAAGCTTGGGCACCGTGCAAATACCCACTCATAGCTGCAGCCCCATCGTAACCTTGACCAACCACATGAGAACATTCAAGTCCATGCTTTTTCAGAGCTGTAATAATAAGATTTGCGAGACCGGATCCTGAAACATCGACCGTTGGAATGTATTCAAGGAACATCTCTTTAAGTATATGGTGTTTATTATCTGTAAAATCAACATATCGAAGACATAACGAGACTTGTTCTACTCGTCCGATGTCGGTGGTATCGTCAGCCAGAATCGCAAATAGTTTGGCTTTCTTTACTTATTCAATTATTTTATGTTGAATTAATTCACCACAAATGTCAATTATTTCGTTTTGGATCTGAGGGCTCGTGTACAGGGCATTCTTCTGTGAAGTATTCAAATACTCAGCCAGATCTTTATCTCCAGACTCAGCTGCAAACCGCAACAGGGCTCTAAAATTACCACCATTCTGTAGTGATTGTTCAGGTTCTGGTGTAATTTGTATGCGCCCCGAATCGATTTTACCTCTCAAGGAGATGCCTTGTTTGCCGCAAAATATTATTGCTTTTACGATAGGGATTAGTTTCTTTCGATTCTCCTCTTGTTGCCTCTTTCTTTCAGAAGACAGCTGTTCAGTGGCCGAAAAAGCCTGCGAAGACATTACTTTTAGAAAGTTATCTGCCAGTTCTGAATGTCATTTGTGGTATCCCGATTTCGCATGAGCTTCAAATATTTCTAGGGCATTTTTCCACTTACAAAAAGGTTCGGTTACCAACTCGCCGATCCTTTGATGACCGCCTTTACCTTCATCAAGCGAACGTCCCATTACCACGCAAACTCTGCAGTATGCTCCACTTTTGTATTCCGAATATGACAACCAGGGGAATCTCTCCAACCATTTCAATTAAAAGCGCAAGTTTCGTTTTGTGGAAATAGGAAACTTATAATCTCTGGGTAGATTCCATGACGTTTTTAAAATTTGGACTTTAAAATATTCATCCAAGATTTTTTCTTGATTCGCGTAAAAACCAACATCCAACTTAGCTACAGTTGTAAAAGATGAGGTAACAGGCAAGCTGGCCTGTTGCAGACTAGATGTAAATTCGGCAGTTGAAGGTATCGAACAGAGCACCAGCGACATGGCATCGATTTCGACATTCGGTATTGTGATTGAGGTCGAGGTCGAGGGCCCGCTTGTCATCACAGTCTTCTTATCAGCATGCAAGGTAGCTGACGCTTTGATAGCTAAATCCAAATTTGTTTCTTTATTAGAAACCCCTTGACTACACCACTTTTTCCAGTAGTCCATACCTTTAAGTTTATCACCCTTTAAGTTTATATCCTTTTTTTCCCCTCCATTTTTCGACAGTAATAATGATTCACGCATCTATCCTTAACAAGGTCACCGAATAACACTGCACTAAAATTACTCACTTACACGGTACACTTAATTCTCTTCACTATTCGTTCACCACTTTTCACTTATATTCGCTTCGAGTTCGCATGGAACAATACTGCCGTAAGCGCGGTCACGCGCCGCTTATATACCAGCCCAGTAGTAGCCGTCCAGAAACTACCACAAACTTCCACAAAGCTCCGCTCATTCCGACCGAGGGGCGTGGCGAATAATCGAGAAACAACGCAAAGTTTCCATACGATACAAAATAGTTCGACTACTCGACAAGAGATGGCGCAACGTCCACTAGTTCGGATATATATTCAATTCAAATGTAATAATTTAACTCTCTTCACTATTCGAATTTTTTCGGTATAATATTAGGTAATATTTGGCTTATTTCGGGGGGCTTTGAACCCCCAAATCCACCCCCCCCCCCCCTTGGCTACGCCCGTGATCAGCTTGGATCGCCCGGTTCTTATGTTGTACAATTATCTGCGACACGCGATAAGAAGCTTCAGTTGCAGCCTTATTATTGTCAAATGCTTTTAAAAATGTTGATCCTTGTCTAATTAAGGTAGTTCTAGCGTGAAACCTCTTTTCGACAGATTTTGCACATTTTTTTTTTGTCACAGATTAAGAATAACATTTACTAATAAACCCTGAAGTTTAAGATTTCTTGATCGTTTATAACGTGAGATATTTAATAACAAAATTTGCAATTTTCAGGGTCACTCTTCATTTAAAGCATGTCAAACTTTCTTTGCACCCAACTATTTTCTGTTGTATTAAAAAATGTCTCGACAGAATTTTAAAAAAAATGGGAGAGTAAAGAGAAATTTATATTAATACAAACTTACCAGTGATTTTTTACCTCCTTTACCTGTCATAACTTGAATAACACAAAAACAATTTTTGAACACAGTTTGAAATTGAGGCCCAAAAATTTTTCTTTTTTTAATTTGGTGCTCAGAGTAACGTTGCCATATCTTCATAACCAAAAATATTTGTTAGTATGCGTGAATATCTGGTTGCCGAGGCTTCGCATTTCTGACAATAGTAAATGCTCTGATTATACTATACCACTCTGGAACTACCTTAACTGATTTTTCAATTGTCTCAACTTTTCCTTTCTAGCGGTACAATGTAAAGGATATGATTTTTCAAAAGTCGAACAAACAGTTTTATAGTACCTTTCAATATTATCCTTTTTAGCAACGGATATAGAAGCGTTACACAATAATGTGACGTAACTAAACACCGAACGCGGCGTCGTTGCACGGGCCTATCTATATATCCCGTTAAAAGCAGCCGAGCTGAACAGTATTATAATTTTGATATTTTCATTTAAAAGATTATGAGTTCGACATCTGAGAATTTCTTATCGCCGTGAACTATCAAAATTGTACACATGAGCTGCTAGTAGCTCGCGATCGACGGGTTGACCACCCCTGGTCTAAAGTCACGATCCGATGGTAAAAATCTTTCGTTCATACCGAGAAACAAAACTATTTTCGCTTTTTATTTTCGCCGTTATTTCGATTTTCCATCTGTCTGTCGTTTAGCTGATGTGTTGACCTTTGTTCAGCTGATATGGTACCCATGTTCCTACATTCTGGGTCTTTCCCATGGCATGCAGTCGATCCCAAATGTTTCCGCAACCAACATTTAACCTATCTGCTGTTTGTTGTTGAATTTGTAAGTCGTTTTCTTCGAAGGATGCTTGCAATTCGATATCTTCAAATGTTTTCGGTTGACCTGACCTACGTTTTTCAAAATGAAATCACCACTTTTGAATCGTCTAAACTAACGCCTATACGCGTCTTGCGTTGGGACGTTGTCATCGTTTCCACACTCGTGTTTTTCTTTTGACTGAGCAAGAAAAACAATACGACCCCAAATGCCTTTTATTTGACTCGAAACTGGCCATGTTTACTACACGAAAAAAATAACACGCTATGTCGAAATCGTTTAAACATCAATGAGGTTTTGAAAGGTACTACCGTACCTTTACAGATCAGTCTCTGAACCATCTCTTAAAAAAATTAAGAATTATTAGCTGCGATAACTGATAAGTATAGTATACCAAAAATAAATCTAGAAACGATCCTTTTCGAGAAATATTTATAACAATTAGATTGATCTTTCTTTAGAATAATTCATACAAAAATATTTTTTGTAAAATGGAAATTATCTGCTTCTGCAAAACGTACATTTTAGGGCGTGTCAAACAACAGCGAAACAATTTGGCTTTTTGAATTAATGACTCGAAACACAGCCAAGCAAACAAACTGACTTTGACAGTAACTGGTTATAATTAATGATTTAATGCAAAATAGTTCGGTAATAAAAAAGTCACATCTTCATATCATAAAAAAATAGTCAATATAAATGTTTTTTAGAGTAAAACTTCGAGATATTCAAAGATATCACATCAAAGATACTTTAATAAAAAATTAATTTAATTAAAAATAATTAACCCAAATAATTTTATAGATAAATCGTTTAAAACTGATGATTTGATCCCAGACAAAACAGACAAGTTATTAATAACAATAATAATAACAATAATAATAACTCTCAAACAATTAAAAGAGTAGGATAATAAATATAAAAACAAAAAATACTCTTTGATCTATATTAACAAAAACTAAACCAAACAAAACACAAAAAATACCAAAAATGTGGTTTATAAAATTCCCTGTGAATATAGCAAATTTTATATAGGTGACACATCTAGACCATTAGATGTTAGAATAAAACGACCTTCTTAGAAAGGGCGATTTTAATAAATCTAGAATTTGTCAACACGCATGGGAATCGGGTTATAAAATCAATTGGAATAATTCCAAAAGAGTATTAAAAGAATCAGTAACAAAATACAGAAGATTAAAAGAAACCCCTATAATTAATTTAAATATTTTACAGTAATATTTTACAATTTTTTTTTAATAATTTTTTTTAATATTTTACAGTATTTCTACAATATGAAGACTGTATTTTAATTACTATACAATATTTCTTTATACACATTAATCGGCCAAGGGCTAGCCACGTCGCATCGAGCTTCATTTGTAGTTACCTGAAGTTAAGCGACGCCGATCGTGATTGGATTTGGATGGGTCGTTAAAATAGGCAAATCCAAAAAACCCCCACCCTTCCCGACACTTAAAAAAGTAAATAAAGGAAATCCGATTAATAAACATTTATGTAATGTTTGAATGATTGCCGCGTATTCATTTTTTTTCTTTATTTGGGTTTTTCGCCACGATCTAAAACTCAAAAAATATCAAAAGTATCTGTTCTTATCTAAATAAAGAATCACTGGGTAAAAACAAAAAACCAAACGGAGACAAATTTCTCTGTGATTCTTTTTTGTAATAAATTTGCCTAAGGAACAAAATTTTAAAGATATAAAAATGTTATAAAAAACTTTACAAACTTTTAACGTTAACGTTTCAGAGGGTACTCTCCCCCCGTTTTCAAAACTAAACTAAAAAATAAATTATATTAATTTGCAATATATAAGATTTATGTTAGATGTTAGAGTAAAAGAGCATAAAAACCTTCTTAGAAAGGGCGATTTTAATAAATCTAGAATTTGTCAACACGCATGGGAATTAGGCCATAAAATCAATTGGAATAATTCCAGAACGGTATTAAAAGAATCGGTAACAAAATACAGAAGATTAAAAGAAACCGCTATAATTAATTTAAATAAAAATAACTGTATTGCTATGCCTTAGGTAGATTTAAATTCAATATGGTTCCCGATTCTAAAGAATACAATTAAACACATTTAAATATTTGAATAAACAATCAGTACAATAAACAATGACACAGTAAATATTACCTAATATATATATATATATATATATATATATATATATATATATATATATATATATATATATATATATATATATATATATATATATATATATATATATATATATATATATACCCGGTGTCCCATTAAGGATGGATCGCGGCCGTATCTTGAAAACTATTTATCCCACAGCTTTGGGCAAAAAAAATTGTACTAAAAATTATCATGAGAAATTCACCAAAAATATTCTTAAGCTTCTAAAACAAGCAAACAAGCTTCTAAACAAAACGCAAGAGGGCGTGACGAGCTAAACATTTTTAAAAATCATTTTTTTTGTGTATTTTCAAGTGTTAACCGAGTAAGAAAAATGCTCACCTATAATTAGTAAACTGTCTCCTACAACTTTGTTTTATGACATTTTGTCGTAACTTCGCGAATAAAGAAGTGGGGTAGTTTCACCTATTTAGATAAAAAGTCGTCTAATGTCCGTTTGCCTAAACCGATTTTCCTCAATTTGGATTCATTTAAAAGGCAATTGCTGGGAGAATCAGATAATCTGGGAGATAAATTATTTAGTTTATAAATGAAACCGCGAGGTAGCGTTACATTCAACAATAGTTTTTTTGAAGTTTTGTTCAGTTTTTTCAAATGGAATGGTACCGCTTTTATCACATGGCTGGAGAGGTAATTTAAAGAGGAATCATCCAGTGAAAACCCGAAATCGATATCTCTGACATGTCAAGAGATATTTCGATTTTTCTGAAAAAATCATTTATTATTTCACTACCACCTGCATTAAGTTAAAAAAATATTAACCTAATGTTTGTCTTCCTTCACACTTTACCCAGGCTTAGGACTGGTCCAAATTCTCTCTGCCATATTAATTTGGAGCGTGTTTAAAGGCCAACGGGCCAACAACGAAGATAATAATAATAACAACAATCAAATAAAATTAACAGCACAACAGTCTAATAATTAACAGAATCTGAACTTTAACGCCTTTCTAAATGTTCAAAATGCCTTCCATCCTTAGAAATGCAAAGATTTATTTTTCGACGAGTACTAAAAACGGCAGCTTCAATTTTCGCTCTTGAAATGCTGGTTATTGAATTTTGAATTATTTTAATCATATTTTCTCGTGTCGTAGGACGAGTTTGAAAAACAAGGTCTTTTAGTCTTCCCCACAAGTAAAAATTGAGGACTGTCAAATCCGGTGAGAGCGCCAGCCACGAAAATAAACTACCCCGTCCTATCCAACGATTTGGAAACGAAGCATCCAAGAAGTTTCGAACCACCTGCGAGAAGTGGACAGGACATCCATCATGCTGGTACCACATTTGTCTTCCTGTTTCCAACGAAACATCTTCTATTAGTTCCGGCAGTCCATTTTGTAAAAAATTTAAATATGTTTCACTATTCAAATGTCCATTAAAAATAAAGGGACCAATAATTTTGTCTCCCAAAACACCACACCATACGTTCAGACTCCATCTATTTTGGTGGTTGATTTCTAACATCCAGTGTGGATTAGCAACTGCCCACTAGTGCATATTATGTAAGTTAACGCCTCCATCACTGCTAAAAGTAGCTTCATCAGTCCATAGTATGTGTTTTAAGTACTGTTTATTTCCACTACACATATTTTTTAACCAGTGACAATAGTCTAACCGTCTGTCAAAATCGTTATCCAAAAGGGCTTGGTGTAAGACAACATAATAGGGGTGCAGCTTGTTATCTCTTAAGATTCGATGAACGGATGTCTTGCTAACACCTAATTCTTCAGATATTTGTCTGATACTTAAATGGGGGTTGGTTTCAACATAAGCCAGAACATTTACGACATTATTTCCATTACGAATCGAACGTAACCTGGTGCGGACTGGATCTGGATGCACAATTCCTGTTTCTCGTAAGCGTCTTGCTAGACATGTAAACACCTTCTTCGAATAATGCCTTCTTTCGGGATATTGACTTGCATATTGCCGCTCTGCAATACATGCATTTTCAAAACATTGGAAATACACCGCCAACATGTCATAGGCCTCGTTATTCGTAAAAGGTACTGTTAGATATTATTATAATAATTATTAATAATCAATAAATGCAATATTGAAAATGTAATGCATTTCAAAACTGACAAGTTAATTTCACTGTTTTTGTTTGTTTCCATGGTTCCCTTCTTACACTGTTTGTGTAATGTACCTAAGGATTGCATGCGTTTATTTGGAAACCAGAAAACGCATAATTTCATTCATCCATTCATTTAGTTTAAAAGAAAGAGTAGGTATATTTATTAATGACTGATTTCAATATTCTGTCAAGTAGTATTTAAGCATCACAAAAGAAAAAATGTAACAATTGGGGAAAGGCATTTTTTCCGCTTATGTAATTAAATTAGAAAATATTATCAAGGTTGGGATTAGAACATTTATGATGATTGATACTGAATAGATAATTTTATTTTTTAAATAAAATTGTTGCGGTTGCGATTGTGACCTAAATATTAAGAGCAATTTTTAACCTAATATTACGGTAAAAATTAAAATTAACTGATTTTTTTCAGAAAAATCGAAATATCTCTTGACATGTCAGATATATCAATTTCAGGTTTTCACTGGACGATTCCTCTTTAAATTACCTTTCTTGCCACGTAGTAGAAGCTGTACCATTCCATTCGAAAAAACTGAACAAAATCAAAAAAACTATCGTAGAATGTAACGCCACCTCGCGGTTTCATTTATAAACTAAATAATTTATCTCCCAGATTATCTGATTGTCCCAGCAATTGCCTTTTAAGTGAATCCAAATTGAGGAAAATCGTTTTAGGCGAATGGACATTAGACGACTTTTTATCTAAATAGGTAAAACTCCCCCCCACTTCTTTATTCGCAAAGTTACGACAAAATGTCATAAAACAAAGTTGTAGGAGACAGTTTGCTAATTATAACTGAAAATTTTTCTTACTCGGTTAACACTTGAAAATACACAAAAAAAAAGATTTTTAAAAATGTTTAGCTCGTCACGCCCTCTTGCGGTCGTTTTAGAAGCTTAAAAATATTTTTGGTGAATTTCGCATGATCATTTTTAGTACAATTTTTTTTCCCCAAAGCTGTGGGATAAATAGTTTTCAAGATACAGCCGCGATCCGTCCTTAATGAGACATCTGGTATATATATATATATATATATATATATATATATATATATATATATATATATATATATATATATATATATATATATATATATTCTTTTTTTTTTTTGGTAGTATGTCCCTGGCATGAAAATCTATTGTTGTTAATGTAAGTATCGTCTACATATACAAAAAATATATTTAATTTCAATCGTTACTTTATATATTATAATTATATATATATATATATATATATATATATATATATATATATATATATATATATATATATATATATATATATAAAGAAATCAAACAATACACAGCGATATGAGAAAAAAAAGACTTAAGTTTTACGGACAAATAAAACGGATGAATCCGGGTAGGCTAAATTGACAAATAGTCGAATTTTATGAAAATAGGAGTAGAGCTAAAGTAGAAATAATGAAATGGATTGCTGCAATTAAAGAGGACTTAAGATCAGCAAATATTACACAAAATGAAATTCAGGATAGAGGCTGTTTCAGACACAAGGTTAATGTTTGGAAGGTTGGCCAGAGAGAAAAATGTAGGAAGGCTGGAACAATTTGGTCTGATGAAAGGAAACCAGCTCAAAGCGAAAGAATGACATTAGTATGGGCGCAAAGGAAGGCTAACAACAACAAACACCTCTAATTGTACTTCACATGGTCCACCAGGACCCATACGTGAATTGAATATATATAATTGAATATATTATAATTGAATGTGAATTGAATATAATTAAATATATATGAATATATATATATATATATATATATATATATATATATATATATATATATATATATATATATATATATATATATATATATATATATATACATATATAATAAAGAAAGACTTTTCTACTATGTACGAAAAGAGGCTTACACAACTTTTAAATACCAAACTGAACAGTGGAAACCTTATTAGAACGATCAATGGATGGGCAGTGCCAACTCTGACCTATTCCTTTGGTATTGTTAAATGGTCAGAAACAGACCTTGATGGACTGGATAGATTAACACGTCGAACATTGACAAAATTCCGATGTCTGCATCCAAATTCATCTATAAAGCGACTGTACATTCCAAGAAAGTTGGGAGGCAGAGGCCTCGTGAACATTAAGAAACTTTGTCTGAACCAGCAGAGTAAGATGGGAAAACGCTTCATTAATTCAAGCAGCACGCTAATGAAGTTGGTTGCTAAGGAGGACCGGGGTTTCACCCCGCTGAACCTAGATAAATTCGTGTTGATGGTAGAACAACACTTACGGATCGTGTCCGTGAATGGAAACAACAGACACTGCATGGACGGTATCCAAAGTCACTAGAGGATGATACCATTGATGAACCATTGTCTCTAAAATGGCTGACCGATGGGCTGTTGTATCCAGAAACAGAAGGTTTATTCGACATCTATTCAAGATAAGGTAGTAAGAACACGGAACTATGAAAAGCATATACTACACATGGATGTTGTCGACCGATGTATGAAGTGCGGTATAGTGGGGGAAACGATTGAACACCTTATCGGGGGATGTGCAGTTCTAGCCCCTAATGCTTATTTAGGAAGACATAATCAGCTGGCGAAAATTATACATCAGCAAATTGCATTAAAGTATTCGCTATTAGATAACGCACCTGCTCCATATTATAAGTACTCACCTTCTCCCGTATTGGAATCACATAATTCAATCCAATACTGGGACAGACCAATCACAACAGATCGAACGGCCGATTATAATAGACTAGACATTGTTCTAATTAGTAAAAAGGAGAAAAGGGCTTTTATAATTGACATCGCAGTGCCACTCTCTCATAATATCAGGAAAACCGAGTTGGAGAAAACCACTAAGTATGAAAACCTTGCGTACGATTTGAAAAACCAGTGGAAACCGCATAAGGTTGAGATACTGCCTTTCGTTATATCCGCCGAAGGCCTAATAAGTAAGAACTTTCCAAAAAATTTGAAGAACCTTGGTATCTCAAAGTCGATTGCCATAGTAGGACAACGTGCAGTACTCTTGCAGACATGTCACATTGTTCGTAAAATTTTATGCTAAGTGAGTGGAGTTGAATTGCTTTCTCATTTTGGCATATATACATACATACATACATATATATATATATATATATATATATATATATATATATATATATATATATATATATATATATATATATATATATATATATATATATATATATACGGACGATTTGCTTCAAATTCACAAGGTAGATCTATTCCAAGGAAGTCAAAAAGCCTATATTTTATATTTTTAGTGCTAAATTCGAGATCGAGATAAAAGTTGGGCTCCTCATGCTTGCTGTGTGAGTTGTAATGTAAATTTAGTGCAGTGCATCGCAAAGAAAAATTCTATACCGTTTGCTGTTCTTACGGTGTGGAGAGAATCTACATACAAGAACTATTTTCTCAATTAAATAATGCAAAACATAAAAAGGCATATTTATTGGACATCAGATAAAGAAATTCTAGATAATTCCGTTACACAGATTTAACATGTTTCACATGTGTATATTACATAAATATTAGATTATAAAAATATATAGTCCCCTTTTTTTCCCCACCAGCGAGCCCCTGTTACAAAAAAACTGTGCGTGTTACAATAATTAGCTTATCATTTTCGGATTTAGGACTACACAATACGTCATATACAACTATTTTCATCAATATTTCCTCAAAAAAGTTTAAATATGTTGATCTGTGTTATTATTCTAATTATATTTATAAAAATGAGTTTGTTTTTTCACTTAAGATTGCCTAATTAATAACTTGCTTACCATACAAAACTATTGAGAATTCACGTTATTAAAAAAAAAATCTTGTGTAAAAAATAATTGTAGGGTCTTCAACTTTTAGCCTAGGCTGCATGTTCAAAAAACAGCTGTTCGAAATTGTCAAATTAGTTTAATAATTGTTATTACCTAAACAACAGAACTAGGTAGCTAAATCTATAAAACAACGACAAGCAAGAGTGAATATGAACAGTATGTAAATAAAGTGGTACGAGGTTAAGCAGGCATTTTCATTATGTAAAATACAAATTGGTTATACGAGTTCCGCGTTTATACGGTCATGAATACAAAAGTATAGTGCTACGAGATAATAAACTGAAATGTTACTGTTACTAGTTACTGTTAGAGCAGAGTACTCTGCACCTGTAGCATCCAAGTTATTGCTACAAATATAACCTCTGAAAATTGCAGAAAATAATTTCCATAAAAAATTTCACTGTTAACAGCGCTTAATATTAATACTCGTAGAATTTGTGATGTGGTGGAAGATTTGCCTCGTTCTGGTCGGCCATTAACTATGACTGAAAATTGTCATTTAAATTTGAGAGAGATAACCGCTGATCCTTCTGTGTCTCACGAATCAATTCGTGCCATTTCAAGCGATTGAAATCCAACTGAGCCGAAATTGAAAAAACCACATCAAAGGCGATCAAAAGCTAAGGTGATGTTGACTGTTTTCTTTGATTATCGTGGTGTTGTGCACTCGGAATTCTTGCTAGAAGGACAAACGGTAAATAAATAATATTATCTGAGCATTATATGGCGTTTGGGAGAGCAAATTCGTCGAAAAAGGCCAGATTTATAGAAAGAAAACTCTTGGAATTTGCATCACGACAACGCAAATTCAATATAAAATCCGAAAATTCAATATAAAAAGTTGAAATAAATATCTTACTAATTTAATGCTGGGAAAGTAATTTTTCGGTTTAATCTAATTATTCCACGCTTTCTTCTTTTCTTCTTTTTCTTCTCTAATTAATAAATATAAACATATACATATAGATATATATGTTTTTAATATCTTTTTAAATCAGTCAATTGACATTTGGTAAAAATTTGTTTAGGTTAGAAAAAAACAAACAAAGTTTTAATGCTACAGAAAAATATTAATTTAATAGTTTAATTAATAATTAATTTATTAAAATTAATAATAATAGTAGTTAATGTACATGATAATAATAATAATCAATAATAAGTTGATAAAAGCTGAAATTTTAAATTTAGCGTTTTTGTTCATTATCGTCCTCACAACCGCTTTAGGAGTTTGAACTCCGTTGGAGACGTTCTTAATTAGTCTTAATATAGCCCAAGAAAGAAAAAATTGATTTCAAATTTTTATTTTAATAATTAGTTTATAAAAGCTATAAAATCAGAAAATTAGCGATTCTCATTATTAACGCCCCGGTAACTGGTGTAGGGAGTCCAACACTCATAAATATTAGCCTATCCATTAAGTACACATGTATTTTCTACATGGATACCAAGTTTCAAGTCAATCGGATGCATGGTTCAGTAGTTATAACCGGACATCCGTAAAAACCACTGCAGATTTATATATTAGTATAGATAGATATATGTACACAAAAGTAAAGGGAATTGATCATTTGAAAAGCTTAAAGCCCGCTTAAAGGGACTGTAAACATTATTTTTTATCGCTAAGTTGTCACAACTGTCGTCCCTGCCTGTTGCAGAAGGCTTATGGTGAATCGACTTTATCAAAATCACGTGCATATCAGTGGTACAGTGCATTCAAAAGAGATCGAGATGTGGTGGAAGATTTGCCTCGCTCTGGTCGGCCAATAACGTCTTCAACTGAAGTAAACATCGCTAAAGTGAAGAAAATGGTGACTGAAAACTGTCATTTAAGTTTGAGAGAGATAATCGCTGATCCTTCTGCGTCTCACGAATCAATTCGTACCGTTGTAAGTGATTGTTTGGGCATGAAACGCGTTGCCGCTCGACTAGTGCCGAAAGGCCTGAATTTTCTTTAGAAATTCAATAGCGTAAAAGTCGCTGAAGACATGCTAGAATGAGTCAATTCCGACCCCACATTCACAAAACCCATTGTAACTGGTGACGAGAGACATGGATATATGAGTTTGACATGCAAACCAGTCAACAAGATTCGGAATGGCGCCTTCCAACTGAGTCGAAACCCAAAAAACCACGTCAAAGGCGATCAAAAGTGTAAGTAATGTTAGTTCGTAGTGTTTCGTGGATGGAAGAATACGCTAGACTATTAGTCCGGGAGTACATCCGATCGTTTATGTCCCGTTTGTTGGGAACGTTTTTGTTTTTTTTTCTCGTCAAAAAAATGTGTCAACTGAAAATTGGAAAAAGTAGAGAAATTAATTGTTCAATAAGATATAGTGAGTTGTTCTGAGGATGGTTTGTAAATCGTTAAAAACTAAAACGTTAACAAAACAATAAAAAAATAATAATATATTCATAATTGACCAAAAATCCCAAAATAATTAAAATAATAATATTAGAACTATGTAGGAAATAGGAGCAAAGTATTAGAAAGATTAGTTTAGAAACTCTAGTAAGACGTTAATACGGAGTATCGTTCGGGCAGATCGAGGATACACAACCTTAACCCCAAGTGATATATACATAAGTTCGAACATCAACACTTCTGAGAAACATACTTTCTGGTGACGGAAGATATTCTATGATAAATTTCCTGCTGCCTTAGACCACGCCAATATAGATAAAGAAAATTCGCTTAACTGACTGAAGAGAGGTTGGCTTCACCTACAGACAGAAATCATAATAATATCCATACAAGATCTCGTAATTCATACCAAAAATTATGAAAAGTATATTATGAAAAAAGATGTTAATGATATATGTCGAATGCGATATGCATATATATATATATATAATGATATATGCGCTGGAGAGACTATACACCACAGAACTGCTGAATGTTCAGCACTGCCTATCATGGAATACATAATCAGGTAGTAAAAATTATACACTGGGAATGGGCGGTGATATACAGCCTCATCAACATCCACCACCATACTACCAATATTCCCCAGAACCGATTTTGGAATCCAGTGTTTCGCTGCTCTATACCAATGATATGCCAGTAATTACAGACAAGATAATAGACTATAACATACCAGACCTTATATTAATTGATAAAAGAAACAAGAAGGCCTTAATAGTTGATGTGGATTGTTCGTGAACGCAAGATCTGGCAAAAACGGAAATATGAAAATCCCTCAATAAAGCTCAAAAATGTATGGAGTTTGTTGAGGAGAAAGAGAGAGCAACAAAACTAGTTATCCTAGCTATATCATGTAATTTCGTATATAATTCCCATTGGTCACCTCGTATCATAGATAAGATATATATAACCTAAGATTGTTGACGTTTTCTGTCGTTAGCTTAGTTATAAACGTTGTATCGTATTAGTGTTTTTCAACATTTACACCATGGTTTAAGTGATAAAATTAGGATATTTTGATTATATATTGTGTAGTTTATAATTTTGTCACCACGAAGGGCAAACCATTCAGTTCTCAGTCCCAACAGCTAGTGATTAATTTGTTGAACTATTCTGAAAAAGATAAATCTAATGGGGTCCCCTAATACTGCTGTCAACATTTCAGGAATTAAGTATAAAATAACAACGGCTGAAATCGAAATAAAATGTTAAAATTGCAAGTTACACCAGGAATATGGGTTAAAATGTATCAAAGAACTTATTGTAATTTTATTATGTGCATTGTGTCTGATAGCATTTTTAATTTTTTACTGGTAGCTTGCAGTTTTTATTGTTTAAATATTTTATTATTATATATTAGGACATTCGTTTTATTTGTTTTTCTTTTATTTGCTGTAGCGTGTAGCTCAAGCATTAGATATATCCATGAGTAATGTGACCAGAATCTGAAAGCATTTATTGACTCGACCCCGAAAAAAAGCAAAAACATTTGATTTGTCTGATTAGCAGCAAATGTTAAATACATAATAAAGTTTAAGTCATGAACTTGCAGAAAAATCAGTGATGTCCATAAGCAATAGTTCTTTGCAAAGGTTTCTACCATCTATTGGTTTCAAATACAAAAAGGATAACATCAGGAGATATTTTATTGAAAAAGCCACTATTGCTGCATAACGTACAAAATTTTTGAGAATTTATGTAGAAAATTTGGAAAAAATATCGTAAAATCGTTTTTCTAGATGAAACTTGGATATTTTCAAAAGGAAATCCTAGAAAATCTTGACAAGACAAAGTGTAAAACGTCCATTAGGCGTTGAAGGAAAAAGATTTATTGTAGTAGATGCAGGTTCTGAGAATAGGTTTATTCCAAATTCAGGCCTGGTATTTTCTTCAAAGAATAAAAATAGTCATGGGGAAATGAATAACGACTTATTACTGCAGTGGTTGAGGACTAAGCTTTTGTATAATTAGAGGAACCAGCAATCATAGTGCATTAAGTGAAAAAATGCCAGACCTAAGTTTCAGAAAACTAAGTTTCAAAAAAAAAAATAATAATATCGCTTTTCAAAGGAACCTAACAAAGTTAGAATTATTACAAATTGCAAAACAATATAGAACTGAAAGAAGGTATATAGTAGATGAGAATATTCGGTTACATTGGCATGAAATGCTTCGAACACCACCTTGTGCACCACCTTATACATCACCAGTGCGAATTTAACGCCCCAGAGTTAATATGGGCCAATGCAAAACAATATTATGACAAACATAAGGGATGGGCATAGTGATAACAATATTTTAGCTATGTGGCAAGAAGCCTTAAACCAAATTACTCCAGGAAAATGGAAGAAGTGTATAGACCATACAAATAGAATCATACTAGATAGATACAAAAAAAATTACAGAAGTGACACCCTTAATTATTACCATTAATGATGAAGATTATACCGACTCTAGCAGTGATTCTGACGCAGAAAATTAATTTAACAGTTTTTATATTTAATTTTTATCCTAGAATAAGATTGTGGGGTTTTGTGAAGTGAGGAAATAGAAAAAGAAGTTAAAGATGAATTCTTAGCATCATATATAGCAGATTGAACCAAACGGAATGTGGAATTTTATGCTTATTGAAAAATTCAGGAGGTTACTGGAGAAGATGGCAGTAAATTAATGAGAAAATATATTTATTTAAACTCATAAAATTTTAAACTCATATAAATATATTTATATGAATTTAGTACATCGATTCTTATATTTTAAGAAACCCGCTGATGAATGATATACATTTTGGTTTCTATAGGTTTATTGATTAATATAATTGGTGGTACAATTTTCATTATTTTCAAAATAATGCAAACACTCTGTATTGTATATTATTGTATTATTATTGTATTGTATTGTAATGACACACATATTCTAGAAACATGCTACATTGACCTTTTATTGTATCATTGAATTAAACAATAAACTCCACAATATCTAAAAAATACATAATTTATGTAATGCCCGTTCTAAAATAAAAAATAAAGCTGAAACGGTTATTATTTTAATGTATTAAAACCTTTTAGAGTTTGCTGGTTTCCAACTTTATGCAAATTCTTTAGGTTAGGTAATTTTATCATTAATAATTAAAAAAGTTCACCATTGAGGATATGCAGAATGAATCAATTGTGTTGGTTCCTTGGCTTGTTATTCATCTTTTTCTAGTTGATTCACTATTATAATACCTGGATCTATGACAATTAAAATGACACTCCCAACTTTTATATAAAAGGAAACATTCCCCTCAATTTCTTGATTCTGTTTATTAAGACCTGAATGAGAACTTTTCTCATTGCACTTAAACTTGACTTTTTGGAGACCACATTTTAGACCGACATTTGATTTTACCTTTATAACCAATGCAAGAGTTCAGCAAATGTTCTTGTCATTTTTTTATAGGCCAACATCCTCATGCAGCTTGAACACGTAGAGTTATGTCATTTATATTTTAAAAAATGGCGTATATCACCTATTTTACAAAGAAAGTAGTGTTTAAATTGTTAAAGTTCTAATGAAAAACTGGTAAAAATATAGGTCTTAACGTATGCCTGGCAAAGCAAAACAAAAAACATGTCAGATGTACAGAATCAAAATCATAGATAAGATATATATACAACCAAATATTTTCGTTACATAAAATACTCGAAAATCGATATATCATGGCATTTCGACGCTGGGTGGGCGTATAATTAACAAGTATCTTAATAAATGTTACTATTATATTTTATTCGTTCTAAATTATTATTACTTAAAACTACAAAATCCACAAATAGGCCCTCTACTGACTGATTTGCGAACTAGAGAGTTGGCATTTGATTGGTGGCTCGGCGATATTCGAAAGTCTTTCTCGTTGGCTTCGCTTGTAATCTAGATGGCTCTAACTCAGACATACGTACAATTCTTAGTTCATATGGATTTTGTTTGTGACGTAATCGTCAGGTTTCGTAAACAGGAGTGTATATATGTATACATACAATCCGATTTACCGATGATATATACATATCATCATCATCATCAATTCGTATCAATCCACTGCAGGATGAAGGCCTCTTCAACATGCTTCCAACTTCCGCGGTCCTGAGCTCTCCTCTGCCATTGGGGTCCAATATACTTAATAATGTCATGTATATATATATATATATATATATATATATATATATATATATATATATATATATATATATATATATATATATATATATATATATATACATTGACTACATTGTCCAGTCCAAAGTCAGCTACAAATAATTTCAATATCCCATAATATAAAGCAGAAGCAGCTACTTAAAAATGAGACGAGCTAGGCCGATTCCAATGACTAGCACGCCTAGGCCAAATACAAGATCTTTCTAATCAATGTTACAAAAATCCTGTCGATTGTGTAACAGAGTAGATATTTTTACAAAAGGTCTTTTATTAAACAGTTATAACTTTGTTTAACACTTCTGGTAACCGAATAATTAAATTCTTATTTTCTTTAAGCAACAAATATTAATATCCAACAGAAAAGCTAATAATTCGGCAAATACTGAATAATCTACTTACCAACTTTCTGAAATACGTATTATATACAATTCAGGTCCATAAATAAAAAACCTGAATCAATACATATCGTGTCGGTTCACAACAAAAAAAGGACCGTACCATCATCTACCGCCCTCCCCAAAAACAGAAAATCGAACGAAGACGGTTTTGCCTCAAGAGATTCGGAAAACTTTTATAGGACCAAGTTGGCAGGCCGTAAAAACTTGTTAAAATCGAACCAATTAAACGGGGAGATCCGTAACGGTAAAGCCTGATAGTCCATTGGGATTAAGATCCGGCTGAGTAAGGATCAAAAAAAAAATATCTTAATTAAAATAGGGAGGGAGACGCACCTGTAAATAATTTGGTTTTAAGAAATAAGAAGCTCTTAAACTGAATGATTTTTTTAATTTAAATAATATCCGATAGTATTCGGTGTAGCCCCAAGTAATGTCGTCATTTTCTTTTTAATTTTAGAAACAATGCCATCTACTGATAATAATTTTGACTTAATATAAGATAAACTATAATTTAGTTAAATAAATTCAGTCAAAAAAGTACCGGGAATTGGTGAATAAAACCAAATTTACTGCATCGTCTTCAAAGTAGGCCCCCTCCGAAATAATACAATTATAATAAGGAATAATCTAATTGTCAAAACATTTTTTAAACGCATTTTCTGGAATCGACTTCAGTTCTCGCCGCGAATTCTCTTTTATGTCTTCTATCGACTGAAAACGGGTGCCTCGAAGGGGTAATTTGAGTTTTGGAGAGAGAAATAAGTCGGCCGGAGTCATATCAGGTGAATATGGTGGTTGTTCAATGGTGTTTACTAAGTTTTTGGCTAGAAATTCGTTCACAATGATAGCCTTGTGAGATGATGCGTTGTCGTGATGCAAAATCGAAGAGTTTTCTTTCCACAAATCTGGTCTTTTTCGACGAATTTGCACTACTGTCTGACCGTTTAGCAAGAATTCCGAGTGCACAACACTACAATAATCAAAGAAAAGTCACCTTAACTTTTGATCAACTTTGACATGGTTTTTTTCGGTTTCGGCTCAGTTGGAAGGCGCCATTCCAAACCTTGTTGACTGATTTGCATGTCAAACCGTACACCCATGTCTCGTCAACAGCTACAATGCATTTTATAAATATGGGGTCGGAATTGACTTGTTCTAGTATGTCTTCAGCGATCTTTAAGCGATTGAGTTTCTGAAAAAAATTCAGGTCTTTCGGCTCTAATCGAGCGGTAACGGGTTTCATGCCCAAACAATCGCTTAAAATGGTACGAATTGATTCGTGAGACACAGAAAGATCAGCGACTATCTCTCTCAAACTTAAATGACAATTTTCAGTTACCATTTCCTTCATTTTAGCGATATTAATTTCAGTCGAAGACGTTGTTGGTCGACCAGAGCGGAGCAAATCTTCCACCATATCTCGACCGCTTTTGAATGGACGGTATCACTTATATGCACGTGTTTTTGATAAAGTCGATTCACCGTAAGCCTTCTACAACATTTTCAGCGACTCGGCACACGAAATTTCATTTTCAAAGCAAAATTTTAGATAAATTCTTAGTTCAATGCTTTTATCCATTGTAAAATTCGCAAAACACACTTGAGATGAATGACAAAATCGAGTACTGTAAACAAACTAAATGACAGATGACTTCAAACTCCGCATCAGTATAGAGGACAGTTAGCGATAAAAAGAATTTTGACAATCTATTTCAGCGGGCATTTGAAATAATCAATTCCCGGTAACTTTTTGACAGTATATATGTTGATACTAGGATATAATAAAGAAATTTTAGAAAGGGTAGAAGCACATAAAATCTGATATTTATAATGAAACTACTAGGATTACTAGGACAAAAACTGTTAAGAAAATATACCAAAATCAACTTCTGTTTTATTAACCTGAAAAATGCATTTGATACACTAAAATAAGGGATGTCTGGAAAATTCTAAAGAAAAGATGACCAGAAGAGGGAGTAATAGAAATTATCAAGGCCTTATACACCAACAACAAGAATAAAATAAGAACGAATAACGATCAATCCACAGAATTTGATAGATACATAGGCCTAAGACAGGATTGCGTACTGAGTCCACTGTTAGTTTCAGTAGTTATCGACGATGTTGAAAAAAATTGCAAAGCAAATTGCAAGAATACCAAAATAAGTTTTAGAAAAATGAAAGGTGTGACAATGCAAGAATTACTGTTCGCTGATGATATGGTCCTAATGGGAGATTCTGAAGAAACATACAACATAACTTAACAATGTATAAGGAAGAGCTAAGAAAAGCCAACATAGAAAAAAATATCGACAAAAGCAATGATAACAGGCACAAAAATAAAACATAAAATTGTACTCGATACGAAGGTAATGGAGCAAGTCAGTGTCAGTTTGAAATATGGAGGTTCTGCTTAGCAGCAGACGATTTATAAAATACATTTAACAAACCAAAATTGAAAATAAGAGATATAAACTTACCAGATTTAGTAAGCAACTAAAAAATCTCTACAATTAAATATCACGAAATATATCTTGAAACTCTGAACGATGAACTATTTACACTTTACACTATTACATCATCATCAACCAGTCTCAATCCATTGCATCCAACTCTCACGGTCCTGAGCTCTCCATTGCCATTCTGGTCCAATATACTTAATAATGTCATCAGTCTATCATGTTTTCGGTCTTCTTCGTGGACGTTTGCGATCAAGCGGTATCCAGTCCAGGACCGCCCCGGTCCATCTTTCGTCTCATCGCCTCGCTACATGGCCTGCCCACTTCAATTTCAATTGCTTTATTCTTCCAATGATGTCAGTCACTTTCGTTTGCTCTGTGATCCATCTGCAGGTCTTTCTATCCCGTCTAGTAATGCCAAGCATACATCTTTCCATTCCCCTCTGAGCTACTCGAAGTTTTTGAACTGACTGTGATGTGAGTGTCCAGGTCTCACTTCCCTATGTCATAACGGGCATGACACACTGTTCAAAGACTTTTCTTTTCAAGCAAAGTGGTAGTTTGCTCTTAAACACTATGTCGAGCCTGCCAAATGCCTGCTAGCCACATTTAACGCGTCGTTATCTCCTTCCATTGAAACCCTCTGCCCAAGATATAAATAGTGATCCACTTCCAAATCCGTGATCCATGATCTCCAGTCCTTTGCAGCTCTTGGACGTGTCTTTACAGCTACTCTGGGTCTTGTAAAAAAAGCACGATATCATCTGCGAATCTAAGATGATTTAAGTATGCACCGTTAATCCTTATTCCATCCTGTTTCCAATCCGGATTACGGAACACTTCTTCCAGGAAGGCTGAGAAAAGAAGAGGCGATATTGAGTCACCCTGCCCCGCTCTACATTTCTACCAACCTCAAGATCGTCAAGGTGGACTGTGGCTGTAGCTTTGTCATATATCGATCCTAGTAGATTTACATAGGCTTTCTCTACACCCTAATTAAGCAATGCATCCACTATGGCCCGCTTTGAGATTCAATCAAATGCTTGATTGAATGACTTGCTGTAGGACCTGGATGTGATCTGGACCTGGATGAGGACCTGGATATTGTACTATCATCACGCATTAAGGAAAACATGTGTGTCCTTTTCTTTCTTAGCTTCTGCTTAGCTTTGTTAGTTCCCCTGTTTTCTTCCAGAGCCTTTTGTACAAGCTGCATGTTGAATCGGCGCATTTCCTCTCGAATACGTTTTCTTATAGTTTTGCAAAGCTCAACGTACTCGACCCTACCAAAAGGGCTGTCTGCATTCTTCATTGTCCGGCGTTTTTCCATTTAATTAATGGTCTCATTGAAAATGTTTGACTCTTTGAAACAATTATCTTCTGGTGCTATTGAAGCCGCCGTTTTAAGCACATTGTTGGTGATTTCTTCATATTGGTCAGTAATTTTCATCTCCTCCGGGTCTTGTAACACAGCACAGAGCAATTACAAAATCTCTGCCCCTCTCCAGCAGCTTCCCAGAATCCACTGCCTCTTTTTGATCTTATCATTCTTTCGCGCTCTTTTCGGCAGTTTATCCTAATCTTTGCTCGTACCATTCGGTGGTCACTTCCCACATTAAAGTGGTTAAGGACAGTACAATTGCAAAATATTGCTTTATCGTTTGACATAATGTAATCAATTTCACTTGTGAATTCAGATGGACTTTTCCATGTCCATTTTCTGTTGATCTTTTTCTTATAAAACGAATTCATAATATAGAGTTCTTGTCCTTCAGCAAAGTCAACTAGCCTGTCACCTCTATTGTCCCGCTCACCCTTTCCATATGGGCCAGTTGCATGTTCACCAGTTCTTGCTTCTCCGATTCTGGCATTAAAGTCGCCCATCAGGATTTTATACCTAAACTTCTCTTTGTCTAAAAGTTGGGCCACATCGTCATAAAATTCCTGAATTTCCTCATCTCTATGGCTTATAGTTGGTGCATAAGCTTGGACGATTTTAAACTTAAACTTCTTATTCTACTGAATGACGCATTGATAAATACGAATGATAATTTGCCGGATATACTTTCAAATTTGACTAGACTGTCTTTCAGCTTTCGATTGAAGAGGAATCCAATTCCACCATATCGTCCATTCTCCGTACCTCGGGCGTAGAGTACGTGACCAGTTGGTTCTAATTTGATTAACTCTTCGCCCTTTCTTCGTATTTCACAGAACCCAATAATATCCCAATGTATGTTGTCAAGTTCAATTAACAGTCGGGTTTCCGTTTTCATTGTCCATATAATAAGCGTAGCAATGTCAAAATTCAAATGGCAGCCTGATCTAACCCGATGATTCGTCGCACCCTCTGTCTTGGGGCAGATCTTCCCGCTGCCGTAGGTAGTTGCCCCTTGGCCTCCGGGAATGAGGGCTGTGTTTGAAGTTGTACTGTCATGCTGAAGGCATGGACCGTAATCTGCCACGCTGGTCCAATGCGGGTTGGCAGATTTTGGATCATGTTAGTCTGAGGCCTCTGCTTCGATCTGTCCGCCAAGGTTGACCCTCCCAGGAACTTACGCTCCAGACAGCATTGCTCAAAGCTTCATTGTCCTACTCAAACCCCTTTACCACCTCAAGGTCTGATCCACAAAGGGGATCACTATTACATATATAGGTTTATTTGTTATAAATTAAGTTGATTCTTCTGTCCTTTTTGGAAGCCAATTTGTCTATAACCTGTGGATATGTCTAAATTGTCAATTATAATGACGATTATGACAAATAATTTAAACAACAAACACATTTTAGAATTAAGGCTTATTTTCTATTTGGAGGGGGGGGGGGGGGGGGTGTTCACCTCTGCACTTCTTATATACCAGCCGCCATTGGAGCAAGTCAAAAACTATAAATCTTTAAAATTATTGATTGATTTGTTCGTTACTTTGTGATAGTTCATTTTTTAAATCGAATTAAACAATTTTTATACTTTGTTATCTATCACGTTTATTTTTAAACTTGTGTGACTATAGTTTCATAAAACGATTTTACATTCTCAAACACAACTTTAAAACTAAGGTATTACAGTTGTTTATTTATCTTATGTACCTTATTTTGCACTTTCATTGGCGTTAATTTTTTTTTAACTTAATTTTTAATTAAATATCTGAAGTAGAACTATCCCTTGAAAATATCCCTAATTCTAATTTTACAATAGAAAAAATTAAAAGGAATCTATAAATGAATCGAGAATACCACAACAAAAATAAAGACCATATTATCAAATCCAATTCAATTGTTGTTCCAGAGAAAAAACTAACGAAACAAAAATTATAAACTTTCTAGAATGAAGACCTCGTCAAAATAAAAGATGACTCTACCACAAAAATTCAAAATGTGTTAAAATCAACAATAAAAAATATAAACACCATTTAGTCAAACGAAGATAAATATAAAATAGTCGATATGAATTATAGTCCTCCAAAACTGTACGGTTTAATTAAAATTCATAGTTTCAGAAATAAAATAAAAATAAAATTCAAGAAAACTTTCCAATAAGACCGGTAGTTTCGTACACAAATAGCCCTTTAAGAAACCTACCATTTTACTTAAATGATATTTTCAAAAACTAAACGAATTTCTCGCGAAAACATTCAATAAAAAACTCAGTGGACCTTACAAAAAAAATTTGCAAACTATATATACCAAAAAACAGGTTTCCAGCATCCATTGACGTTAGTAACATGTTCCCGAATATTCCGAACAAAGATTGTCTACTATTAATAGATAATTTACTCATAAAAAATAACATCAATCTAATTATTAAGCAAGATATTTTAGAACTCTTTAACTTATGCACTAATGAAAATTATTTTCAATTTAATAACGTTTTTTACAAACAAAAGGATGGTCTAGCAATGGGTTCCCCACTAGCCCTTTATTATCAGGACTATTTATGTCAAACTTGGAATATAATTTTTTTAAAACGGATAAAGCAAAAAATATATAGTTTCGGTTTATATATGTAGATTTTGGTTTCTTATACTGGAAATGACAGACAAATAGAAGAAACATTAAATCATTTAAATAGTATCCATCCAAAAATAAAATTTACAAACATTTACAAAATCAAACAATAAATTTTCTAGACCTTTCAATATCAAAACAAAATAATAAACTAGAATTTAATATCTATAGAAAACCCACATACTCAGATATAACAATTACAAAATAATCAATCCACCCCATTACACATAAATATGCTGCATATAAGTCTATAATCCACCGAGCTTTCACAATTCCACTATCTGAAAATACTAGAAAAATAGAACTGCAAAAAATAAAACTAATAGTACAAAATAATGGCTTAAAAAAAAGAAATTGGTTTAGTTACTTAATAAATAAAAAACGGAAACAATTACTAATTCATCAAGTATATCCAAAAGTAAAACAAACAAATGATAAAAAGTACTGTAAAATTCCATATTTCGGTCCAATTTTAGTACAGATAGCTCGCTTTTTAAGGAAACATAATTTGCAAATAGTGTTTAAAACCCCCCAGTCAACCAGTACATTACGTTTTAATGCCAAAGATAAAACATCACAAAATAGAAAATCTGGAGTTTATCTGTTAAGTTGCAACGAGTGCAATAGCTGCTATGTGGGACAAACCGGCCGAAATTTTCAGACCAGATAAAAAGACCAGACCAAAGAATACAAATCTGCGTACATATATTTCCCGAGATTACAAATTTGAAAATTTTACATATAGCGCCAAAAACCAAAAAAATTAAACATTTTAGAAGGTATTGAGATTTATAAATATAATAAAGATTCGTCTAGACAGCTATTAACCGATCAGACAGATCTCCGAAATTCCCCATTATTTAAAATATTGTAAAAAATTAACCCTAATAAAAGTGTAAAATTAGGTACATAGAATAGATAAACAGCTGTAATACCTTAATTTTAAAATGATGTTTGAGAATGTAAAATCGTTTTACAAAACTATAGTCACACAAATTTAAAAATAAAAGTGAGAGATAACAAAGTATAAATTTTAAAATATTCAAAAAACAAGACAAAAAATTTCCTGTGCTCAACGTAAAATTCTCAATCCTTCAGTCGCCATCAAATTCCAGCAAGCATCTCCCGAGACCGGTTTCTGGCCTTAAGCCGTCATATGTCGGGTTTGGAGTCGACTTGCTCGTCCGACTGATGATACGTGGAGCGCAGGAAATTTAATTTTCCTTGTTTTTGAATATTTTAAATATTCTCCAATTGGCCACTGTGTATTTTCAAGTATAAAATTGTTTTATTCAAATCAAGAATATCAAAATGTATTGCTTTTATACATTAGTGGTATACATAACACAGTTAGGTGCGGAAAATCACATCAGTTAGGTGGCGTCCAGTTTTGTCGAGACATTCTTGTAGACGTGTAGCAAAATCGTCCATATTCCTTTTTAGCATAGCACGAAGAATGTTTTCAATTTCGTGCGTTATGGTTTCAGAAAGAGCTGCAACAGTTCGCGGTTTGTCTATATAAGCTTTGAATTTTAAGTTGCGCCATAAATAGTACTGGATCAAAGTCTGGGATCAAGACAAAATTATTGTCGTATGTATCAAATTCAGATGAGCATGTTGTCTTTTTTAGCATTCTTTTTACGAATCGAGACTTCAAGTTCTTTGCAATTGTCTTTGTTACTTAAAGCTAATTGTCCGTTTTCCTTTTGGAAGCAAAGACTTTGCGGTTGATAGCCTGTTAATTTAGTTTTAAATGTTTTTTAAAAATTTCGGGTGTTATTTTTTTGGAAATCTTTTTCTATTTCATTAAGTTGATGTTTTTCATATTTTCTTTTAGTTTGTCTAATGAGCTTCGATGCTTCTTTTATTACTTCCAAAAAGATGTTATGATGTATTGCTATTTTATGACTGTTCTACTCTTTGAATGCTTTACTTCGACTTAATACTGCTTGTAGCAAACCTCATCCCACCACGGATGTTTCCTACGTTTTTCTAAAGGAACCAACTTTAAGGCTGTTGCAATTGTCTTGGTTACTTAGAGCTAATTGTCCGTTTTGCTTTTGGAAGCAAATACTTTAGGGTTGATAGCCTGTTAATTTAGTTTTAAATGTTTGGTAAAAATTTGGTGTTTGGTTGGCATTTTGAGCATAAATATAGAACAATTTGTCAACAACTTCGAACAGCTTCTCGACGCGCGTTTCGCCTACCATGTTACCATCATCAGGAGATGATTTAATCTAATACTAAACTTTATTTTTACTGTTTCTTTTGAAAAGTAGTAGTTTCTTTCAATAATTGTATAAACTTATGTTTCCTCATTATTTTATCTACAATGTTGTTATAATTCCCATCCACTTTGGACATCTCCCTAATTAAGTTTAATTCTTTGTTATAATGGTAAATCCGAATACAAACCATTCATGTATGAACTCGATAACAATGAGATTGGATGTTTGGATTCCAATTTTGGATGTTTTAGTGACAAGAAACAATAAAAATAGCTTAGAGTTTGATATTAAAAAAAATATATACCACCAATTCGAGCTACATTTCTAACGATTCTAATCATGACTTCCCTAATAAGATGGCTTTTTTCATGCTTTATCAACGAATCGACCCATTTTTTGGCATCTTCATAAGAATGGAAGTGCTGTTCAGCCAGGTAATGAGTTATCGATCGGACCAAGTGGTAATCGGAAGGAGCAATGTCCGGTGAATATGGCTGGTGGGAGGACTTCCCACTTAAGTGTTTCCAAGTAGGTTTTGATAGGTTTTGCGATATGTAGCTGAGCGTCGTTATGCTGCAAAATTACTTTGTCTTGTCTCTCCTCGTATTGCAACTATTTTCCCTTCAATGCTCGGCTCAAACGCATTAACTGTAGTCGATAGCGATCTTCCGTGGAGGTTTCGTTAGGTCTGAGGTGGTCATAATACACTACACCCAACTGATCCCACCAAATACAGAGCATGAGTGTGAAACTATGGATATTCGGCTTTGCCATTGATGTTGATGCATGGCCGCGCTTCCCCACGATTTTCTACGTTTCGGGTTACCGTAGTGTATCCACTTTTTATCACCATTTCAAAACCCTTTTCTTTTCTGCCATTAGAGCAGCTGTTCATACGTGAAAAAACGACGTTCCACATTTATCGGCTTTAATTCATACGGCACCCAATTTCCTTGCTTTTGAATCATTCCTAATGCTTTTAAACGTTATGTTATCAACTCCTTATAATTCTGTAAGTTCACTTTGCGTTTGACAAGGCTCTTCATCGAGTAATCCTTCCAATTCCTCGTCTTCAAACGTTTTCGATGTGTCAGAGCGTTATTTAACATCAAGATCATTATTTTTAAACCGTCTAAACCAATTTCTGCATCAATTCAATTCTTCTATTGAAACCTTCGGTGTGAAACACTAAACTCAAAGAGATTTACCACTAAACACCAAGTCACTTTTTGAAAACTTCTCGACGCACGTTTCTGCTGGTATTAAACACTTATCGGAGTCTTTCAAAGCTTTCGTCAGAGGGTCATGTTATGCAAAAAATATTTCAAATAAAAGTCAGAATATGCCAAATATTTCTAAGATCGTCAAACGTCTGCGAGAGAAGGATTGTTTTTATTTAAAAGCTGATAAGGAAAATAAGATTGTAGTAATGGATAAATCTGATTACTTTGAACGCGTTGAAGAATTAATTCAAGACGATCCGTACAAACGATTACCTAGGAATCCATGATCAAAAATAGTTAGTGAAGTCAGAGATACATCTTGCAACAGCCTTGTTTCTCTTTCTTTGAAAAACAAACTGCATATTTCTAATCCAAAAGTACCAAAATTGTATGCTCTACCAAAAATTCATAAATCAGGAAAATCAATGAGACCAATTGTATCAGTCATTGATTCTCCAACATACAACTTGGTATAATTTTTAACAAAAGAATCTGAAAATCTACCAAACCAACTACCTTCTTGTTCAATTCTTCTATTGGAACCTTTGGTGTAAAACACTCAACTTGAAAAGATTTACTACTAAACACCAAATCACTTTTTTGAACTGCTCGATGCACGTTTCACTAACCATGTTAGCATCTCCAGGAGATAATTTATTCTCAAACCTTCTTACCTTCTTGTTCTGTGATAAACTCAACAAAATTCATAGAAAAAGTTAAAAATACAGATCTACAGACGTATCATCGTTGTTTCCAAGTGTCCCGATTCCACATACCTTGAACTACCTGAGAGAATTACTCGAGTTAAACGGTTTTAATTAAAGATTATTTCTGAGTACATCTCTTTCACAAGATTATGTATGAGGCAAAATTGTTATCAAATTAATAACAGGTTTTACGAACGACAAGAAGGAACGGCAATGGGTAATCTTCTATCACGGTTCTTAGCTAAAATATTCATGAGTAAATTTGAATCCGAGGAGAAGGATGAATTCAGTTACTTTCCGAAGGCATGATTAAGATATGTGGATGACGTTTTTGCAATTTTCCATTTAAAAATGAAAACATAGAGGCTTTTATTAAGAACTAAATCCTAAATCCATGGTTAGCGAAACGCGCGTCGAGAAGTTTCCAAAAAGTGATTTCGTGTTTAGTGGTAAATCTCTTCGAGTTCACAATTTCTGCATGTTGTTTTCTGTAATTCTCCACAAGAATTCCATGTGGTTCAGCTGCAAGTTTTTTTTAAGTAATGCAATTAAATTCCACGCAAATACTCTCTCGAAATTCGACATATTTAACGATATGAAAAAATATGTTACACTTCGGCGGAATAACGCATGCCGTCATTGCAAGCCTAATGGTGGAGCTTCACGATGAAGTTAGCTGTAGCATTGCCGAAGCAAAAAGTCGAAGATAACACCATCTGCCAGGAAACAGCGAGAACTTATTCAAGTCCTTTATAGAAAAATTATTATAGAAAAATATAAGACTATAAATCGGTATAAAGGACCTATTCCGTTCGGTCAACCTTTTCAACTTTTATGACTTTAACAGGCTTCAATAGGTTTGGTTGTAATATAAATAGAATACCAGATCTGTAAATATGAAACCGGAATTTACCCATAGATGGCCATAGCTAGCAATGTAGTTACGGTCAAACCGCGTCATTGACACCATTTCCTTGTTAACATCTGACAAAGATTTTCAACTCACAACAATACAAGTTTCATACAACAGCATAGTTTGTAATAGCGTTGAACAATTCGAATTTTGTACCTGGAAACTACGATTTGCGGACAACATTGATTGTCTGTTACAATTTAAAGAAAACTGCTGCAAAATCGCATCGAATGCTTGTCGAAGCTTACGGCGAGCATGCTCTTGGTAAATCACAGTGCTTTTTTCAGTGGTTTAAAAAAATCAAAAGTGGCGATTTTGACGTGAGAAACGAAGAACGTGGAAGACCACCGAAAAAGTTTGAAAACAGGGAATTGCAAGCATTGTTTGATGAGGATAACACTCAAACACAACAACAACTCGCGTATCAATTAAATGTGACACGAAAAGATGTCTCTATATGTTTGAAAGCCATGGGAAAGATCCAGAAGATGGGAAAATGGGTTCCACTTGCACTGAATAAAAGGCAGTAGGAAAACCGAAAAACCAATTGCGAAATGCTGCTTGCCAGGTACAAAAGGAAGTCACTTTTCCATTAGATTATCACTGGCGATGAAAAGTCGATATAGTTTGAAAATTCTAAGGTAATTCCAGGCGAACAATCGACATCGACTGCAAGACCAAATCGCAATGGACAGAAGACAATGCTTTGTGTTTGGTGCGATCAGAAAGGTGTGATCTATTATGAGCTTTGCGTAAAAAACGACCAGGAATCACAAATCACGAGTGATGTGATGTGAAGTGATTTTGCTTCATGATAATGCACTATCACATACAGCGAAACTGGTAAAGGAAGTGATTGAGGGGTTTAGTTGGGAAATACTTTCGCATGCGGCTTACTCACCAGACTTGGCTGCGTCCAATTACTACCTATTTGTATCGATGGGACACGCATTTGCTGAGCGGCGCTTCATTTCTTACGGAAGTAGCTTGATATCCACAAATCGTCAGACAGATGGGAAATAATGTATAACTAGCTATAGGCAATACTTCAAATATTTTTTTTCATTTTCATACAATAAACCTGCATTTTCTATAGAATTAAATTAAATGATCTCCTGATGATGGTAACATGATTCGGGAAACGCGCATCGGAAAGAATAAGAAACTGATTTGGTGCTTAGTGGTAAATAAATCTCTTCGAGTTTAACTTATCGTTACTATTCATTAATTTGAACAATATTATTCATTTAGTCGAACTTTATTTATATAATTTAATTACAACATTTATTTGCATATGAATGTTTTAAAGTTGTAATTAGAAACCAGGTATGGTGGATTTCGTCGATATGAAGCGTACTGTGGTCTCCGAGGACTGTCAGCGTCAATATAGTGTCTTGTTAAGGTTATTCTCTACTGACCAATGTAAATTTTCAATTGACAATTCACCAATCAATTGGTGTTAATATCGTATAACCAAAATGTTTTCAAGGCGATCCATATTCCTCATTAATTGCCAAATATGATTGGGGAAATACTTACAGCAGTTTGATATTCGTTTGTAATTATGCATGCATTACTTACTTTTTCTGCAATTTTCTGAAGATTTGGTAAGTTCTACACTAAAAGTACGGAGTGAGGCAAGTGTCACGTACCATTTTAATTAATTATAACAGAGGTTGTTTTGGTGCCGGGCTATTTGGAGGTGGGCTATTGGGGTGTATAACTCCTGACTACTGTCAAATCCAAACACAATCCAAAGAAATCAAAAAACTGCAATTATAAGCCATCCGACGAGAAGTCGGCGAAAGGGTGGGTTATTTGATTGTGGAGAGGGACTCCCTATTCTTGACGCGAGAGCATATGTCGGTACCCTGATGAGTCTAACCATCAACAGACCTCCAATGTGTGGGCTTCCTCCCAGTCAAGCAACTAACGAATGTTCATTTTGGCGGAGACGCAGGTTGTTGAGCGCGCCATATATATATATATATATATATATATATATATATATATATATATATATATATATATATATATATATATATATATATATATATATATATATATATATATATATATATATATATATATATATATATATATATATATATATATATATATATATATATATATATATATATATATATATATATATATATATATATATATATATATATATATATATATATATATATATATATATATATATATCAGAACAGCCTACAAGCCACACAAAACTGTTGCAAACCCCAAGGACAAGGTTAGACTGGAAAATCATGGGTGTATAGTATATCTTGTTCCGACTGCAACAGAGCAAACATAGGGCAAACAAACAGACGAATATCGGCCAGAATACAAACGACTTAAAAAACAAACAAACAACTTCCGCTCTGTTCCAGCATCATCTACATACAGGACATAAAATCAATCAAATCAAAGCCGCGAGGTAGAAAAATCGATTAAACGGGTGCCCGACAGCGTTGCCGAGCGCCGCAAATGCTCCCGAACTACCCCGATATAATCTGCGCAGTCGCTTTTGTGGCCGGCCGGCTATAAAAGCGAACACAACGACTCGTGCACGTCCATCAATTCAGGTCGAGACATCAAAGAAAACGCACGTTTTTTCTCTGCCCTCCACCAAGTTCCAAGTGTTCCATACGGCGTGATGGCGGATAACGCGGGGTTCACCATTACTAAAAAAGCGTTCGAGGCGCTCCAGCGCTCCATTGAAGAAAAGGAAAAGCGTATCAAAGACCTGGAAGGCCAGATACGATATCTAAATGAGATGAGCAAGTTGGTTAGTTCGGAATTAAACGAACTACGCAACGAAAATCAAATTCAGGCAGAAGATCTGGAAAAACTACAAATTGAGAATACACAGCTGAAGGCCAGTCAAAATAAAGTTTCTAATAAAACCGATGCCTTTGTTAAGGCTCCAGTTCGTGAAAAGAAAAGAATGGAAACCACTATAGACGACATCCCCTTTTATGGCTCCGATATTGAGATATCGGAGACCGGCTGGACATCAGCCTCCAAATCAGAGAGCAGATTTCATTTCCCAAAGAAAAGAAACACCAAGCGCACAGTTAAAGCCGATCGTGAAGACCATCCACCTTTAAAGAAACCGGCCACAGAAGGGACTTCAAAAGCTCCCGTGTTCAAGAAGCCTGCCCCAAAGCCGGCCGAAGTACAAAAAGACCCACCAAAGAATACAGCGACGAAAACGCCTGCACAATCAACGAAGATTCCCCCTATAGTCATTAGGGACAAAATGGCGTATCTCCAGATTATGAGGATCTGCAAAGAAAAAGGCATTAATTTAGGAAAAACCACAACGAAACCCAACGGGGTCATGCTAAGACCTCCAACATCCGATGATTACAGAGCGGCCACGAAGTTATTCAACGAACGTGGCTATAAATACCATTCCTTTTGCACGCCTGAAGAGCGCAACCTTCGGGTTGTAATCAGAGGGATTGTGGAGTCAATATCAGCGACAGTCGTAGCCAAAGAACTCTCCGACATGGGCTTCCATCCCGTCCATGTCGAGTCCTGCCAAAAGAGGAGAAGAACAGGATCTATGAGCGCAAGACCTTATTTGATCAAGACATCAAGGTCCAAAGTCAAAAGTCGAATGGCCCTAGCTGTGCAGTGCTTTAACTGCCAGCAGTTCGGTCATTCGGCTAAGAAATGCCACGCCGATCCTGTCTGTGTGAAGTGTGGAGACCAGTATCACTCTCGCGAATGCAAGAAAGACAAATCATCACCAGCGATGTTGCAACTGTGGAGGCGACCATACTGCAACTTTCCAGGGGTGTCCAGCACGTCCAGAGAACTCGACGAATAACTGTCTCCAAAATAAACAAACTCGGGCCTTTTCAAGTCCAAAATTCAATAAAAAGATTCCCCCACCAACCTTCGTGTGGGGGTCCCAGAGGAACACGGTTCCTCCCAAAACGCCCGCTCCACAAGGTTCAAATCCCTTTTCCCACCTTGTGGAGCAACTCATGGGTCAACTTGTTAGCCAGTTCCAGGCCAAATTGACCGAAGCCCTCCAAACCTCCCTTAGTGGGCTAAAAATCTAAGTCAAATTTTCTGGCCCCCCATCTCCGGGCAGCAGGCCTATGGGGCCCGAACTTCTCGGGTTTTCCGGCCTGCATAAGATCCATGTAATTACCGCCTTCTTAACCCAGATTTCCCGTCTGCAGATGGCGGACCGTCGGCTTCCGCGGTCGTCGGCCCGGCATCTGGACGCTGACTAGTCGAACTTCCGATATGACTTCGATATGAGTCGACATTTTCTAATTAAGCTTCGCGAAGTTTTTCTGGTCTTCGCTGCAAACCCAATTCAGATAACGTCGAACCGGACCCTCAGGGAAAAGTTCGACGCTCCAGGGGTAAAAGTACCCCCAAAAGGGATAAAGCCAGGACCCATTTCGGGGTGAATTAATCTAATAAAGGTCGGGGCCTACGGGTCAACCTAAAACAGAATGGAAAAGCGGGCGGGCCGTGCACGTCAGTTGGACTCTTCAGTCGAAGCGGACACTTGAAAATGCCAAAAGAAGAAATACCACTGACTTATCACGAAATCTCCGGAACTATAAGATCTACAGACTTAAAATTTGGCAGACATGTTTCTTCTGCTACGTAGAGATCAGCTAAGAAAGGATTTTGCGAAAATTTACTCTGAAGGGAGGTTGCGGGGGTGTTAAGTGCAAACAAAACCGTTTTTTTAACTATAAGTCCTACAGAATTGAAACTTGACAGGGATGTTCCCTATACTACATAAACATCTACTAAAAATTTAATTTTGTAGGCTTGAAACTTGGCAAAACTATTCCTTATACTTCACAGACATTCATTAATGGGTTATACGAAAATCCGCTCCAAATAGGGGATGGGGGGGTTATAGGGTTACAAATAAACCTGTTTTAATTGTCAGCCTTACAGATTTGAAAACTGGCAGAAATATTCCTTATACTCCTCAAAATATAAATGTACAAATAAATATGGCATAAAATGCATGTACAATGCATGTACAATAAATATGGTATAAAATGGGCATAAAATGTACAAATAAAGCCCCTTTCTAACTGTAAGTTCTATAGACTTGAAACTTGACAGGAATTCTTCTTATATTTCATGAGAATTGATCAAGAACTGTTAATGCAAAAATTACTTCCTAAATGAGGTAGAAAGAGAGAAAAAATAATTAATTCAGGTATGATAATTTATATTAATACTAAGAAAATGAAGAAAACTCTGACAGCCATGTCTAATTTTTAATTCTATTAGTTGTTTAATTTTTAATCGTTCCTTTAGTATTTAATGAAGTTATTTTTGCAGATTATTATTATAAATCAAAATTTAATAAAAACTGGGTACTCGAACTATGTGACAATTACTTTAAATTCAACTGTCAAAATACTATTTTCATGTCAATAATTATTATGAGAAAAATTAAAATGTAATAAAATTTGTATCTTCTCGACGTATGTGACATTTAGTTTAAATTCAGCTGTCAAATTATTTTTTTCAGCGTCGTGCTACCCTTAATAATGCGATTATAAAATTATATCTGACGGTTATCACTATGTTCAATTAAGGCATTACTTATTGATATATTTGGTTAAATTATTGTTTCCAATTTTTTTTTCATATTTGAAGTTTGGTGAATTTTTATTTGATTTCTGTTAATACATAATACGCAAACATTTTATTCGGAATATTTTTTTAAAAGCACCGATTACAGTAAATTCTTACCCGAGAACATCGTTTGTGTCTCCTAGATAGAAAATAGTATCTGCCGTTGATTGTATTTCCATCAAAAACCAAACTGCACCCGAGGGGAGTGCAAGCACGCTGCAAGTCCTTCGTTTTCAGTTTTGTTGCATAAAAAAAAATCCTACCAAGTGATATTTCTATCCTAGAATAGTGCCTGCAAATGTCTGTAGAAAATATTTCAATTGATTGGATTATTTATTCCTTTCAAAATTGTGACGATTCACCTAGATATTATAACCGATTTATGGGTGGAATAACTGTTCGTTTGGCTGTTGACTTTAGACAGATCTTACCTGTTATATCACGACGAGCACGTGCAGATGAAGTCAAGCCCTGTCCTCAGCTATCAAGTTTATGGCTCCATGTTAAAGTCGTATCTTTGAGAATTAATATGCGTATTCACCTTCAACATGACTTAAGCGCAGAAGAGTTTTAAAAACTACTAATTGGAAATGATGGAAAGATTCCAGAAGAAAAAGGTAAAGTAAATATTCCGAGTAGTCTTTGTGACATCGTGGGAGATTTGATAACCATGACTGACAAAATATGTCCAAACATCAATCAGGCTGGAGTAAATTGAACTTTATGGTTAAAAGAAAGAGCTATACTCACTTCAACAAATGACCAAGCCAATACTGAAGTATGAATCTGTGGAGACGGCAATGGAGGGGGAAGATGCTGTCCATTATCCTGTAGAGTTTTTGCAGTCGCTTAATCCGCCAGGAATACCACCTTATGTTCTCTACCTCAAGATTGACGCACCAATAATGTTATTACACAATTTAAACCATCCAAAACTGGGCAATAGTACCAGACTTCAGGTTAAAGCTTTACATAAAAACGTAATAAAAGCTATGATTTTCAGTGGAAAATATAAGGAAGAAAAAATATTCATTCCAAGAGAATTCCTCTAATTCCACCCGACTGCCACTTCGAATTCAAACGTCTGCAATATCCTATTAATTTGCTTTACCATGACTATCAATAAAGGACATGGACAGAGTCCAAGGTCAAGGACAGTTTTATGTGGAATGCTCATTAGTCAGATCTTCTGATAACCTGGTCAGTCCAGCCAGATAAGAAAACCAAAAATGTCGTTTATAGATAACTCTTGAGTAACACATGGGCTGAAAAGTCCCGGGCCTTACAAAGAAAACACAGTTTTTTTGGTTCAAAATTAGCTTTATTCATCAACGTAATCTCCATCAAGAGCAACGCAATCATTCCAGCGCCGCTCTAACATTTCAATACCACTTTTGTAGAATGATTTATCTTTTGCCTCAAAATAGGCCTCAGTTTCAGCGATAACCTCTTCATTCGTGCGAAATTTCTTACTGGCGAGCATTTTTTTCAGGTCTGCGAACAGTCAGTAGTCGCTGGGAGCCAAATCTGGCGAATACGGTGGATGTGGGAGCAATTCGAAGTTCAATTCATGTAGTTTTGCCATTGTTTTGATTGACTTGTGACACGGTGCGTTGTCTTGATGAAATAAATTTTTTTCTTTGCCATATGCGGTTGTTTCTTTGCAATTTCGGCCTTCAAACGCTCCAATAACGCTATATAATATTCACTGTTAATGGTATTTCCTTTCTCAAGATAGTCGATGAATATTACACCACGCACATCCCAAAATACCGAGGCCATAACCTTTCCAGCCGATTGTTGTGCTTTCGGGCGCTTTGGACGAGGTTCGCCAGTTGCTGTCCACTCAGATGGCGATCGTTTTGATTCCGGAGTGAAGTGATGGATCCATGTTTCATCCATTGTCACATATCGACGCAAAAATTCCGGTTTGTTACGTTTAAACATGGCCAAACACTGCTCAGAGTCATCAACACGTTCTCGTTTTTGGTCAACAGTGAGCAAACGCGGCACCCACTTTGAACAGAGCTTTCTGATAGTCAAATGCTTATGCAATATAAAGCCAACACGTTCTTTTTATATCTTTACGATGTCAGCTAACTCACGCAACTTCACTTTTCGATTATTCAAAACGATTTTGTGGATTTTTTTATGTTTTCTGGTGTTACCGCCTCATTTGGACGTCCACTGCGTTCTGCATCATCGGTGTCTCTACGACCACATTTGAAGTCAGCAAACCAACGTTTTATTGTTGTTTCTGATGGAGCGGAGTCCCCATAACACTTTTCAAGCCATTGCTTCGCTTGAACGGTATTTTTTCCCATCAAGAAGCAGTGTAAAATTAAAAAACGAAATTGTTTTTGATTCATTGTTTTGAAAATAACAAAAGTAGCGTCACTCTTAGCACAATAACTCACAAACTAATGAATAGAATATCATCAAATTTTAACAGCTGTCTTTTGAAGGTTAGTATTAACTGAAAAAAAGGTAACTGCAATAAAACTAGCGCCATCTATGTGTTAGGCCCGGGACTTTTCAGCCCATGCGTTATATGATTTTACAGTTTTAATCGTTTCAATAAATATTGTTAGCAATAAAGACGACTGAACCAGCAAATAAATAAAAACTCAGTCGATAGATACATTTTAGATATTTTATAAGCTATTTATATTAAAGGCTAAAATGAATGATACGTAAATTATCTTCAATTGTTCATCCAAAAAATAATGAAGTATTTATTTTTACTATCACCGCAAAAATATAAATTACGCATTTCGAATTATTATAATGTTTATTGATATATACATCATTACATATGTATTTAATAAAAATATACTAAGTAATAAGTTTGCTATGAAACTAAAATTTCAAATTGCTATTAATGGAAAATTACTAGAGAATAGAAAGTGTTCAAGAATTGTTTTAATTGCAAAAATAACCCAATAATTTTGAGAGTTATCAATTTAATCTTTGTTAAAATAAAAAACAAGCTTACATTGAACGAAAACGTTTTGAGTTTTGGATTCATAGTCCTTCATTAGACTATTTCCGCAGAAGGATTGTTTGTCGGGATAATTTTACATTTTTAACATAGAAATTGGAGAAGAAACCTTGCGTTATACCGGCCTTATAACTACAACAAATAAAGTCCAGGCTTTCGCTTGGCCTCATTCATCAAATTTACGAAGGTAGGCTCGTTAATGAGTAATTTTATTTGTGAGCCGTCAAATATTCCTGCTTTAATCCCATCCGTACTCAATCGAGGCATTTTTTCCCTATATAGGCAAGTATGATCCATTTTTATCAAGAGATTTTCCAAACTGCTTCATTAGACCCAGCTTGATATGCAGTGGATGAATGCAGTGGTTGTCTCTGTTGTTCCAGAGGCACAAGAAGCAAGAATATTTGGTGTGGCCACTTATGTTCAAGGAGAAAGTTCGTCACTTTATCTTGTCTATTACTAAAGCTATGGTATCATATTCTTTATTCATTTTCGTTGAGTGAAGAATTAGTATTGAACCATATTTGTTCCCAAATAATTTTAGAACCCATACTTGAATGTGTTGAATTGAAAAAAAAAAGGTAGTCATGGAGATTGCTGATAGAAGTGAAAACATGAAACTTTGGAATAACTGTGTTTTTTTGGAGTTTTTAAATTAATTATTAATTAAATGTATAATTTAAAAATGTATAATTTTTTTTTCACGTAAGATCGAGGATCTAAACAAATATAGAAAATGGATATTTAGAAAAATTAATTATATTACAATACTTTTTTGTAAAGTTCTTTACAAAAACCAATATTTATTTAAACCAATAAACAATAATTTTGAAAAACAAAAATTATTATAAAATTTTATAGAAATTTTAATTTTAAAATCCGTGACAAAAATACTATCGATCAACTAGAAATCTGTTTTACCACGCTAGTAAAATTACTCCTAAGTTACTATGAACTATTCATTGCAGATATTAAATATAAGAAAAATAAATAATATTAAATTTTTCGCAAATAACCTATATATAACGCAAATATTTATACCAATATTGGAAATATTCCAAAATAAATCTTTTGTTTTTGCTATTCTTTTTTCTACACAAAAATATTAGCATACTCGCTCTTATAAGTTGTAGCTCTGATTTTGAATCTGATATCTTCAACCGTTTTTAAATTGTCTCAATTTTTCGAAAATTTAGTTTCATTTTCAACACACTGTATCTTTTTAATAACTAACACTTGCCAATATATTTATTGACTTACAATCACCTGTTCCTCTATGGCGGATAAGTTATGGTACACCCTCTATGTGCAAGCATGATCCATTTTTATTAAGTGATTTTACAAACTGTTTCATTAGGCCAAACTTGATATGCAGTGGAGGAAAGATAATTTTCGCTCGTCCAACTAAGGGGTCGTTTATGACATTATTTTCCCCAACGTCTATGTATTCTCTCTTAAGCCACTCTTTTCTAACTCAGTAGTGTGTTTTGTCTTTGTTAACCTAGAGGCACAAGAAGCAAGGATATTAGGTGTGGCAACTTTGTGGTCCAAGGAGAAAGTTTATCATTTTTAAGCCCGTGCAATATTGCACCCATTGATATTCATTATACGTTATCTTCTCCAGAACATGATACTTTATCTTCTATGGTGTCATATTCTTCTTTCATTTTCATTGAGTGAGCAACTGGTATCGAACCATATTTGTTCCTAAATAAATTTAGAACCCCCTTACTTGAATGTACTGAATTGTAAAATTGATAGATAAGTGGATGTATCTAAAAAAGTAGTGCAGATAGAGAAAAACTGATTTCATATTTATATTGCGCACCCCAAGTATAGCAAAAATTAGTTCTAGAATCATAAGTACCAAAAAAATATATATACACACTGTCTATAACTTTTGTCGAAATTTTTGGATTCATTAATGAAGTGATCTCATTCTTCTTCTTCTTCTTTTCGGTTTATGGCTCTGCTGTTAAGCAATTTGCCAGCTCATTTGAGGGAACCACCAGATGATCGAGCTGTGCTCCTGGCGATTCGGAATATTTATAATGGTAAGGTTAAGTATAACCTTGAATGAAACCTTGTGCAGTTAGTATACAATACGAACAGAGGTATACACATGTACTGGATCGACGGTTTTTTTCTTTTTTTTTTTTTCTTAGGGGGGACTTGTGTTATTGGGACTTGTAATTATTGCTTATTTAACCGTTTATTTTTTGGTACTATTTATATTGGTTGCTTATTATTGTTTTTCCTCCATTAGAGCTCCATTCTATTTAATGTTAAAAATTTTGAAAGAAGGTCCATCGTCCGACCATTCGGAAGGGACAATATGCTGGCGATATGTATGGGGGTTTGCACGTTAATTTTTATAAGTTCGTTGTATAGATGAAAATTGCCTATGATGTGGATAGGGCATTCGAAGAATATATGGTTGAGGTCGTCGATTTTGCCGCAGTCACATAATGGGTCACTTCTTAATCCTAACCTATGTAGGTGTTGTCGTGTTAAGCAGTGCCCCGTTCTCATTCTAATGATGTTAGTCAGATGCCGACGATCGATATAGGATATCTTTCTGAACCATGGATGCTCCGAAAATATGTCTTGGACCATTCTGTAGGAATTCACTTTGTTCTGTGGATTTTGTTTCCATTTGTCTTTGAATTGCGATATAATTTTTTCTTTTATACTGTTATAAATATCTTTAGGGCTTATGAATATTCTCTGTGGAATAGTTAGGATTGTACCTATTTTGGCTAGGGAATCGGCTTTCTCGTTTCCTGGAATACCTTTGTGGCCTGGAATCCAAGATAAAATGCATGAGTGATCTTTTAGATTGTTAAGTCGTATAATGAGGCTCCTTGTTTGGAGGGAAACCATGTCTCTGTTTGTCGAAATTTGCGTGTTCTGAAGACTTTTTATCGCGCTCAAGGAATCTGTGAAAATTATGCAGTGCTTGATTTTTTTCCTGGTGACTGTTGTGACTGCATGATGGATGGCAGCCATTTCCGCGTTCATTATGCACAATTCTTTGTGTTATTTTGACGAGAAATTGTAATTAAGATCCGGAATGTATACTCCGAACCCTAATCTTCCCTTGTTCTTAGATGCGTCGGTATAGATGAAGGTGTGACTGTCCCTGAAGGTTTTCACGGAGTCTAGAAATAGTTGTTTGACATGAATATGGCTTTTATTTATGTTAGAATGAAGGATTTTTAATGGCTCAATTTGGATGTCCGCCTCTGTCAAGAAACAGGGTGCTGATGTACTGTGGAACATCCTGTTCCAGTAAGGGAAGAAATATTCTACAGATTGTGCGAGTATGTGGCCGTTACTTTTGGACATGAAGTTGACGTTTCTTGACAATTTGTCGCGTAATGCTTTTGTAAATTTGATTATGGGGTGTTTTTCCGAGGTAATTAATTTGCTGATAAATTTTATGGCAGAAATCTTTCTGCATAGATCGAGTGGAAGTGATCTCATTAATAAACAATTACATAGTAAACATTACCTATATATATATTTTTTGGTAGTATGTCATTGTCATGAAAATCTATTGTTGTCAATGTAAGTATCGTTTACAGACACAAAAAATATATTTACTTTCACTCGTTGCTCTATATATTACAAATTAATATAATTTATTTTTTAGTTTAGTTTTAAAAACGGGGGGAGAGGACCCTCCGAAACGTTAACGTTAAAAGTTTGTAAAATTTTTTAAAACATTTTTATACCTTGAAAATTTTGTTCGTTAGGTAAATTTATTACAAAAAAGAATCACTAAGAAATTTGTCTCCGTTTGGTTTTTTGTTTTTACCCAGTGATTCTTTCTTTACATAAGAACAGGTATTTTTGATATTTTTTGAAAATATATATGAACACGCCACAAATATATATGAAAATATATAAACACGCCACAATCATTTAGACATTACTTACAATAAATCTGTATTTGGAGAAATTAAACGACTAGGGAAACTGTTCAACAAAATGTTTATTGTTTCACTCGAGATGTGTAATGTGGCACCATCTTGCTGGAACCCCATATTCTCCAATTCCTGCTGTTCCAATTAAGGCACCAAAAAGTTTTGAATCATGTGTCAATAGAATTTACTGTTGACTGTAACTGCATTTCCATTACTGGCTTCAAAAATAGATGATTCAATGATGAGCCCTTGATCAGTTCATCTAAGGTTTTATAGGCAGTTTCCTCGCGCTTCTCTATTATTTTTGAGCTAGCAGTATATTGAATTTTTATTGCACAATAGCCAATAAGCAACGAAAGTAGTATGGGCGACGATTGAACGACCGCAAGTAAAAACCAGATGAGTATTCCGACGAGAAGGGACTTTTTCAAACTTCTGTATGCACGTTTCGCTAACAATGACCTATAAAACTATTTTTTTAAAAAGGTATACAACTTTGCTCTCGCCATTTTCTTAAGGCGTTGATGTCACTAGTCGTCGAAATAACTACATTATAGACGGCATGCAATAGCTTTGGGCGTTTTGTAAACATAACCCCATAGCACCAGTAGTCGATTTGTGTTTACATGATAAAGTTATTCGCGATTAGAAATGCCAGTTTATGAACCAAATTCTCGTCAGTTGCTGGAGGTGTTACTTTATTTCTTTAGTATGGAGAAATCTGCGTCTGAGGCTCACCAAATGCCCTCAGATACTTATGGTGAGGTCGCTATGAGTGAAAGAAGGTATCGTGAGTTGTTTCAGCACTGTAAGAGTAGTGATTTTCACAAAGACCGGCGTAGGGGTGGAAGAGCGAAAGATTTTGAAGATGAAGAATTAGAGGCATTGCTTAATGAATCAAATTTTGCTTAATGCAAAACAAATGTCGAACGCCCTTTGTTTTGCATTTGTTAACAGTTGGTTGAAAGGCAAAAACGGAAAGGATTTCTGCATCGCATTGTGACTGGGGACGAAAAATGGGTCCGACAGCCAAACCGAATATTCGGGCTCTAAGGTAATGGTACCATTTGGTGGTACCAGCTCGGTGTACTGTATTATGAGCTATTAAAAACGTCTGAAACAATCACAGGGGATCGTTATCGAACCAAAGCGGAGCATTGAAAGGCAAACGACCGCAATACGGCGAAAGACACGATAAAGTAATTTTGCAGCATGACAATACTCGGCCCCATGTTGCGAAAGTGGTAAAAACATACTTGAAAACGTTGAAATGAGATGTCCTACCCCACCCGCCGTATTCTCCAGGCGTTGCTCCCTCTGACTATCACCTGTTTCGATCAATGGCACACGGCCTGGCTGATTCAGTCTTATGAAGCACTTTCGGTCTTATGAAGAAATCAAAAATTGGATCAAAAGATGACCAGTTTTTCTAACGCCAGATTCGAATGCCGCCTGAAAGATGGGAGAAAGTAGTGGCCAACGATGGGCAATACTTTGAGTCAAAAACGTATAAGTTTTTCAGAACAAAGCCATAAATAAAAAAAAAACGGCGGGAGCAAAGTTGTATACCTTTTATTATAACTCATAAACAACTTCTTTTTTTTTAACTAGATAGTATATCCACTCGGGGTTAAACGTACATCCATTTATTTTGATTTATATTTGTTTATAAACGTTTAATGTGTTTTGAACACGTATTATTATATACCGATATTTTATATTAAAATTTCAGATTAAATCGCAATGGTCATATTTTTGCAAACGCAAACATTTTTAAATGTTTTTTTTTAATGATTAAATTGAAAACGTAGAGATTTACAGATTTTACGAATGATAGTGTTTTTATCGGTACTTATTATTTCCATATAAAAATAATGTTTTTATTTTGTTAAATTACGATCAATAAAACTCAGGTTCCATATCACAAATACGTGCGCATTTAAAAGAAATGTAAAAATATTATGATCAAAAACCAGCAGCTGAGCGACTTTTCAAAATTTACGCAATTTGAAATGAAATATTTAAAAAGGAGTTGCAACCTAAACTGTCTGTTGACTTAATTTAATAATACCATAAAACATGATTGTGGGGAAATCTTTTTTTTTTAATATCTAGATGAGCAATATAAATTTAACAAGAATTGAACCATTCAAGTTCTGACAATTTAGTAATAATATCCAATTTTTTTTAAATTATTTTCTAAGCTCTGTAAGAAATTTAGTTTTTTAGATTTATTTTCAATATGTAACATTTTATAATTATCGTTGAAAGTGTGATTTTTTAACATTAAATAGTTAGCGTAATGAGAATTATTTACTCTCCAGTCCCCCACGCCTATAAAAGTTTTTCACCCCAACACAAAATTAAAAAAAAAGTGGTTTAGGTGCCTTCTCTTATTTGGGAAATCTCTAGCTGGTCATGCATCAGAGTTAGTTGGCAACCAGATTTACTTATATTTGCAAATATTTTTAAATCAAGAGTCTAATGTGGTGGTTTGTGAAACATGTAAGGGGAAAAATCGCCATCGTTTTAAAAATAGTGAAAACCTAAAGCAATAATGTAGTGTAGGTGGATTTTTTTTTGAAAATATTGTTAATAGAGTTTAGAGTGGCGATTTGAACAATCGGTGTGGTTTTAAAAGTATTGCAAATTTCAATGAAATCAATCAAACTATAATGCAATCAAACAAATATGTATATATTTTTTTTTTTATACGTATATAATTATATAATACTCAAGCACGGTTTATTCTAACAGTTTATTCGAACTAATTCTTCTTTAATAATATAAACTCAAAACATCGGAGTTTTTTTGACAGTTTTACAGCAATAATTAATATTCGTTCTTATGCATTATCTCGTAGAATATTTTAATAAATTGTTGTTTCGAAGGCTGTCAATAAAGTAATGATACTAGTGACGTAGTATTCAATATGGCAACAGCGTTCGCTTTCCCGTGGAAGGGGAGGCAGGCTACCAATCTTAAACTTTTCTTATTTTTTCATTTTCATTTTTTCATTAGTTAAGGACCGGTTCTACAATGCAAGAATATACCAGGTATAAGCTATACTTGGAATACAATTTGAAACGCCCGTTCTATAGAACAGGCGTAACGGAGGTTTATTCCAAGTATAGCTTATACCTGGTATATTCTTGCATTGTAGAACCGGCCCTAAGCTGAACAAAACCTCTAGCCTTGTCACCGTAACTATCTCGTGATACCCTACAAATAGTTAAGTTATATTTAATAGAAATATTTTGTTTCTTATTTAAATTTATATTAATATTATTTTTTTTAAAACTCACATCGACGCTTTAGCACCTCAAACTTCATTTTTGAGAAAATCTGTGACCATTAAAATATCAGAATCAGCCTTTATGAACTCTTTGTCACACATTACTGAATTAAATTAGTAACCAACAATATTTTTTTTGCACTTAACCAACAATAATTTTGACAGTATATACACAGGTAGAAGCCGTTGACAGAACTGACGTGAAAATACTATACTATTATGACGTCACAAACATCGCAGCCAATCGCGGCGCGTTCGTAGTCATGTGATTTTCTTTTAATTTTATACATTTTAATTCGTTTGTAATTAATTGTAATACATTTTTAAAAATTCAAAACATCTGAGCTTTATGGTTAGTTTACAGCAATAATTAATATTCGTTCTTATGCATTATCTCGTAGAACATTTTAACAAACTGTTGCTTCGAGGACTGACAATAAAGTAATGATACTAGTGACGTAGTATTCAATTTGGCAACAGCGTTCGCTTTCCCGTGGAAGGGGAGGCAGGCTACCAATCTTAAACTTTTCTTATTTTTTCATTTTCATTTTTTCATTAGTTAAGGGCCGGTTAAGGGCCCGTTCTATAGAACAGGCGTAACGGAGGTTTATTCCAAGTATAGCTTATACCTGGTATATTCTTGCATTGTAGAACCGGCCCTAAGCTGAACAAAACCTCTAGCCTTGTCACCGTAACTATCTCGTGATACCCTACAAATAGTTAAGTTATATTTAATACAAATATTTTGTTTCTTATTTAAATTTATATTAATATTATTTTTTTAAAAACTCACATCGACGCTTTAGCACCTCAAACTTCATTTTTGAGAAAATCTGTGACCATTAAAAGAATCAGCCTTTATGAACTCTTTGTCACACATTACTGAATTAAATTAGTAACCAACAATATTTTTTTTGCACTTAACCAACAATAATTTTGACAGTATATACACAGGTAGAAGCCGTTGACAGAACTGACGTGAAAATACTATACTATTATGACGTCACAAACATCGCAGCCAATCGCGGCGCGTTCGTAGTCATGTGATTTTCTTTTAATTTTATACATTTTAATTCGTTTGTAATTAATTGTAATACATTTTTAAAAATTCAAAACATCTGAGCTTTATGGTTAGTTTACAGCAATAATTAATATTCGTTCTTATGCATTATCTCGTAAAACATTTTAACAAACTGTTGCTTCGAGGACTGACAATAAAGTAATGATACTAGTGACGTAGTATTCAATTTGGCAAAAGCGTTCGCTTTCCCGTTGGAGGGGAGGCAGGCTACCAATCTTAAACTTTTCTAATTTTTTCATTAATAATCAAGGTAACTGTATAAGCTTTACTCCGAACTTTATGTTCTGGACATATATGTCTTTTTACCGTGCAAATACCATTTTTGCGGTTAAGTAGAACAAAATCTATAGCCTTGTCACCGTAACATTCTCGTGACACCCTACAAATAGTTTAATTATATTTAATAGAAATATTTTGTTTCTTATTTACATTTATATTAATATATTTTTTTTAAACTCACATCGATGCTTTAGCACCTCAAACTTCATTTTTCAGAAAATCTGTGACCATAAAAATATCAGAATCAGCCTTTATGAACCATTTGTCATACATTACTGAACTAAATTAGTAACCAACACTATCTTATTTTGCACTGAACCAACAATAATTTAGAAATAATTAGAATTATTTTATTTCTTATTTACATTTATATTAATATTATTTTTTAAAAGTATATATATATATATATATATATATATATATATATATATATATATATATATATATATATATATATATATATACAGTATATACACAGGTAGAAGCCGTTGACAGTACTGACGTGAAAACAGTATACTATTATGACGTCACAAACATGGCGGTCAATCGCGGCGCGTTTGTAACCATGTGATTTTTTTAAAAATTTTATACATCTTAATTCGTTTATAATTAATTGTAATACATTTTTAAAAAGTTTTTTACATCGATTATCAATATAGTTTAATATAATAAGATTAAGTTTTAAAATAAAGTAAAAAAATCGATAATTATTTTTTATTCAAAAACCCAATTGGCAGATCCGTTCCTCGAAATAGTTTTCTCACCGAATCGTTCTTTTAATAAATTAATTGTTTGCGTTGGCTATATGACATGTGCAACCGTCCTGTTGGAACCACATTTCCTCCAGATGAATATCATTCATATTCGAAATTAAATAATCGTTGATCATCGCTCAGTAACGATTCATATTAACGAATTAATAAATTTGGATCCTTATCAACGCTGCCAGTAACAGTGGCGATATTTTCTTGGTAACGCACAATCGTTTTCCTTGTTTGTGTTTTAATATCGAGCAGCGTGAAATGCGTTCGCAATTTGTCGATAATTCAGCGAATATATCACTCGATTTGGCGATTATGTGCACCATAAAATTTAAGAAATTGCTCGAGATGGTAAGTTTAGGGTACATAACACTGATTTTGATAATACATTTCGACAATTTGCAAGCGTTGCTTTAATGCTAAATGTTCTATAATGTTTTACCAGGCTTTGTCATGATGATGGTCATGATGATTTGACAGCAGCCCCTAAACCTGACAGCAGCTAAAACAGCAGCCCGGATAGCAGCTAAAACAGCAGCCCTGACAGCAGCTAAAAAAATCACGCTTTACTTTGTGCTTTATTCAAAAAAGTCACCTTACTTTTTAATCATAGTACCATATTCAAATTGTTCAACGATTTTAAATCGAAAATATACGTCTTTTTCCGTTAGCAGTTGCTAACGCCGTCTTTCGATCAACAAAAGGAAATTGAATTTATTATTCGTTTTTGATTAAAGGTTTGTTATTATCAGATGACATCTAATAAGAAAGCCACTTCGAATAGCACGCAAATCGAAAATGCATTAGAATTAAATTGGAACTTGCAGTTGGCTTGAGTAATAATATTCTTCTCTTTTTCCAAGCTAATACAGCCTACCATCGAGAATATTACTGTACGGGGTATCGAGAAAAGTACTTTTATAGATTTAACTGATTCTTTACAGTTTTTTGAAAAAAAATTCCTTAAAACATGTATCCAAAATGCAACCACTTCCGTGGAAAACAGGTTTAATTTTCTTAACGTCTGGCAACGTCTATTTTTCAGCTATTAATGCTATGTCGTCTGCAAATATTAATTCCCTCAACTGTATCTTTTTTTTTCATATTCCAATATCCCAATTTTAAGGCTTTGATTTTTTTTTGTTTTTATAGCAGACGGGATTTTTTCCTTTTTTTGTTTTCTCAGTGATTCTTTTTCTGTAATAAATTTGCCTAACGAACAAAAATTCAACAAATTTCTACAATAAATACAAACTTTTGAACATTTTTAAGAACAGATATTTTTAAAAAAATTTTGAGCTTCAGATTGTGGCGTAAAACCCAAAAAAAGAAAAAATATATGAACACGCCACAATCATTTATACAATACATAGCAGACGGTAGTTGGGTATGTAAAAGACGAACAGGTTTGCAGAACATCTTAAAAGTACCTTCCAACCAAATTGACCTACCAAACTGAGAAACTCCCCCTCAACAAGAAATAAACATTCAACCAACCTCTCCAAAGGAAAAGGTAAAAACAAAGATTGACCCAAAGAAAGCTCCTGGCTTTGATTCGATCACTGGAGCCGTATTAAAATAATCTCCAAAGAAAGCCATACTAAAAATTACACATCTCTTTAATGCCTCATTCGGATTAAGGTATGTTCCTGGGATATGGAAAGTGACAGGATGTGGAAGTGTCATCATATAGGCCAATCTCTCACTGTCTATGTTCTCAAAATCATTTGAAAAAATATTCTTCAAAAGGCTGAAACCCTTTATTGAAGGAAGACACCTAATACCAAATCATGGTTTTAGAGAAAGCCATTCAACCATAGATCAGGTACATAAAACAACAAAAAATAATTCTTTAAGTCTGCTCAGCTATCTTCCTTGATGTTGCTCAAGCTTTTCACAAACTATGGCATAATGGGCTAAAATTTAAGTTGAATATGCTTTTTCCACAAACATATTCTGAATTTTTAGAGTCTTATATATCAGATAGATTCTTCAGAGTAAAGCAAGAAGAAGCATACACAGAGTTGAAAGAAATTGGAGCAGGAGTGCCACAAGGAAGCGTCCTAGGGCCTATATTGTACCTGATCTAAACAAATTACATACCACAACAAGAACAAGATACAATAGTCACATTTGAAAATGATACTGTTCTCCTAGCTGTAGGCAAATATCATGAAGCGGCTGCAAATAAACTCCAAATAACAGTTAACCAAATAAACAACTGGATCAAAAGAAGGCGTATCAAACTAAACAAGACCAAGTCTGTACACATCAATTTCACAAATAAAAGAGAACAACAGATTCCAATTAATATAAATAATGCCCAGATCCCCTATGCAAACTTAGCAAAATATCTAGGTATCACATTAGATGCAAAACTTCGCTGGAAACTTCATGTCAAAAAAAAGAGAGGAGATCTTGATATAAGGTATAAGAAAATCTAGGTAGGAACTCCAGTCCTTCTACCTACAACAAAATACCGGTGTGGACCTATGGCAGACAGCTCTGGGGCTGTGCCATCAAGAGTAATATTCTAATCAGAGATTCCAGAACAAAGTACTGAAGAACATCGTCAATGCGCCATCTCCATCGAGACCTTCAGATGGAAAATGTTGACCAAACTGTTACAAAATTCGCACAGAGTCATAAACAACAGATCCATCAACATGTGAACGTTGAGGCAATTCAGCTCCTCGACAACACCAATCTAACAAGAAGACTCGAGAGAGTGAAGCCTTTCGAGTTGGCTAAGTAATTGTGCTAGTGCAAATCAGAGAATAGGGCGGTTGTGCTTTGCACATTAGTTTAGTAAGGTATTCTAATGAGGAAGACCTTAGGTTTAAGGTTTCGAAGGTGCAATTTAAGTTAGAACATAATTACTTATCGATCTACATTACATTAGATTGTAATATCAGTAAAGGTCCTTCGGGGTGTTTATTTAAAGAAAAAAAAAGTTGTTTATATATTCTTATTTATTATTATATTCTTTTGATTCTTCATTATTTATTATTATTATATTTCCGTTATCTTTATACATATGCTTTATTATTTATATCGTTCTTCTATTTATTTCTCGCTTTTACAGTTCATTCTAAATAGCTTCCCTTCTTATGTATTTCGATCCATACAGATCCGATCCATCCATTTGCTGTATTGACCTCTTAAGGTATTATTTGAAAACAAAATCTAACATTTTATACCCACTTATTCAATATGTTTCAGAATAAATTTGGTTTGTTTTATTACAGAAAAAGACTGACACCATAACAGATTTTAATCCATTTACTTCACAATAAGAAGCATATGATTCATTAGTTTATTAAATTAATTGTTCTTGTCCACCTTTCCAACCCTAGTTAAAGAAGCTTCATCGGTTGATAAAATATTGAAGATAAAATTTCGATTTCTTTTATTTTGGGCGATAAACCACTCACCAATATTTTGGTCTGTGTAAAAAAATGCCATGGGAAAGATCTTTCCATGTTGTTTATGATTGCTGTTTTTTTTACATAAACCAAAATATTAGTGAATGGTTTATCGTCCAAAATAAAAGGAATCCAAATTTTATCTTCAATAGTTTATTAACCGATGAAGCTTTTTTAACTAGGGATGAGAAGGCGGACAAGAACAGTTAATTTAATAAAATAACGAATCATGTGCTTCTTATTGTGAAGTAACTGGCTTAAAATCTGTTATGGTGTGAAAAATTAGTGCTCATAATTTTAACCTAGACATTAGACCACAATAATGGGTGAGGTTTTCTTTTTCTGAAATAAAACAAACCAAATTTATGCTGAAACTTATTGAATAAGTGGGTATAAAATGTTAGATTTTATTTCCAAATAATACATTAACAGGCCAATGCAGCAAATTGATGGATCGGATCTGGATGGATCGAAATACATAAAAAGAGAAGCTATTTGGAATGAACTGTAAAAACGAGAAATAGATAGAAGAACGATATAAACAATAAACCATATGTATAAAGATAACGGAAATATAAGAATAAATAATGAAGAATCAAAAGAATATAATAATAAATAAGAACATATAAACATCTTTTTTTTTCTTTAAATAAACACGCCGAATAGTATTTACTGATATTACTTAGTATTTCATCATCATCATCATCATCAGCCCGTATCGATCCACTGCAGGATGAAGGCCTGTTCAGTATGCTTCCAACCTTCACGGTCCTGGGCTTTCCTCTGCCACTCGGGTCCAATATACTTAACGATGTCATCAGTCCATCGTGCTTTCGGTCTTCTTCGCGGACGTTTGCGATCAAGCGGTATCCACTCCAGGATTGCCTTGGTCCATCTGTCGTCCCATCGCCTCGCTATATGGCCTGCCCATCTCCATTTCAACTGTTTTACTCTTCCAATGATGTCACAGACTTTTGTTTGTTCCCTGATCCATGCGCAGGACTTTCTGTCTCGTCTTGTAATGCCAAGCATACATCTTTCCATTCCCCTCTGTGCCACCCGAAGTTTTTGAATTGATTGCGATGTGAGTGTCCAGGTTTCACTTCCGTATGTCATAACGGGTAGAACGCACTGATCGAATACTTTTCTTTTCAGGCAAAGTGGGAGTCTGCTCTTAAACACTATGTTGAGCCTACCAAATGCCTGCCAGCCACATTTAACACGCCGTTCCACCTCCCGGGCGGTATTCCCCTCCATGGAAATCCTCTGCCCAAGATATACAAAGCTGTCCACAATCTCTAAATCCCTTCCTAAAACTGAAATTCTTCTGTCCTGAGCGAAGTTATTGAACATAACCTGACTCTTTTTCAGGTTTATTTTCAAGCCAAATGGTTCGCCAGCCCTTTGCAGTTCTTGTATGCGTCTTTGCAGCTCCTCTGGGTCTTGTGAAATGAGAATAATATCATCTGCAAATCTAAGATGGTTTAAGTTTGCACCATTGATCTTTACCCCATCCTGTTCCCAATCCAGTTTACGGAATACTTCTTCAAGGCCAGCCGAGAAAAGAATAGGCGATATTGCATCACCCTGCCGTACACCTCGTTCTATATTAATTCCCACTTCAAGATCATCAAGGTGAATTGTGGCTGTAGCTCCATCATATATCGATTCTAATAGGTTTACATAGGCTCTCTCTACACCTTGGCTAAGCAGTGCATCCATTATCGCATGCTTTGAGATGGAATCAAATGCTTTTTCGTAGTCGATAAAAGCCAAGCACAGTGGCATGGTGTATTCGTTGTGCCTTTCTATGACCTGCTGTACAACCTGGATGTGATCCATTGTACTGAATCCACTTCTGAATCCTGCTTGTTCTCTTGGTTGTGCGTCATTCAGTTTTTTAAGTACTTAGTATTTATTACTTAGATATTATTAGTATTACTTAGTAGTATTTACTTATTTACTGATATTACAACTGAAGGTCTCGATCGAGATTACTATTTCTGATGTACCATGGCGTATTGATGATGTTCTTCAGTACTTTGTTCTGGAATCTCTGATTAGAATATTACTCTTGATCGCACAGTCCTAAAGCTGTCTGCCATAGATCCATACCGGTTTGAGGATTTGTTTATACAATAGTATTTTGTTATAGGTAGATGGACTAGAGTGCCTACCTAGATTTTCTTGTACCTTATATCAAGCTTTCCTCTTTTTTTTTGACATGGACTTTCCAGCGAAGTTTTGCATCTAATGTGATGCTTATATATTTTGCTAAGTTTTCATAGGGGATCTGTGCATTATTTATATTAATTGGAATCTGTTGTTCTCTTTTCATTGTGAAATTAATGTGTACAGACTTGGTTTTGTTCAGTTTGATACGCCATCTTTTGGTCCAGTTGTTTATTTGGTTAACTGATATTTGGAGTTTATTTGCAGCCCCTTCATGATTTTTGCCTACCGCATTCAATATGCTACATATTCAATATGCTTGTAATTGTAAAATTAAAAATTCTATAAATTTTATAATAAATTTAATTTCTCAAAATTACTGTTTATTGGTTTAAATTGTCAGAAATAAAATACGTGTTTTGATATTTTTTACAAAATGATTATTTATAAACTTATATGTCATCATTAGAACTTTACAAAAAAGTATTGTAATATAATTAGTTTTTCAAAATGTCTATTCTCTATATTTATTTAGATTCTTGATCATACGTGAAAAAAAATTATACATTTTTAATTTATACATTTAAAGAATAATGAATTTAAAAATACCAAAAAAAAAACACCAGTCATTCCAAAGTATCATGACAGCCTACTTTTTTTTATGCCTATAAGTGTCTAATGTGTGTAAGTTTACATCATTATTGGTTATTTTACAAAATCATTTACGATTTGCGGTTATTAGAAAATAAAATAATGCTGATCTATATTTAGACCACTGGACACAGTGCGACCCGGCGATGGCGCAGCGTGAAAGCTATCAAAACGGTTTATAATGTATAAACGTGAAATATCACGAAAGATTCTTTTAGTGTTTGGTGACAAGGGTTCAGGGTAGTACTATCTAAAGGCGTCAATACTATCATTGGTTTTGTAGTTTTAACAGCTCTAAATAACATGGCTAAGTCCGTTTTGTTTAAAAATAATTATTTTGTGGTTCTATCAGATATATTTTTTATAAAAATGCGTTAAAAAAAGCGTGATGGTATTAGAGAAGATTATCAATGATCCCAATTTTCTTGCCGACGATAATATTTTTAACCCTCAAGGGAAGCACTTCTATAAGCACACAGGTATGTCTCTGATTATTAATATCTTTTGATTATATTATCCAATTTATTATATTTTATCGAAAAAATCAGCAAAAATTAAAAAGAAATGTTAAAATGAGGTGTTCTATTCAAACTATCATATCTCGATAGATAAATCGATAGATAAAAGGGGACTTAATGTACTTTCCGATACTTATTACATAAATTAACTTTAATTTAAAAAAAATATTTATGATTTACTTACCACAAACTGTGTCAAGATCGAAAAACAAAACACACTATTTGTGCAAAAAGGTTAGCGGTTTATAATTATTGACAAAACATAGACACAACAGCACTGGGTGGGGTATACCCATAGACTGACGACCGCTTATATTTTTGTTAGTATTCACATCTTAAGATGGTTATGGTGGCAGATCTGTAGTGGGAATAGTAACATTTTCCCCCACTCAGAGCCATCACCTCAACCTGACGATTTATAAGGGAAAACACTTTTAATTCACCCCTGGGTATCCCTTATCCAGTACTTCTCTTAAGAGTTTATAGATGTTGTAGTTTTACCACGTGTTCGTGTAGTGACTGATACTGTTGGTTTTTTACACTGTTATTAACCATTATTCAAAAAATATAAGAGCATAATTTTAAGGAATCCGTTTATATTTATTGTTCTTCCATCTGTCTTCTCGGCTCATCTCGTCTCGTCAGTTTTCGGGGTTGTCCTTTCACCCGCTCTGGCTTGGACAGTAGCGTGGACACCACCAGATCCAGATTACATGACCGATGAAGATGAGGCTTAGGAAGTAAGAGATAAACCAGGTCAGTTGAAATTACAAACAGGTGGCGAAGATGAAACTATTGAAGAACATCCAGGAACTAGCTCCATTTTTTCTGAGAATTGTCCTAAAAAACAAGGGCTTGCTGCATATTTGTCAAAATAGAAAAAGTATAGTACCAAGTATTCTTTTTGTAGGCAGAATTTTGATGTTTTAGAAAAGGCAAAAATAGACAAATTAGTGAACGATTATGTCTGGCTCACACCTTTACAGCTTGTCGAAATGAATTTTTCGAATGATATATTGGAACACATAAAAGAAGAAACATTACGACATGCAGAACGGGTAAAAAATTATGCATATGCATTAACATTGTCTTAAGATACTATTCGAATTAAAATGTTTTATTGGTGTGCTCTTATTTTCTGGATATCACCAAGGCCCTCCTGAAAGATTATACTGGTCCACTGATGCAGATTTAGGTGTTCCAATTCTACAAGCCGCAATGTCTAGAAATGCTATTCAAAAGAAAGTATTGCAAAAACAGACCGAAAAATTACTATTCAAAATGTGATGGGATGTACCTTTGATGGGTAAATTGTTTAATTGTGATGTGCAATTTTATTTCTCTCCTGTCACCAAAATTAAATTTAATCTCACGAATCATCTCCTGATGATGCTAACATGGTTAGCGAAACGTGCGTGGAGAACTTTAGAAATTGATTCGGTGTTTAGTGGTTCAACTGTAATTAACTTTTTATTGAAAAAGCATTACATTGAGATGCACATTTATCCAAAAACAGAAATGGAAGTTTAAAAGTATTGTTATACTTTATCAATTTATTTTATACTGAAATGGATATTTATTGAAATATTCATGCTGTCCTAATGGCCATAGACAATGCGCATTATCATTAAAATACCTCTAATGTTTTGTAGAATATTTGATCACCATAATGAAAATAACTGAACCCAATAAAAGATGGATGAATTTTTTATGGCGTACATAAAAAGACGTTGGACCTCAAGTGTTAAATAATATACATTCAGTGTATAATAATTAGCACTTAATAGATTAAAAGGACAGTCTTGAACTCATAGATTGTTATATATTTGTTATAATTGTTATAATAATGCCTCGCATTAGCAACAGTAAACCAAACAATTTTTGTTATATATGTGGTAATTTTACTATGAAAAACAGAGTGAAAAATTAACTCTACGAATATGTCGGGCATACGAACTTTATTATGATGTCGCTGTTAAAAATCAAGATAAACCGTGGGTTCCGCATGTGATATGCTCGAGTTGTGATCAGAAATTGTGGTATTGACTGTCTGGTCGTCGATCAAGTTTACCTTTCGCAAGACCAATCTTATGAAAAGAACAGAAAAACCATGTTGAAGATTGTTATTTTTGCAGGAATACAAATACAGAGCTAAATACCCGTAAAAAAAGAAAATTTCATTCACAGCTCAAAGACCTCAACCACACGATAAACATCATCCAGTTCCTACACCTCCGTTGGATGATTCTGACAATGATACCAGGACCGAGACTTCGTTATACCCCAATCATCTGAACCTCCTTTAGTCACTCAACCTGAATTAGATGACTTGGTTAGACCTAGATCTATCAAAAACACAAAGATTATAGATTTTCGAAACCGTCACAATAATCCTATACAGTTTTTTGGTGATAATTGTTATTGTAACAACATCCATGCACTATTTGAAGCTTTCAGTATTAATCAGAACCCACACGCTTGGAGATTATTCATAGGTTCGTTCAAAAATGAGTCTAAAAGCAGAATTATTCCACAACAGTAATAAATATCCTTTCATTCCCGTGGATCAGCCGTTTCCATGAAATAAACCTGAACACTACAGACAATCTGAAGCTTTAATTAAATCAAATATTCTTTTGTGATAATAAATCATACAACTGTGTTATAGTTTATGGAATTTCTTCCCATGAAATCTTAATATCGCTTTTCAAATCTTCCATATTTGTAAATTGTTTTGATTCACTTTAAACTCGTCTTGAAATTAAGCATCCTCCAGATATTTTCAATGATATTCAAATCTGGAGATACAGCAGGCCAATCCAATTTTGAAATATTATTTTGCTCGAACCAATCCGTTATAATTTTTGCAGAAAATCATCAGGCTCATCCAAATGGATTTTTTCGTTAGAAAAAATGATTTCTTTCCACTTTATTTCAGTCCATTTGCAGCAAAAGCCATTTTTGCTCATTTATGGCGAGTATTTAAATTTTTTTTCTTATCAATACTTCGAGATTTTTACATAATAATCTCTGAATATTCCTAAATAATATTAATACAACATTCATACATGCATTATAGGTTATGAATAGACTAGCGATAAAGTAAGGCATGAGAAGCTGATGAGGAAACTAGAATAAGCTAAGTGTGAAGACAAGAGATTTTATACAATACTCAAACAGCTAGAGTCGGTATAGAAAGGAAATATATAAGTTTTTTCATTGTTTATTCAGATTTTTAGGAAGTATTACTGTTCAAATGATGCGTGTCAGAATTACGGTGGTTTTAGTGACGCTACTCTTGCAATTTTGAAAACAATGAAAATATCTGAGTTTCATGTGTTAATAAAGCATTGCTTTTTAATTGGAAAAAATATCGTTCAAGCAAAACAATGCCTTGACAAGTTTCGGACTCCGCTCCATCAAGACTAACGGTAGAATTGCAGTTATTCCTATAAAAACAGAACACAAAAGCCAGTGTATTCACCATTTTGCATGAACATTTGTCCATGAGAAAGCTCTGTTTAAAGTGGATACACCATTTGCTCATACTCGATCAAAAACAGCAACGCATCAACGATTCAGGGCGCTATTTGGAGCTGTTTCAGCGCAATGAAAAGGGTTTTTGCATGCGGTATGTGACAATGGATGAAACATGGATCCATCACTATACTCCACAGTCAAATCGGCAGTCAGCTGAGTGGACAGCAACTGGCAAAAACCGTCCAAAGCGACCAACAAGGTTAATATCAGCTAGTAAGGTTTTGGCATCCTTATTTTGGGATGCGCAAGGATGCGCTATCTTAGCAAATTGAATTGATTATCTTGGCAAATAAAGAACCATCAATAGCGAATATTATATAGCGTCATTGGTGCGTCTGAAGGAAAAAATTGCGAAAAAAACGACATCAAATGAAGAAGAAATTAGTGTTCTTTTATCAGGATAATGTTCCGTGTCACAAGCCGTTCGCAACAATGGCAAAATTGCATGAATTGCGTTTTGAATTGCTTCCTCATCCACAGTATTCTTCGGATCTGGTTCCTAGCGGCTAATACATGTTTGCAGACCTAAAAAAAAGCACCAGGGAAAGAGACTTGGCTCCAATGAATAAGTGATTGCCGAAACTGAAGCCTATTTTGAGGACATAGATAAATCGTTCTACAAAATAGGCATCGAAATGTTAGAGAAGCATTGGAATAATGTATCACTCTGGAAAAAGACTATGTAGATGAATAAAGTCAAATTTTGCCTAAAAGTTGTTGTTTTATTAGTCATCCAACCAACATATTGAGTGATGTATTATTTAGGATCTGGGATTAAGTAAAAGAATAATAACACCGAAAAAATAAAAACAAGGATAGAGACAGCTTGCAACACATTCTATAACATGAAATCTTTCTTTTGCTGTAGAAAAATTGAAAACGAATTGAAAATCAGAACGATTCGTTGCTACATATAATCGATTCTTCCTTATCGTACATGAGCCTTCATTCTAAGAGGCTCTACATAGAATATATATATATATATATATATATATATATATATATATATATATATATATATATATAGAAGAAGTGATCGTTTTACATAAAAAAGGAGAGCAGGAAGATTTAAAGAACTACCGTCCAATAAGCCTCCTATCAGTAATGTACAAAGTTTCCACTAAGATAATTTCTAAAAGAATATTAAAAAATCTGATTGACTCACAACCAAGAGAACAAGTAGGATTCAGAATCAGCACAACGGATCACATCCAGGTTGTACAGCAGGACATAGAAAGGCACAACGAATACACCAAGCCACTGTGCTTGGCTTTTATCGACTACCAAAAAAGCATTTGACTCCATCTCAAAGCATGCGATAATGGATGCACTTCTTAGCCAAGGTGTAGATAAAGCATATGTAAACCTATTAGGATCGATATATGATGGAGTTACAGCCACAATTCACCTTGATGATCTTGAAGTGGGAATTAATGTAGAATGTAGTATGGCAGGGTGACGCAATAATTAATTAGTATGTCACTGTCATTAAAAACTAATTGTCAATGTAAGTATCATTGACATACACAAAAAATATATTTACTTTTAATCTTTTCCTAATTTATAGAAATTAACATACTTTATTTTTAGATTCGTAAAATCCCAAAAAATAATATTCACGCATGAACTCGAAAACAACGATAGTTTACCATTTTTGGATGTTTTAGTCAGTAGAAACAATAAAAATAAGTTAAATTCTGATATTTTCAGAAAAAACACCACCACTTCGAGAGACATTCCTAACGATTCAAATCATAGCTTCCAAAATAAGATGGCTAGTTTAAATTTTATAGTAAATAGATTAATAATTTTTCTTTAAATAAAGATAATTATAACAAATAATTAAAATTAATTAGGGAAGTATCTGAAGTGAATGGTTATAATAAGAACATTGTAGATAAATTAATTAGAAAACATAAGTTCAGGAAATTATTGAAAGAATCTTCGACTTTTCAAAAGGATCAGGACACAAATAAATTCATGGTAACACCATTCGATGTCCAATTAACAAGAGGACTAGACAAAGTTTTGAAAAAAGTGGATATTAAGGTTGTGTACAAACCATATAATAAATGAAGAGAATTTCTGGGTTATCCAAAGCATAAAGTAGAGCAACATGAAAAGTCGGGAATTCACGAAATTAATTGTTAATTCACGAAATTAATTGTTGTGTTGTTAATTTTGGGCAAACAAAAGATCCATATTGACAACATATAAAGAACATATTGCCCACATTAGATATGGGAGAAATGAAAAATCTTGTGTTGCCCAACATGCAATCGAACACGACCACAGTATAGAGATTAGTAATTCAAGACTAATTAAAAGTGTTAATAATAATAAGGCTTTGGATGCATATGAAAACATTCAAATAGAAAAATGTAAGAAAATCATGAACCGAGATAAAGGGCCTATCCCGTTCAGTCAACTTTTTCAATTATTAATATAATAAACTTCACGGTAATAGTAAACTTCACGCTTCATGATTTTTACATGCTTCGTTAGGTAGGGTTTTTCATATCAATAGTACATAGTTTCGTTTTAGAATTAGATTAAATCATCTCCTGATGATGCTAAGATGGTTAGCGGAACGTGCGTTGAGCAGTTCAAAAAAAGTGATTTGGCGTTTAGTGGTACATCTCTTCAAGTTTAGTAAAAATTGTGATATAATACCAAAAGGTTTACGTTTAAATATACCATATAACACAAACAGCAGGATATATATTTTACATAGGGCTAGTTTAGCAATTTTAATAGATTGCATTCAACATCACATATACACTAAACAACAATTAAAGACTGACATTGATAAAACATTACAACAAATCTACGAAAAAGTAACTGAAGTAGATTTCAATCGCATTTATAATAGCGTCTATTCCAGTTACATATATCACTTCAATATCCAAAAAAATACTCAAATTAAGAAATTTAAAAATTTAATTATTGAAAAACATGTACTTTCTAAAGGACTAAATTTTAGTGTTACAACGAAAGATGTTCCTAAATTAGACTTTATTTCGGCAGTAGAGTCTGTTGCTCAAAAATTACCTTTGGAAAGTGCAAACGAATATAGGATCTGATTAAAACTTATATCAAACAATAATCTAAACTTATATCATGAGGAAAGGTTAGCTATATATAAATTAAAAAAAAAAGACACATCTATTAAAATATTGCCATCAGACAAAGGTAACGCCACAGTTATTCTGGACACTACAGAATATAATAACAAAATTAAAACTTTAATAGATGAGGGAAATTACTTGATGAGGGATTTAAAAAGAATCATTGAGAAATTTGTCTCCGTGTGGATTTTTGGATGGATTGTGGAGTATGGATTTTTGTTTTTACCCAGTGACTCTTTATTTACATAAGAACAGATAGTTTTAATATTTTTTGAGTTTTAGATCGTGGCGAAAAACCCAAATAAAGAAAAAAATATATGAACACGCCACAATCATTCAGACATTACTACGAATAAGGATGACAAGATTTATTGTGCATAGCTAAATATGTATGTGATGATTTATGAAAAATTGTAAAATCATGTTTACTGTCTTTTCTAGTTATTGTTAAGTCTAAAAAGTTAATACTATTATGCAGCTCTTCTTCAAATGTGAATTTAATGTTCTTATTAAGTAAATACTTGATTTAATTATCTATCAGAACCTGTAAAACAAATCAACATATCTGTACCAGCAAAGTGATGATTTAAACAACTGATGTTGAGTAGTATTAGTTGTCCATACAAATTTCCACCAGTAGTCGACAATTTAAGTTGTAATTAATATTATTTTCAGTACTTTTGCATCAGATTGTACCTCCAATAGATCCTTAAACTGATGAATAACTGAACACAACTGTTAAACAAAAAGCTCTAGAGGACTAAGAAATCTTAAATATAAACAAGTGTGTCTAACAAATGTTTATTAATATTTGTTTTAAAGTCTCATCAAGATCAATTGAACTATTTCGCATCTACAATATTTTAACTCATATTTGAAATAAATACAAAACAAAAAAAATAAAACAATTGTTTACTTTGTTATCTATCACTTTTATTTTTAAACAAAATTTGTGTGACTATAGTTTCCTAAAACGATTTTACATTCTCAAACACTAATTTAAAACTAAGGTTTTACAGCTGTTTATCTATACTATGTACCTAATTTTATACTTTTATTGGGGTTAATTTTTCACAATGTTTTAAATAGTGGGGAATTTCGGAGATCCATCTGATCCTTTAATTACTGTCTAGATGGGTCTTTATTATATTTATAAATTTCAATAGCTTCTAAAATGTTTAATTTTTGCTTTTTGGCGCTGTATGTAAAATTTTTAAATTTGTAATCTCGGGAAATATATGTCCGGTATCTATGAAATGGTTCGTAAAATTATAGTATTGTTTCTTTAATATGTATGCAGCTATTTGTTCTGAAATTGGACCGAAATATGAAATTTTACAGTACTTTTTATCATTTGTTTGTTTTACCTTTGGATATACTTGATGAAATAGTATTTGTTTCCTTTTTTTATTTATTAAGTAACTAGTTTTTTTTTCTATGAAGCCGTTATTTTGTGCTATTATTTTTATTTTTTGCAGTTCTATTTTTCTATTATTTTCAGATAATGGAATTGTGAAAGCTCGGTGGATCATAGCCTTATATGCAGCATATTTATGTGTAATTAATTAAATTTTAGTTTATTGTTTTGTTTGGAAATTGAAAGGTCCAGAAAACGTATGGTTTGATTTTGTTCTTTTTCTAGAGTAAATTTTATTTTTGGATTGATACTATTTAAATGCTTTAATGTTCCTTCTATTTGTCTGTCATTTCCAGTATAATAAACCAAAATATCGTCTACATATCTAAACCAAAACAATATATTTTTTGCTTTATCCGTTTTTAAAAAATTATGTTCCAAGTTTGACATAAACAGTTCTGATAATAAAGGGCTTAGTGGGGAACCCATTGCTAGACCATCCTTTTGTTTGTAAAAAACGTTTTTAAATTGAAAATAATTTTCATTAATGCATAAGTTAAAGAGTTCTAAGGATGCTAGAAAACCATTTTTTGATATAGATAGTTTGCTAAGCTTTTTTGTAAGGTCCCCCGAGTTTTTTACTGACTGTTTTAGCGAGAAATTCGTTATGTTTTTGAAGATTTTATTTAAGTAAAAAACTAGGTTTCTTAAAGGGCTATTTGTTTATTAGACTACCGGTCTTATTGGAAAGTTTTCTTTATGAATTTTAATTAAACCGTACAGTTTTGGAGGGGTAGGATTCATATTGACTATTTTATATTTATATTCGTTTGACAAAATGGTGTTAATATTTTTTATTGTTGATTTTTACTTATATAGAATTGTTATGGTAGGGTCATTTTTTATTTTGATGAGGTCTTCATTATCTAGAAAGTTTTGAGTTTTTATTTCGTAAGTTTCTTTTTCTAGAATAACAATGGAATTCCTTTTATCTGCTTTAGTTATAATTAAATTATTATTTTTGATTTTAGAATTAATGGATTTGATAATATAGTCTTCGTTTTGTTGGGGTATTATCGATTCATTTTTAGAGTCCTTTTAATTTGTTTCTTTTGTAAAATTAGAATAAGGGATATTTTCAAGAGATAGTTCTACTTCAGATATTATATTTTCCAAAACTTTAATTTGTTTAATATTTGGGTTATATTCCGGGCCATTTTCAATCAAATTAATCTCTTTATTCGTGAAAACCGTATTTGATAAATTAATGGATCGTTTAGAGAAGTTATATTTGGGTGAAGATTCTGGTTGTCATTTAACTGTAATTTAGATGGATTTAATAGCTTCTGTGATTGTCTAATATATTTTTTATGAATAATTTGTAAAATTGTTTGTCTGATTTTATCATCTAGAATATGGATGGAGTTTATATGATAATTCAGAGTACAGTACCTTAATATGTAGGAGTAAGTTGTCTCTAATACTGAACCATTATCTAGTTTCTTCTTTTAACCAGATGGTTTTGCAAGAATCCAGGGCTTTCTTCGCAGAAAATGTGGTCCCGTTGATCTTGAATTGAACAAATTTGGGCTATGTTGGACAAACCGGCAGAAATTTTCAGACCAGATACAAAGAACATAAATCTGCATACATATTAAAGAAACAACACTCTAATTTTGCGAACCATTTCATAGATACCGGACATATATTTCCCGAGATTACAAATTTGAAAATTTTACATACAACGCCCAAAAGCAAAAAATTAAATATTTTAGAAGCTATTGAAATTTATAAATATAATAAAAATCCGTCTAAACACCTATTAAACGATCGAATAGATCTCCGAAATTCCCCACTATTTAAAATATTGTAAAAAATAAATAAAAGTATAAAATTAGTACAAAGGGTAGATGAACAGCTGTAAAACCTTAGTTTTAAAGTAGTGTTTGGGAATGTAAAATCGTTTTACAAAACTATAGTCACACAAATTTTGTTTAAAAATAAAAGTGATATATAACAAAGTAAAAAATTGTTTTGTTCCTTTTTAACAAATGAACTATCACAAAGTAACGAACAAATCAATCAACAATAAAAAAAAAAAAATTAATTATATCTATTAATTAATTATATTTAATTTATATGGTGTATCTAAAATTTCGACAGTGAGTGTAAGTGGGGAATAAAACTTACCCTTTAATTGGTCAATTAAAAGTACTGATCTCCCAACTCACCTGAAACAAAATGAATTCTGTAAATATTTACAAACTAAATCTAAAACACGCTGTGCCGTAAAACTAAATAAATTAAATTCGAAAATATTAGCGTTATCTAAACAGACAAATTTGTTTTGCTATTAAAACGCACACAATTAATTTAACCCAACATTATGAAATGCTTCTGGTTAATTGGTCCATACGTTATCCCCATAGATCATTCAACCACGGTGGCGTCACAGTATTTTCGTTAAATAAATTAAAACGGTTAGAAAATGAATACTACTGACAAATATCGAGTGGGACAAGGGTCATGCTACCACGCTGTATAGTGATTTTTGACAGAAACGAGCCAGAATATGCCTTTTCTATAATATGAGTATTTCGTATTTACATTTTTTGTAAAAGGCAGCCGATATTTGATGGAAATTCGTTTGAAATAAATAGGCAAAAAGTAATATCCAAAATTTTCACTATATTTAAAATTGTATGTATAACAATTGTTTCGGCACACTGCCTTTTTCAAATGTATTACTCAATAAGTTCGTAGGATGACATATAGATAGCGTCACTATTGATAAATCCATATGATTTTTAAAAAGTACTAACCTTCAAATAATATCTGTCAAAATTTCATGATAATCTGAGGTTTAGTTCACAAGTTTTGATATTTAAATGCTCTTAATGTAAAAGACTACTATAATCTACTACATCTACTATAATCCCGTATAATCCCGTTCTATCTACTAGAACTATTTTCGCAAACCTATCTCTCGCCGTTTCGGAGATGAACGAAAAGACATTCTCTATAAACATTCGCTAGTAAAAGATATTCCCTGGGAAATTACATTTCCTAACGTAACAGATCCCGTTCGATCTACTGGCACTATTTTCGCAAAGCTATCTAACGCAGTTTCGGAGATAAACGCATATATCCGAAAAAAAATCGAAAAACTTGTTTCAAGTCTGAAACTAAAATTTTTATTAATGTAAAAGATACATTTCCTAACGTAGCAGACTCTGATCTACTGGAACTATTTTCACAAACCTATCTCTCGCCGTTTCGAAGATAAACGCAAGTATCCAAAAAATAAATTAAAAAGTTTTTATAACTTGAGAATTCAATTTCCTATTCTAGTAAAATACATATTTCCTAACGTAACAGACTCCGTTCGATCTACTGGCTCTATTTACGCAAAGCTATCTAACGCTGTTTCGGAAATAAACGCAAATATCCGAAAACATTCGAAAAAGTTGTTACAACTTTGAAATTAAAAATGTTATTAATGTAAAAGACACATTTCCTATCGTAACATACCTCGTTCGATCTACTACCACTACAAAGCTATCTCTTACCGTTTCGGAAATAAACGCAAATATCCGAAAACATTCGAAAAAGTTGTTACAACTTTGAAATTCAAAAGCTTATTAATGTAAAAGACACATTTCCTATCGTAACATACCTCGTTAGATCTACTACCACTACAAAGCTATCTAACGCTGTTTCGGAAATAAACGCAAATATCCGAAAACATTCGAAAAAGTTGTTACAACTTTGAAATTAAAAATGTTATTAATGTAAAAGACACATTTCCTATCGTAACATACCTCGTTCGATCTACTACCACTACAAAGCTATCTCTTACCGTTTCGGAAATAAACGCAAATATCCGAAAACATTCGAAAAAGTTGTTACAACTTTGAAATTCAAAAGCTTATTAATGTAAAAGACACATTTCCTATCGTAACATACCTCGTTAGATCTACTACCACTACAAAGCTATCTCTTACCGTTTCGGAAATAAACGCAAATATCCGAAAACATTCGAAAAAGTTGTTACAACTTTGAAATTCAAAAGGTTATTAATGTAAAAGACACATTTCCTATCGTAACATACCTCGTTAGATCTACTACCACTACAAAGCTATCTCTTACCGTTTCGGAAATAAACGCAAATATCCGAAAACATTCGAAAAAGTTGTTACAACTTTGAAATTAAAAATGTTATTAATGTAAAAGACACATTTCCTATCGTAACATACCTCGTTCGATCTACTACCACTACAAAGCTATCTCTTACCGTTTCGGAAATAAATGCAAATATCCGAAAACATTCGAAAAAGTTGTTACAACTTTGAAATTAAAAATGTTATTAATGTAAAAGACACATTTCCTATCGCAACATACCTCGTTAGATCTACTACCACTACAAAGCTATCTCTTACCGTTTCGGAAATAAACGCAAATATCCGAAAACATTCGAAAAAGTTGTTACAACTTTGAAATTCAAAAGGTTATTAATGTAAAAGATACATTTCCTATCGTAACATACCTCGTTCGATCTACTACCACTATTTTCGCAAAGCTATCTCTTACCGTTTCAGAGATAAACGCAAATATCGGAAAACATTCGAAAAGGTTATTACAACTTTGAAATTAAAAATGTTATTAATGTAAAAGACACATTTCCTAACGTAACAGACCTGGTTCGATCTACTAGCACTATTTTCGCAAAGCTATCTCTTACCGTTTCGGAGATGAGCGCAAATAATCGAAAACATTTTTAAAGATTTTAGTGACGCTACTCTTGTAATTTTGAAAACAATGGAAATATCTGAGTTTCGTGTATTAATAAAGCATTGCTTTTTAATGGGAAAAAATACCGTTCGAGCGAAGCATTGACTAGACCAGTGTTATTCGAACTCTGCTCCATCGAGACAAATGGTAGAGCAGTGGTTTGCTGATTTTAAACGCGGCCGTACAAATACCGATGACGGTGAACGCTCTGGTCGCCCAAGTTCGGCAGTTATTCCAGTAAACATAAAAACACACAGTTTTGGCCGATCGTAAATTTAAGTTATATGAGATAGCTGACAGATTAAAGCTGACACTTTTGCATGAGAAAGCTCAGCTAGTGGATACTGCATTTGCTCACAGCTGATCAATAGCAATAACGTTTTGAGGATTCACTGCGCTGTCTCGAGCCATTTCAGCGCAATAAAAAGGATTTGTTCATGCGGTGACAACGGATAAAACATGGATCTATCGCTACACTCCACAATCAAATCGGCAGTCGGCTGAGTGGACAGCAAATGACGGAAGCCGCCCTAAAGGACCAAAAATGTAAATGCCAGCTGGTAAAGGTTTGGTATCCGTATTTTGGGATGCGCAATATATTTTATTCATTGATTACCTTGACAAAGGAAGAACCATCAATAGCGAATATTATATGGTGTTATTGGTGCGTTTTAAGGAAGAAATTGAGAAAAAACGATCCCAAATGAAGAAGAAGAAAGTCTTTTATCAGGATAATGCACCGTGTCATTAGTCGCTCGCAAAAATGGCAAAATTGCCCGAATGATACTTTGTATTGCTTCGCCATTCACAGTATTCTCCGGATTTGACTCCCAGCGACTACTACCTGTTTGCGACTACTACCTCCACTGAAGAAGTGATTGCCGAGACTGAAGCCTATTTTTAGGCCAGAGATAAGTCGTTTTACGGAAAAGGCATCAAAATGAGAATCTTTAGTGATACATTGATCTTCAAGGAGAGTATGTAGATAAATAAAGTCAAATTTTGCCTAAAAGTTGTTGTTTTATTGGTCATCCTACGAAATTATTGAGTGATGTGTTATGTTATGTGTACGGAATATACATATTAGTACTCCGACTTTAAATCTTTTACATTTAACTGAGGTAGCCGATACTTGATGGAAATTAATTTTAAATAAATAAACAAAAATTAATATCTTATATTTAAAATCGTATGTATAACAATTGGGCTTTTGAACAATTTTTTTTTGTAGGTCAATTTTGTAGGATAGGAATAATAATATTCAAGAATTAGACAAGTATAGCCAAGAACAAAATTCGACTACCGATTTGGAAGGTAATCGTATATGAAACGTCTTATACTTATGAAAGTTTTACAGGATAATCTAATTTGTAGATAGTCGAAGAGTACAGAAATATGTATGATCAGTTCGATTAACATCAACTAGTTAAATTAAGGACTGGCAAAGCCGTTTTCCATGGATTAAAACAAACATCTAAAAGAGCATGCAAAAAAAAAGAAAAATAGAAAAGCAAACCTACTGTCCAAACAAAAAGTAAAGAAAATGGTATATTTATATTCTAAATAAAAACAAAACAGTTAAAATATTGTGTGTTTTCTGGATTTTGGTGCATTTCATTTATCGATTGAACATATTCATTTGAAAGGGTATGTTTAAACATAGGTTAGAAATTTATTATAGGCATTGACGACTGATAATAGGCTGATGGTGGTTTTCCAGTGAGTAGACTGGAAGGATAAGTTTTCCACTCAAAAAAAAAACTTTAGGTGCCTTCTCTTATTTGGGAAATCTCTAGCTGGTTGGCAGCCAGATTTATTTACATTTGCAAATATGTATTTGCAATATATTGCAATGTATTTGCAATATATTGCAATATATATGCAAATATATATTTGCAAATATATATTTGCAAATTAAGAGTCTAATGTGGTGGTTTGTAAAACATGTAAGGCGAAAAATCGCCATCGTTTTAAAAATAGTGAAAACATTAATTAAAGCAATAATGTAGTATGAGTGGATTTAAAAAAAAATATTGTTAATAGAGTTTAGTGTGATGGTTTGAAGAATCTGTGTGGTTTTAAAAGTATTGTAAACTTCAATGAATACAGTCAAACAAATATGTATATAATTTTAGGTAGTGATTGTTTTATTCTGAATTGATTATTAATGTAGTTTACATATTATAATCTACTGTAATTATCCATATTATCCTAGATGGGTGTATTTTTTATTGAAATTATATTGTAATAAAATTAGTGATTTAAACAACACGTGTTTTGTTTTTCTAATTATGTTTTATATTGTTTATTTTTGTTCAAAAAATTACAAAACTAGAAAATATCTTTTGGTTACTCAATATTTAACATTTTTCTTCAGTGAGTGTTGGATCTTCACTTCTCCGATGTGTCCACATGAGTAGTGCTAATGCATGTTTACAATCACCTGTCATTAAATATATATAAAATATTACTATTTATAACATAATATATTTTTTTTTGTTTGAGTATTTATTACCTGCTGAAACTGCACAATCGTAACATTGGGTTTCTTGGACTGTTCTTAATTTCTCATTAATAATCAAGGTAACTTTACCTCGAACTTTATGTTCTCAACATACACGTCTTTTTACCATGCAAATACCATTTTTGCATTTAAGTTGAACAAAACCTATAGCCTTGTCACAGTAACTTTCTCATGACACCCTATAAATAGTTTAATTATATTTAATAGAAATATTTTGTTTCTTATTTACATTTACATTATTATTTTTTTTTAAAAACTTACATCGATGCCTTAGCACCTCGAACATCAGCTGAATTCAACCGAATGCCATTTTTCAGAAAATCTGTGACTATAAAAATATCCACAGCAGGTATATTATCAGAATTAGCCTTTATGAACCCTTTGTCACACATTACTGAACTAAATTAGTAATCAATAATATTTTATTTTATACTTAACCAACAATAATTTTGACAGTATATATACGAATAAAAGCCGTTAACAGTACTGATGTGAAAACACTGGTATTCTGATGTCACAAACATAGCAGCCAATCGCGGCGCGTTCGTAGTCACGTGGTTTTATTTAAAAGTTTGTATATTTTAATTCATTTATAATTAATTGTAACAAGTTTTTAAAAAAAAATTCGCATCGATTATTAATATTATTTATGATAAAGTTTTAAAATAAACTAAAAAATCGATAATTATTTTTTATTCAAAAACCCAATTGTTAACAACAGTAAGAAAAGTTATTACAATAGACCTAATAATACCACAAAAGATGATAGTAGGGAAATTAATTTTTCAGCGTCTAGGAGGGTCATATAAGTTTAATAACAGAGATCGATTGTTAACCGCAAACCAAACCTGTTGCAATATAACCTTTACTTCAAAGTAAAATAGGTAATTTTTGTAATATTTTCAAGGACTTGGATGGTCTTTGTAATACTAGTAGAAACTTTCAACCCTGTTTTCTCATAACCTGATGCTCTTATCAATACAAGACTAGCTGAAGGACTTGCCACCAGGGGACCTTAAAAAAATGAAGAATATAGACTTGGGCAGTTGTTGGCAGCTAGGCAAAACAGTTGGGCTTGGCAGTTGGGCATAAACACCTCATTTAGATTCGGTAAGGGAAGCGTCAGTGGGTTGGGACAGTATTATTTCTCATTTTTTTTCCACTATCGACATCAATGTTTTTACTGTCAAGTTGTCTATTCATTACGAGCAAAATTTTTCAAGGAGTAAAGCTTGTGTTCCTTATGCATGAGCCGAAACCAACAAATTAGTGAAAAAAAAAAGATTTCAAAAATTTCCCATAAGTGAAAAAGAGCAAACCATAGTACCCTAGTATGTACATGTATTGTACCATGTTACGTACATAACGATGTACGTAAGCTTGGACAGTTGAGGCACATATGTTTTCTAGGAGCCGCTCCGCTTTATTTTAATGAATGTTGCTGTATAGGAAAGTAAAGCGCTATCAACATCAAGTGCAACACAACAATCATTGTCACGTTCGCCTAATCTTTTCTCAGTTTTGTCTAGAGTTGGACCAGTTAGATCAGCAATACCTTTAGAAAAGTCCGATCGCGGGCGTAATCCAATGAAAAGCATCATTCTTACCCCATCAGAAAATATTGTCGTGCTCAAAGAAAAGCGAAAGAAGGAAGACAAAAGTCTTCCAAAGTGCAAAGAAGCGACGATAATCAACACAAGAAATGCCAGTCAATAAGCGAAGCCAAACCAGTCTGAAGACTGCCAAACCAGTGCGAAAGCCATCGTCGTCGTGGTCTTCGAATGTTGATTTTTGTATGATTTGTATAATAAATTTGCCAGCCAAATTGACTCGCGACAGTTCCCCGTTAAATGTGACAAGTGCCAGCGGCCATTTCATATAAAGTGTGTAAATATAACTCGCAGCTACTATACCCGCCAACTTGTGACTCTAACGAAGACTAGCATGTATATGATTTTCTATATTATAAATGTTGAAAATCTTGTGTTAATATTTGACATTTTGACAAAACAAAATCTGTCCCAACCTACGGACGTCTCCTTTATATTTTAACTTAAAAATATTTAGGTCACGTTTCAAATAATGAAACAAGTATATGGTGAGGATTGTTTACCCCGTGTCAGGGTCTACGAGTGTTTTAAAAGATTCAAAGAAGGTCGTGAGGATATCAATCACGACGAACATCCTGGTCCGAAAAAAATCCATGGTTACTCAAAATAACATTGAAATTCTGCGCAGATTTATAACAAAATAGCCAAAATCTTCGTTGTGATACATGGAAATGGAATTGAACATGTCCAAAGATTAAATTCATCGCATTTTAACCGATCATTTAAGAATTCGAAAGGTTTGTGTAAGCTTTATTCAACACACATTGACCGACGACCAAAAATTATTCCAAATCCAGTACTGCAAAGACTTGATTAACTTGACAACTCGAACCCCGACTGATGACGGCTTAAGTCCAGAAACCGGTCTCGGGAGATTCTTGTTTTGATGGCGTTTGATGGCGACTGAAGGATTGGAAAAAATATTTCTTTATTTTTTGAATACTTGATTAAAGAGTCAAAAAAGGACGAAAACTTCAAGTACAGCATTGTTACTAATGATGAGACATAGTGTTTTCAATATGATCCGCCGAAAAAAAAGTGCCGAATGGAAGCACCCGAGCGAGCCAAATCCGAAGAAAGGCCGCCTCGGAAAGTCAAAAATCAAAACAATATTGATTTGTTTCTACGATTCTGAAGGAATTGTGTACAAAACGTTTGTTCCACCTGGTCAAACCGCCAATGCCATGTTTTATCTTAGTGTTATGAAGCATCTTGTGACCAAGTATTTTCTCTTTGTACACAATTTAATAAATATTGGCCACAGCGACGGCAGCTGTCCGCCGGGAGCCCAGTTCATTAATATATCTTGTGTTATAGAAGACCCTTGAACCGGGGACGGAGTCTATCTTAAAAAAAACTTGATTTTATACTTTAATACACGTAAGCACACTAAAAAAAAACAACACAAAGTACATTTAAAAGTAGAAAGAATAAAACTATAAAAAAAATACAGGAAGGTTTAGGGACTGTGGTACGGTTCACCGTACCGTGAAAAAAAAACTGAACAAGTTCAAACAAGTATAAATTTGATGGTATTAACTCTAATCAAATAATATTAAGAAAGTAAAGTCAACTTAATCAAATAGAATAATAATAAGTAAAATTATCAATATTAAATCAGATCGAATGGCAAATTGTGTATTTTCCAACGGTACTCAGAAAAATAGGTAATTTAAAAATAGAAACGTGAAACTTAAGCTCTGTACGAAAATATAATAAACATTTATTAATCTGGCCTTATTTCTCGATTGCCCCGACACTTGCCTATCCAGTACTGGGGTGTCCAAATACCAGAAGTACACCTACGGGCAATTCGGTGTCTCTACACCAAATAGTCTGGAACCTAACTGACTAAATACTGTGCAAAAAGGTCCCGATAAAAAAGAGTATAGTTTCGGCAATAGCCGGGCTTCGAAATAAGTGGTTCTTCAATGGCCTGGTCCCTGATTGACAGGATTCTCTAATGTTCGGGTCGTAAAACCCTCTCTGTCGGAAGGATAAGGCGCGAAAACGACCGCTCGCCTCGAGATTTGGAGTTAGACTGTCTTGGCCTTGCCCTAAACGGTATGGGTGCTCTTTCAATTACACTTCGCCCGAAATGAACTTACCAGTAGCGAACCGTGCCATCGCTCAACGCTTATTCCAACCAAAAATGGCATTTCAACCATCAATCATTCGCCATACTCGCCTGATTTGGCTCCCTGCGACTTCTACCTCTTCGAAAAACTTTATTTGCCGATGAAAGGACAGCTTTATGCCCACATTGAAGGCGTCGACAGCCATCTTGAACGACATATCTTTGGCCGAGCTCAAAAATGTATTCATCAACTTAATTGACCATGCAAAACGTTGTATTGACGTGCAAGGAACTATTTTGAATAAAAATAATGTTTTTTTGCCGAAAAAATAAAGATTTGTGTTTTCTTTTTTAAAAAAGTTCTGTTTTCGGTGAGGCGTACCTTGTACAATCCTATCGAGGAATTCCTGCAGGAATGTTACCGGGTGAACGATGAATTACCAGTCAGTTTCAGTGCATGTTGGCAGTTGAAAACTTATAATGCAATTGTCAGGATATCCCTAGAAGCATTAGCAAGCTCACTTTGTTTTATCGCCTGGTTTTCGTGTTTGTCACATTTAGTAGACGGAAAGAACCGCCCGAAACTGGATTTATCGTTAGATTGATTGCGGGACTTGACAATTTGCGTCCCAAAAACCTTGATTAGTTTTGAGAAAAACGAAATTCTTGTTTTTACGCAGTCAACCGAAATGTAAGATGAATACATCGCTCGCAGACGATATCCGCAGAGAGTTGCAATTACCTTTCTGATTTTGTAAATTTAGGGTCCCAATTTAATATAATTTTATGATCACCGGACACAGAATGTAGAAAATGTTTTGTATGTGTACCCGCCCGCTTAGCTGGGCGTAAATTAAACTTTTGTAATAATTGATTTTTTTAATGTTAATATTAATTTTATAATTCCATAGCTTTTACCTGCTATTTATCAATTTTTTTTCTACAAATTTCACGAAGAAAAAATTGCGAGGGATTCACAACGATACAGTCCCAAATTTTAATTTTCGCAGTATATTTATTTTTTACGCCCCCCTCAGTCCCCGTTGGGAGGTGATTTTTTTTAAACCCTCCTCCTTAGCAAACATCTACGGTGCATGAGGAACATTCCTATTAAACTTCAACTCTGTAGGACTTACATTTTAGAAATGGGCATACATTTATCTTTTAATTCCTCGCAACCACCCTTAGAATTTGATTTTATGAACCCTCTTCCTTAGCTAATATTTACGAAGCATGAGGAATACTCCTATCAAATTTTTATCAGATATCCCGTGTTAGCCCATCACGGGATAGCCGAGAAACTATCCTTACATTTCACACCCGTGAAAACATTCGTCAAAACATAATACACCTTTACGGCGAAGGAATTTACCACGACACGAAGACCTTCGAAAAGCTATGGGGAAAGAAAGCCACATTGCTCTGCGATTTAAACTTTCTACGATGCTGTCGGGATCAACAACTTATTCCAAAATGCTGCAAAAAAAAATTCACAGCTAACACGAGATACCCGAGAAACTATCATTACACATGTGTTCTTTCTGATCCTCCACACCTCTCTCATCCTTTTTCCGTGGATTCTCTTTCTCTCCTCCGTCCACTTTGTTCCCGATCTCCTCGAAACTTCGCTCTCTGATGCAACGTTCCACATATGTATCTTGTTTCTGTACGTTCTTCTATTTCTGTCGGACCCTTTTGTGCCTTTCCCAGATCCTGCTATAGATCGCCTAGTGCCTCTGTAGGTGACTTTTTAAACTATTTGGAAGACAATCTAAGTGATAATGAATTTCAAAGAAATAAAACTTTTCTTCTGGGTGATATAAATATCGATTTATTGAAGAACAGCAGTGAGTCTAGAAGGCTGAAAGACATTATCAGTGGAGCAGGTTTCACACAGATTGTTACTAGGGAAACCCACAATAGTGGTATCTCACATAACTGATTGATCACATAATTACCAATGATTTTGGAGCTGTGGAGCTTGTTAGAGATTTTCCGATGATAAGCGATCATGAGATTATTGGTACCGAGTTTAAACTTCAGGGTATTGTATGCGAAACACCTCAATATACGTATGCTCGGAATCTGAATGAGCAAGCAGTCTCGAGGCTGATTACTGAGTTGATGGGGAATAATTGGGACTACAATTCCATTGACGTTAGTAAATTATATGTTGATTTTATGCAAACTCTACATGATGCTATTGATATGGCTGCTCCCTTAAAATTAGTACAACCTAGAAAGTTCCATTGGATGAGCAAAGAGCTAAGAAATGCTCAAGTTGAGAGGGACAGAGCGTATACAAAGTTTTCTTTCGCAAAGAATGAACATGATTGGAGAATTTATAAGCAGAAAAGGAATATTGCACTGTCCATGATGCGACTTGAGAGGAAAAAGTACCTTAATAATAATATCGATGCTTGTAGGGGGGCCGGGAGGAAGATGTGGAGAACAATAAAGGATTTGCTGGGCAATGGTAAGGGGCGTGCCGATTTTTCGCGAATCGACTTTGATGCTCACTACGGACCTACGGAGGAGATCTTCAATAACTTTTACTTCCATAAAACTATCGAAGTAAAAGTTATTATTCAAACGAATGAAGTAGAACAGAGTATCGAAGAGCAGGACTCGAGCAGTGATGTCAAAGTATGCAAGACTCGCGATTTTTCTGAGTTTAAACATGTTACTCTAAATAAATTAAGAAAAGTTGTGTTTAGTTTAAAAAGCCGAAGTACGAGTGACAATGAAATTACGATAAGGTTAATGAAAATTTTTTTTTGTGTCATCGGTTATCCTTTATTGTACTTAATTAATACAAGTTTTGAAACGAATACATTTCCTGAGGACTTAAAAACCAGCATTATTGTACCAATTCCAAAAATACCAAAGCCTAGTATACCATGTGACTTTAGATCAATTAATTTATTACCTGTTGTTGATAAAATCATTGAGACTATAGTATGTACAGAGTTGAAAACTTATTTTGAAACGAATAAATTGTTATTTTCTGCTCAATCAGGGTTTAGGACAAAACATTCTTGTGAGACGGCTATTCAGTATGTCTGCGCAACATGGAGGAGCGATATAAAGGTCGGAAAAACTGTGCTTAGTGTATTTATAGATTTAAAGCGAGCATTCGAAACTACTGACCGGGATATACTGTGTAAAAAATTATTAAGTTATGGTGTAAGATCGAAAGCCTTAAAATGGATCAAGAGTTACTTAACAGACAGACATCATAGGACGAGGGTTGAGGGAAAAGGAGTTCCTCAGGGTAGTGTTTTGGGCCAGTTGCTGTTTTTGATATATATCAATGATATTTCTACAATATTGGATAAATGTTTTATTAGTCTTTTTGCAGATGATACTCTCATATCTGTGTCTGGGTATAATTTGCCTGAGATTGAAACATTGAATAGTGAACTGGCAATACTATTTAGATGGCTATGCAAAAATAAACTTAAACTAAACGAACTGAAAACAAGGTGCATGGTGATAGGGTCTAAAGCAAACTGCAAAAGATTTAATGAGTTAGGGTTAAAAATAAATATACATAATTGTGATATTGAAATTGTAAATGAAATTAAATACTTAGGAGTACTGTTAGATCCTCAGCTAACATTTTGTAATCATGTCAATTATCTATGTAGAAAGATTGGGAAAAAAATAGGGTTCTTTAATCGTATATCGTCACATTTATCACTATGGCCCAAGAGGCTTGTATATAATACTATAGTTTTACCCCATTTTACCTATTGTATGTCTGTGCTGATATCATGTAATAAGGAGAGTACTGATAGACTTCAAATACAGCAGAACAAGGCTATGCGTGTACTATTGAACTGTAATAGGTATACAGCGATAGAGGTAATGTTGCGGTCATTGGATTGGTTTTCTAACATTGGATTGATATATAAATTCTAACATTGGCTAACATTGGATTGATATATAAAATAAAACATAATTTGTTGCCCCATTATTTGAATACTTTTTTGGTACAAAGAGTAAATATGCATTCTTACGATGTCCGTTCTAAGAACAATTATGATGTACCAATTGTGAGAACTACTGCTCTCCAGATGACATTGTTTTGGGAAGGTGTTTGTCTCTTCAATGCTTTGTCCGCCCACATAGGGAGCGCTCCTAATGTGCATGTATTTAATAGACTGTTTAATTATTATTTGAAGCAATAGAGTGTTTTATCATTTGAACGATGTTGGTTATTGCCTTTTGATTGTATTTTCTTGTGTTAAGAATTTTTCTTACTTTTATTTTTTTTGTATATTGATTTTGTTTTGTTACTATTAGCTGCATATGCTAAATAAAGTGTGTATTTATTTATTTATTTATTTTATTTATTTATTTATCAGCTCTGACTTGTGTGATCCATGGTAGTGTTGACTTGACTCCTTGTATGTATGTAAGAATTCTGTTGGTGGGAGTACTGATATGTCCATATAATTTCAACCTTCTTTTTCTTATGTCCGCTGCTACGTTGGACATTCTCTCTGTGGTCTTTCGAGAATATAGTCTGTATCCTTCCTCTGTCAGTTTTGGGCCGAGAATTTACCTCATAATTTTGCGTCCTTCTTTTAGTATGTTTTCTATGCCGCTTTTTGTATGAAGTGTAAGTGTCTCGCTTGCGTATATCTGCTTTGATTACTGTGTTGTAATATCTTATTTTTGCGTGTGTGGTAGGCATTTCTTATTGTAAATATTGTGTGTCTTGCCGTATACCCTCCTCATCTTCTGTAATCTTCTGGGCTATCTTCTCTCCTCCTGTGGGTTCGAGAATCTCGCCCAGGTATTTGAAGTGAGTGACCTTACTTATTTTGCCGTATTTGGTGTTCAAATTTTGGACATCTAATTTTGAGCAGAATAATTCGGTTTTTTGAAAGGAGATTTGTAGGTCGACTTTCTCTGCACACTCCTTGAGGACTTCGATCTGTTTGGTTGCCCTTTTTTGATTGTCTACGAGTATGGCTAGGTCGTCTGCGAAAGCCAGACATATTTCTATGTTGTTTTCGGATCGTCCGAGTCGTATTGGTTTCCAGTGTCCTTGATTTTTCAGTTATTTTTCCCATTCTCTTATGACTTTGTCCAGGACCATGTTAAAGAGGAGTGGAGATAACCCATCTCCTTGGCGTACTCCAGTTTTAATCAGGAAGGGTTCGCACTTTCGCATTCCGAGTCCCACCAAGGGTGTTTTGTGTAATTTTTGTGTGGAATTTTTTCCATGTATCTGCTTGTTCTTTTTCCCATTCCTCTGTTATGTTGGATTCCTTGATCTTTTTTGTGTCGAATTTCTCTAGATGTGCTTTCTTGTGATGAATTTTCCTTGGGATGAACTTGACTTTGATTCGTGTTAGATAGTGGTCTAAGTCAATGTTCGCGCCCCTGCCGACTTGGACTTTTTTGATCTCTCTTTGTTGTGGGTATGAGATAGCAACGTGGTCTATCTGGAATTCTCCAATCTGTTGTATAGGCGATCTCCATGTCTTCTGTTTTCGTGGAGATTTTCTTAGGGATGTTGACATGATCTTAAGGTTATTGTGTTGCATAGTTTGATGAGTCTTGTGCCGTTCTTATTGGTAAATTTGTGACCGGGGAATTTGCCTACTGTATTCTGATGGATTTTTTCTCTATCGATTTGTGCGTTAAAGTCGCCCAGTAGAATTTTGAGGTCATCCTTTGGGACCTTTCCCATTACCTTCTCTAGTGTTGCCCAGAATTTCTCTGTAGACATTGGATTTTTCTTGTTGTCTCCGTTTGTGGGGGCATGTACGTTGATCATGGTGTATTTTTTATTGGCGCACTGTATCCGCATTGTCATTAGTCTATTGTTTATGGGCGTGATTTCTTTAATAGAGTTAACTACCGCTTTATGTGCCACAAAGGCCATGCCCAGAAGCGGGTCGCCCCTGGCGACTCGTCGTTCTATCCTGCTTTTGAATATATATATATATATATATATATATATATATATATATATATATATATATATATATATATATATATATATATATATATATATATAGAAGCCTGTATCATCACTCGAAGTGTTACCAACTTGACGCTACTGTAGCTGCCGAACAACTGATCATAACGCTTTCAAAATTTGATAGACTTTAAAATTATTAATTTTGTCCGTTACTTTGTGATATTTCTTTTTTTAAAACGTACAAAATATTTTGTTACCTTGTTATCTATCACTTTTATTTTTAGCTTTGTATGACTATAGTTTCGTAACACGATGTTACATCCTCAAACACTACTTTAAAACTATTACAACTCTTTATCCTGTGTACCTAATTTTACACTTTTATTGGTGTTAATTTTTTACAATATTTTAAATATTGGGAATTTCGGAGATCTATCTGATCGTTTAATAGCTGCCTAGACGGGTCTTGATTACATTTATAAATTTCCATCGCTTCTAAAACGTTTAATTTTTTGGCGCTGTATGTAAAATTTTTAAAGATAGGTAATAATCAAAAAATATCAAAAATACCTGTACTTATTACTTACCCAATGATTCTTTATTTAAGAAAGAAAGATATTTTTGATATTTTTTGAGTTTTAGATAGTGGCGAAAAACCCAAATGAACTTGAATATAGTAAATATTGTATATTGAGTATTGGATATTGAACAACCAATGAAACTTGAATGTAGTAAATATTGTATATAAAGTGTATAATGAAAGTAATATGAATTAAAGAGCGTATGATTATATTCCAATGGATCTCAAACGTTAAAAGGTAGTAAACCGTAAATAAAGGAACAACTTCCAACAGTCAGATGTAATGCATGGAATAGCTCAATTAAGAGTAGGTGAAAATTTTAAGGGAAAGAGAAGTTTAAAGATAACAGAGATGGGTTATAACAAAGAATGGTGGTTATATCAATGATGACGGAGGATCGCCACTTATTAGATGACCATGTGAGAAGCGACAATGCCCGATTCTAAGCCTATTCCACTTTACAAAAAGATGACGCTCGAGAGCTGGAAGGGGACTACATTCGAAAAATTTAGGTTTCGCGGTATATAACTTGGAGGTGTAACCTAAAGTATCCCAGTCAAATTGCGCAATATCTTGAACAATTAGTGAGATGCAGGAGAAAGCATCCCGGTGATGGAAAAGGGGCAAAATGGGATAATTTTCATTTAGAGTCATTTTGGCGTAGTACTCTGCTGGTTCATTACCCAAATTGCCTGCGTGGCCAGGAATCCAAAGAGGCGAAGGTAGGAAAGAAACAAGAAATTGGAGGGAACTTAAGGACTCAGAGAAGATAAGCCAATTGGAATTTGGAAGGGAGAGTGTATAAGAAATGGCCTCTCTAATGACTAAAAGTTCGGCAGAAAGGATACTATTCCAGGTGTGAAGACGAAATTATCGTGAACGAAGGCTGAACTCACTCCATTCATCGATTTGCAGCCATCAGTGTAAATAATGTTATCGGGTCGAGGTCTTGAATAAATTTAGGGTTTTTTTTACAAAGGGAAACTTATGATTTTTTTAAATTTTTCGCACTACACCGAGAGGAGCAAAATTTGCTAATATTTCTTCCTCATTGTACACTAAGAGATTCTGACTATAAATTACCCCTTTGCAAAAATTGAGTGATCTGTGGGGCTCAACCTTAATTTCATATTCATGCAGTTTTTGTAATTTGCGACAGTCTTTGTGGCAAGAAAGAGCATTCCATTTCTTAGTTTATTTACTGATTCGATATCTCCAATAGAACCGGATATGGCTTTGACTAAAATGAATGGCGATACTTTTCAAAGGAACCATCTATTCTGCTAATAATAAAATACCTGTCCAAATCAGAGCTTTGTACCGAAGAAGGAGACTAAGTCCTGGGTCTTTTCGACCCTGGAATGAGAGAAAAGGGAGAATTGTTAAGTAAAAAATCCATGGAATCCCACGAGTAAGGATGAACGAACTGACCACCGGGACAGTGCACCTTACTCCGGCTATCCTAATTACACTGGAGGGGCGGGAGATACTCCACAGGCACCGTTCACGACACCTGATATTCTCATAACAGCTTAGCTTAAGAAAAGACAACTTCAGGTCTTAGAGACAGCTCCAGGTCCCGTAGGAACATGCTAGTTTTGGTCCACCCCGGGTATTTCATTTTCCCCGGTACCACCCTTTTCAGGGAGGCATTCCCCAATCCACCGTCTGGGGAGGCGCCCAATGGAAGACTAGCAACGCCACACGGATTTTTTATTATTGATTTTAACTTGTTTTGAATTTTTGTGTAAGGGTCATTTTTTATTTTGACAAAGTCTTCATTATTTAGAAAGATTTTCATTTTTGTTTCTTTTGCTAGAATAATAACGGAATCCCCTTTATCTGCTTTAGTCTTAACTAAATTATTATCTTCAGAAGAAAAAGCTCGCTCATTGAGGAAACATATTTTGCAAATAGGGTTTAAAGCCCCCAGTCAACCAGTAAATTATTTTTTAATGGCATAGATAAAACATCTCCAAATACAAAATCTGGAATTTAATTTTACGTTGCAACGGGTGCAGTAGCTGCTATGTCAGTGAAAGATGAACCTTTTCAACTCCTGGGAGAGTCACCCCTGGTGGATAGGTCAAAGCAGAGGCCTCTAACTAAGACTAACATGGTCCAAAATCTACCAACCCGCATTGGACCAGCGTGGCAGATTAGGGTCCATACCTTCAACATGGTATTTTTCAATATGACAGTACAACCTCAAACACGGTCCTCATTCCCCGGAGGCCAAGGGGCAACTACCTACTGCAGCGTACTCTGAATATATGGACAATGAAAACCGATGCCCGACTGTAAGAACTATTGATCGAACTTGATAACATAAACTGGGATATTATTGGGCTATGTGAAACACGAAGAAAGGACGAAGAGCTAATCCATCTGTATACAACTGGTCACGTACTCTACACTCAGGATACGGAGAATAGACGATGTGGTGGAATTGGATTCCTAATCAATGGAAAGCTGAAGGACAGTGACAATGCGTCATTCGGCTCAGTAAAAAGTTTAGGCTTCAAATCGTCTAAGCTTATGTTACAACTGTAAGCCACAGGGATGAGGAATTTGAGGAATTTTATGATGATGTGGCCCTGCTTTTATACAAGGAGAAATGTAGGTACAAAATCCTGATGGATGATTTTAATGCCAGAATTGGAACAGCAAGAACTGGTGAAAATGTAACTGACCCATATGGAACTGGTGGGCGGGACACTAGAGGTGACAGATTAGTTGATTTTGCTGAAGGACAAAAGTTTATATTATGAATTCGTTCTATAAGAAAAATATCAGCCGAAAATGGACATGGAAAAGTCCATCTGGACTCACAAGTGAAATTGACTACATCATGACCAACAATAAAACAATATTTACCAATAGTACTGTCCTTAACAATTTTAATGTTGGAAGTGACCACCGAATGGTACGAGTAAAAGTTAGGATTAACTGTCGAAGAGAGCGCGAAAGAATGGTAATGTCAAAGAAAGCCAAAACAGATTCTGGAAAATTGCTGGAGAGGGCTAGCGATTTTGAGATTGCCTTGTCGAACCGCTTTGCTTTGTTATAAGATTCGGAGGAGATGAAAATATCACTTCAATATGAAGAAATCACCAGCAATGTGCTTCATAGGGCTGCTTCAGTGGTACCTGAAGAAAAAGCTCTCAAACAGACAAAAATCTCCAGTTAGGTCATTGATTTGGTGAACAAACGAAGGACAATGAGAAATGCAGGGAGTCCTTTTGGCAGGGTCGAGTACGCTGAGCTGTGCAAAACTATAAGGGAGGGACACACGCCGGTTCAACATGCAGCTAGTGCAAAAAACCCTGGAAGAAAACAAAGGAATTAATAAGGATAAGCAGAAGCTGAGAAATAAAAGAACACAAATTTGTCTTAATAATAATGCTTTATTAGCCCAACTGGATAACCCAATTGCAGAGCTAATTACTAATATCTAATGTAATCAATTACAAAATATAATAATAATTACACTAATCTTAATGCGTGAGGATGGCACAGTGTGCAGGATGCGTACGCAAATGTTAGAGGTTATAAGAAAATTTTATTTCCAGTTAAATAAAGAGCAGAACTAATCAAAGACAACAATACCTACGGAAGAACAAATGCCAGATATCCTAGTGGAGGAAGTAACAAATGCTATAGAATCAATGAAAAACGGCAAGGCAGGAAAGGGCAGTGTAACTGTCGAAATGCTAAAAGCTGGTGGTCGGACGTTAGATAAAAAACTGGTAAAATTATACTCAAAATGCCGCAAAGAACCAAAAGTATCTAACTTATGGAAAAATGCAGAAGTGATCCTTTTATATAAAAAAGGGGCACAGGATGATTTAAAGAACTACCGTCCAATAAGATTGCTATCAGTAATGTACAACATTTTTACTAAGATAATATCTAAAAGAATATTAAAAAAACTAAATGTCGCACAACCAAGAGAACAAGCAGGATCCAGTAGGGATTCAGTATAATGGATCACATCCAGGTTGTACAGCAGGCCATAGAAAGGCACAACGAATATGCCATGCCACTGTGCTTGGCTTTTATCGACTATGAAAAAGCGTTTGACTCCATCTCAAAACATGCCATAATGGATCCATTGCTTAGCCAGGGGGTAGACAAAGCATATATAAACCTATTAGGATCGATACATGATCGAGCTACAGGGACAATTCTCCTTGATGATCTTGAAGTGGTAATTAATGTAGAACAAAGTGTACGGCAGAGTCACGCAATATCGCCTATTCTTTTCTCGGCTGGCCCTGAAGAAGTATTCCGTAAACTAGATTGGAAACAGGATGGTGTAAAGATCAATGGTGTAAACTTAAACCATCTTAGATTTGCAGACGATATCGTTCTCCTTTCATAAGATCCAGAGGAGGTGCAATACAAGAGCCGCAAAGGGCTGGCGAATCATTTGGCTTAAAAATAAACGTGAAAAAGAGTCAGATTATATTCAATAAATTCGTTCAAGGCAGAAGAATTTCAGTTTTAGGAAGGGATTTGGAGATTGTGGACTGCTTTATATATCTTGGGCAGAGGATTTCAATTGAGGGGAATATCGTCCTGGAGGTGGAACAACGTGTTAAACGTGGCTGGCAGGCATTTGGCTGGCTCAACATAGCGTTTAAGAGCAGACTTCCACTTTGCCTAAAAAGAAAGTTCTACCCGTTATGACATACGGAAGTGAAACCTGGACACTCACATCGCAATCAATACAAAAACTTCGGGTAGCACAGAGGGGAATGGAAAGATGTATGCTTGGCGTTACAAGACGAGACAGAAAGCCCTGCGCATGGATCAGGGAACAAACGAAAGTCTGTGACATCATTGGAAGAGTAAAGCAATGAAATAGAGATGGGCAGGCCATATAGCGAGGCAATAGGACGACCAATGAACCAAGGCAATCCTGAAGTGGATACCGCTTTATCGCAAACGTCCGAGAAGAAGACCGAAAGCACGATGGACTGATGACATCATTAAGTATACTGGACCCGAGGACAGAGGCATGTTTAACACACGTCAAACACAAAATTGTATTTAAAATATCAAACTACAAAACCCATTCAGTTACCGGCACAGGTCCAGAAAATTTAAAAAACGCCACGGTATAAAAGAGTATGCCGTTTGTTCGCTTTGCTCTAGAAAAATACCATTTCCTCGATCTACACTAAAGTTTTGGTGACCCAAATTATCAAACTCGTAATCCGCTATATCCGGTCTCGGGCGGTTTCTTACAATTCAAACCCATCAACTAAACATACCAAGTAAGATACCGATAGATAAAACTTTCGAAATTCGTTTGTTAATTCCTGTAAAGATATCTCGACAATTGCATCAGCGTTTTCGACCGCGTACATGCAGCCAGCGGAACCGCTGCTGGAAATCCGCGCATTCCCGGTTCCGTCGCCCGCACTGTGACTATCGTGCAGAAAATCCGCGTTTGCATTGTAAATTGCCTCTTGAGTTTTGAACGGCGATGCGCCTAATTCGAATTTTGTCGACGGAAGTTATTTTATCTGGTGCACCATACGTATGCATTGGAATCGAAAATATATGTAAGAAATTACTGACTTGATAAGTACCCCCCAACTAGGAAAGGAATGAACTTTATACGAGGATGGATCAAATATAAACCGGAATTGTTTTGTACATATTTATTATTAATAAAATAATAGAAAAAAACTATTGATCAATTTTCGACATACGAAAAACTCTACGCTCTACATATTTATACCGGCAGTTTGGAAGCTTCTGAATTCCTTGCTCGTAGAAACTTTCAGTTTGGTTCATTGGCCAACTGGGTATTTGAATAAAAAATAAGTGTCGATTTCTTTAGTTTCTTTTAAAACTTTGTCATAAATAATACTGATAATCGATACGAAAAACTTTTAAAACATTTTTACAATTAATTATGAATCAATTAAAAGTTATGAAATTAAAAAAAATCACGTGCCTACGAACGCGCCGCGATTGCCTGCCATGTTTCTGACGTCATTATGGTAAAGTGTTTTTACGTCAGTACTGTCCACGTCTTCTACCTGTACATATACTGTCAAAATTATTGTAGGTTAAGTGCAAAATAACATACTGTTGGTTACTAATTTAGTTCAGTAATGTGTCACAAAGGGTTTATAAAGGCATAAGGCTTTTTATTGTCACATATTTCAATTCTTCTATTGGAACCTTCGGTGTAAAACACTAAACTCGGAGAGAATAAATCATCTCCTGATGATGCTAACATGGTTAGTGAAACATGCGCCAAAAAGTTTAAAAAATGTATTTGGTGTTTAGTGGTAAATCTCTTCGAGTTTGATAACATATTATCCAAGTTGGGGAATGTTGTATTATGTATATTTTACAGTGTATTCAAAAACATTGTTTCGCTTCCTGAGGATAAACATATAAAATAAATTAAACCGCCTTCGGTTAGTTCTGACCAGGGGTGGCTCGTGAGTTTTTAAAGTGGCAGGGCGTAGAAGAAAATAGTGCTGCTGATGAATTTTGTTTGCTTATCCCTTCCTCCTTTTTACTTTTTGAGCTATTGAAACTCTATACAGGAGGTGAACTAGGAAAACATTAAAATTTTGTATTGTTATAACTTCCAAGGGGACTTCCAATCGAGACGTTGGAGGGTACAGACGTGTTCTCTAGCTCCCGAAAAGCGAGGTTAAGTGCAAGTAAACGTTTAGTGTCGTTTTTGTGAAATTGTGTCGTTCGTGTTGAGCAAAAACCGAAAAATTATCTGAAATAGGTTAAAGACGCGGGTTATACTTACGATGACCTACTAGTGCGTTGCTACGCCGAGTGTTTAGGGTATCACAGAGATGCTCTTTCCAGTGTTAATAAACAATTAGCGGATAAAATCGCATCCAACACGATGCTTCTCTTTGAGAAGACAACCCTACAGGTCGTGTTAGATTTCCTGAAATGAATGCTCGCGGTCCTGAGCTCTCCTCTGCCATTCGGGTCCAATATACTTAACAATGTCATCAGTCCATCGAGTTTTCGGTCTTCTCCGTGGACGTTTGCGATCAAGCGGTATCCAGTCCAGGACCGCCCTGGTCCATCTTTCGTCCCATCGCCTCGCTACATGGCCTGCCCACTTCAATTTCAATTGCTTTATTCTTCTAACGATGTCACTCACTTTCGTTTGTTCTCTGATCCATGTGCAGGTCTTTCTATCCCGTCTAGTAATGCCAAGCATACATATTTCCATTCCCCTCTGTGTTATTCGAAGTTTTTGAACTGACTGTGATGTGAGTGTCCAGGTCTCACTTCCGTATGTCATAACGGGCACGACACATTGATCAAATGTGTCCTGCCGGCCACATTCTTTTTTTTTTCAAGCAAAGTGGTAGTTTGCTCTTAAACACTATGTTGAGCCTACCAAATACCTGCAAGCCACATTTAACGCGTCGCTCCACCTCCCGGACGGTATCCCCCTTCCATTGAAACCCCCTGCCCAAGATATATACAATGATCTACAACTTCCAAATCCGTTCGTAAAAGAAAAATCCTTTTGTCCTCAACAAATTTATTGAACATGACTTGACTATTCTCTCTTGTACGTGTCTTGTACGTGTCTTTGCAGCTCCTCTGGGTCTTGTGAAAGAAGAAGGATATCATCTGCGAATCTAAGATGATTTAAGTATGCACCATTAATCCTTATTCCTGCCAAGAAGAAGCGATACTGCCTCACCCTGCCGTACGCCCCGCCATTCTAACCTCAAGATCGTCAAGGTGGACTGTCGATGTAGCTTCATCATATATCGATCCTAGTAGACATAGTAGACATAGGCCTTACATAGGCTTTCTCTACACCTTGATTAAGCAGTGCATCCATTATGGCCCGCTTTGAGATTGAATCAAATGGCTTTTCATAATCCACAAAAGCCAAGCACATTGGCCTAGTGTATTCGTTGTGTCTCTGTTCTATCTATCTATCTATCTATCTATCTATCTATCTATATATATATATATATATATATATATATATATATATATATATATATATATATATATATATATATGCATACATATATATATATATATATATATATATATATATATATATATATATATATGCATACATATATATATATATATATATATATATATATATATATATATATATATATATATATATATATATATATACATGCATACATACATATATATATATATATATATATATATATATATATATATATATATATATATATATATATATATTATAATTGTTTGATGGTTTTCATTGAAGTTTGCAAGACTTTTAAAAACCACACTGATTCTTCAAACCACCACACTAAACTCTATAGACACACTAACAATATTTTCAACAACAAATCCAGCAATACTACATTATTGCTTTTTACTACACCCACACTACATTATTGTATTTTTAAAACGATGTCAATTTTTCGCCTTACATGTTTTACAAACCACTACTGGTTTGTAAACCACGAAACAACCACATTTTTAATTCGGATCTTAGACTAGATAGAGGATCCGTATTAAAAACGACCTTGTATCAAATTTAAGATGTTGCAAAATACATCGCGAATGGGTTGGCTAAAAAATTCATGCCCAGACTATGATTAATTAAAAATTCAAAAATGACTTTTTTTTAACATTGCACTCATGTGTTTAAGAAACCAATTTTATACCAATCGAAAGTATGAAGCCTATAGAATATGTAAACGTTAGGTTGTCAGTTTTTTTCCTGGTGTAACTATTGGGTAGGCAGATATAAGCAGGTAAGTCGGTACTAGTAATTTACGTTCATCTGTTTAATAAATAAATCTTATATCAGAGAACCCTATATAATCGTGTTCGCAATAAAATTACCTTTATTTTGATATAAGATTTATTTATTAAACAGATAAGCGTAAATTCCAAGTAGCGACTTACCTGTTTATATCTGCCAAGCCAATAGTTACACCAGGAAAAAGAAAAGAGCACTTTTTTCTTAGCCAAATGTCTGTCTAACAACTCACTGTAGAAGTGCCCTGAGCCATCCATGAGGATTATTCCTTTGGAATTCCAAAAAATGGTGGCCTAAACCTTTCGGGCTGATGGAACCGTTTGTGCCTTCTTCGTAGCAGATTTACCCGGAAAAATCCATTGTTTTGACTGTCTCTTAGTCACTGGCGTGTAATAATGTATCCATTAATATATCCATTCATCCATGGTGACGACTCGACGTAAAAAGTCTTCCGGATTTCGCTTAAAGCGGTCCAAACACTGCTTTGACATTGTTAGTCGTACTCGCTTGTTGTCTACCTTGAGCAATCGCGGCACCCATCGGGACACCTACGGTCTCAGCTACTTCACACACTTTCGTTCGGCGATCAGCGAGGACCCTATCGACGATTTCCTACGACTACACTTAAACTCGTTAAACCAATATCTCACGGTTGTCATAGACGATGAAGCGTCCCCATAGACAGCATCCAAGTGCACTTTTATTTCTTCGCACGTTTTTCCATCCAAAAATAAAAAAACGAACTACGGACCGATATTGCCCTTTTTCCATTTTATCGAGACATACAAAACACAAATGATACAAAAAAAAACTAACTGCTGTCAAAAAAAACTAACCCATAAATGTATCTGAAATTCAGCATGAGGTCGTCTAACAGTCTGCAGTACACGATGATAATGTCAATTTCACTTGTCAACGCCATCTATTTCAAACACGGGTACTAATTGACTAACCCTCGTATGTTGCATTAAAAAATTCTAATTACGCTACATTCTCTACATGCGTATTTCAAATCGATTTCGTTTATTTGCTCATTTTTTTTTCATTTTGAGTTATTTATAACTCGCCGGTTTTAATCAATATCCCGTTTAACCGTGTTATTTATTTAACTCAGCCGTCGTCTCTATAAGCTTTGCAAAGAAGCTCTCGAAACATCTAATACACGTCCGCAAATGAGTTTCTGTTTCTGTTAGGACCTTTCAGAAAATTAATTACTTCCCTGCAATTGAAAAGGGACTATTGTGCTATGGTGCACCTACAAAACAGAGATAGAATTTCGGTTTTTGAATTTTGTGGTTGGATAAATGTGCATGTAAATATAATACTTTTCCAATGAAAAGTTAATTATATATTAAAGTCATGAATTAATATTAGCAATTAATAACGTTAACAAAATTTTCAAACATTTAAGCATTTTAATAATCGGATTTATTGTTCTTTCTTAACATTTTTATTTAAACTAATAACTTATTCTAATAAATTGACATCATCGATCAGTCATCAATAATTAATTATTTTAAGTCAATAAGGTAGCCTAAAAAAATAATTCTTTTCACATTCCTGACAAATAAAATCATCGATATCTTTTGTAAGCCCTACACATATCTCATGGACATATCTATAACATAAACGACATAGACGTATATTCATAATTTTTTTCTGATTGACAAACAAAGCAGTACCAACGATCGATCACGTCAGGATTTTTTTTCAAAATCAGTGTCAGTGTACTATCAGCGTACGAAATATCTTTTTTTTTTCTTTTTTTTGGGTTTTTCACCACGATCTAAAACTCAAAAAAAATGTGTTCTTATGTAAATACAATATAATCAGTGGGTAAAATCAAAAACCAAAACGGAGACAAATTTCTCAGTGATTCTTTTCTGTAATAAACTTGCCTAACGAATAAAATTTTAAAAATATAAAAATGTTATAAAATAAATACAAACTTTTAACGTTAACGTTTCGGGAGGTCTTCTCCCCCCGTTTTCGAATCTAAAAAATAAATTATATTGATTTCTATATATAAAGCAAAGATGGTATAAATATATTTTTTGTGTATATCAGCGATACTTACCTTGACAATAATAGTTTTTAAAGACAGGGACATAAATCAATTGGAATAATTCCAAAACGGTATCAACAGAATCGGTAACAAAATACAGAATATTAAAAGAAACCGCTATAATTAATTTAAATAAAAATAATTGTATTGCTATGCCTTCGGTAGATTTAAATTCAATATGGTTCCAGATTCTAAAGAATACGATTAAAAACATTTAAGTATTTCAATACACAATCAGCACAGTAAACAATGGCAGATTAAACGCCATCTATATATTTTTTGGTATGTCACTGTCATAAAAACTATTATTTTCAATGTAAGTATCGTTGATATACACAAAAAATACATTTACTTTCTATCTTTGCTTTGTATATAGAAATTAATATAATTTATTTTTTAGATTCGTTTTGAAAACGGGGGAGAAGACCCCCCGAAACGTTAACGTTAAAAGTTTGTATTTATTTTAGAACATTTTTATATATTTATAATTTTGTTTGTTAGACAAATTATTACACAAAAAAAATCACTGAGAAATTTGTCTCCGTTTGGTTTTTTTTTGTTTTTACCCAGTGATTCTTTATTTAGATAAAAACAGATATTTTTGATATTTTTTGAGTTTTAAAATCGTGGCGAAAAAACCCAAAAAAAGAAAAAAATATATGAACACAAACAGCAATCAGTCAGGTTTTTATTTTTACCTTTTTTTTTCTTTTCCGTTTTCTTTTGAACGTAGGTACTTGTTTTTCTCGTCTTTTTGTTTTGGATCCTATTTGACTTTAATTTTTCCTTGAGTCTTCTTATTTTTTTTATTTGTATAATTTTCATTTTCTGATTCAGTGTCACTTCTCAAAAACTCTTTTCTTAATATTATTCGATTTTTGTCTTCTTGTAACATTTTTTCTACGTTAACATTTGATTGAGTTTACTTAAACTTCCTTTTTGAACTTTTATCGTCATCACATTTTTTTCATTGAAGTTTCGGTGTGATATTTGCTGCTGCCATTTTTCTTCTCAGATGTCAATGTAAATATTTTGATCTTGACGGGTTGGTGGCCTCATAGAGCTATCTTTCTTGGATGGGCTCACGGAAATTTCTAAAATAGTGACTCCATTTCTGGATTCACTATTTTAGCATTTAAAGAAGATTGGATTGATAAGGAAGTGCAGCGGTCAAGTGTGCCTATATCATATACAATGTCTGAATGTGACCTTTTTATTTTACCGAATGAGAGAGAAGGAGATAAAAAATCAATAAGTATATCTATACAGCATGGTAGAAAGAGAAAGTAAGAAAAAATTAAAAGGGGTTTGTTTGTACTGCCGGTTAAAAAATCGTCTATTGAGTTCAGAGGTCCTGTTTTGGTTGTCAATTGACTTGCTTTGATATTGTGTTTTTTAGTGAAATTTTGTGTTGTAAAGTGCAGTTTTATTTAAAATAAGTTCTTATAAGAACTACTGTTATTAATTATTTTATTACTGGTAAGTATTTGTAGAGATTCATAAAGTTTTATTTCCTTCAATAATTCTAACCTAACCAAAGACATTTTCTTACAAACGTTTAACAAAAATGGAATTTATATTGGCTAACTCTAAAAACATACTGAAGTATAAACAACCGTTTCAAAATAATAACGTAAATATAGAAATGCGAACTTTTAACGTATCTATATTAAATTTAGCATATTGTGTGATTTGAGATGTCGGGAAAAACAGTGAAATCCCAAAATTATATTGAAATATGCATTCTCTACGTGAGTATTTCAAATCGATTTTGTTTATTTGCTTTTTTTTCTCATTCTGAGTTATTTATAACTCGCCGGTTTTAATCAATATCCCGTTTAACCGAGTTATTTATTTAACTCAGCCGTCGTCTCTATAAGCTCTTCAAAGAAGCTCTCGAAACATCTAATACACGTCCGCAAACGAGTTTCTGTTTCTGTAAAGACCTTTCAGAAGATTAATTACTTCCCTGCACTAAACTTGAATAGATTTACCACTAAACACCAAATCACTTTTTGAAACTTCTCGACGTACGTTTCGCTAACCATGTTATCATCAACAGGAGATGATTTAATCTAATTTTGAAACTAAACAATGTTCTATTTATATGATAACTCGATCTAATGAAGCGGGTAAAAATCATGAACCGTGAAGTTTTTTGAGCCTTACATTAATAATTAAAAAATGGCAAACTATCGTTGCTTTCGAGTTCATGCGTTAATACTATGTTTTGGGATTTACTATTTAAGTTCTTAATGAATTCATCTAAGGTTTCATTTTTTAAATAGAAAATTGCAAAAACGTCGTCCACAGATCTTAACCATATCTTCGGAAAGTAACTGAATTCATCTTGTGTCTCGGTTTCAAATTTAATCATAAATAAGTTGGCTAAAAACGGTGACAGAAGATTGCCCATTGCCGTTCCTGCTTGTTGTTCGTAAAACCTGTTATTAAGCTGAAAACAATTTTGCTTCATACATAATCTCGTTAAGGAGATGTACTCAGAAACAATCTCGTTATTAAAACTGTTTAACTCGAGTAACTCCCTCAGGTACTTCAAAGTTTGTGGAATCGCGACACTCGGAAACAACGATGATACGTCAAAGGAAACCAAGACTTCACCTGTCGATGTTTGTTTTTGACTTTCTCTATGAATTTTGTTGATTTTATAACAAAACAAGAAGGTAGTTGGTTTGATAGATTTTCAAATTCCTTTGTTAACCATTTTGCCAAGTTGTATGTTGGAGAATTAATGGCTGATATAATTAGTCTCAGTGATTTTCCAGATTTATGAATTTTTGGTAGAGCACACAATCATAGCACTTTTGCATTCGAATATGTAATTCGTTTTTCAGAGAAGGAGAAATAAGGCTGTTGCAAGTTGTAACTTCGAGATACATTCCTAATGATTCGAATCATAGCTAAATGTTGTGGTAAATAAATGAATCAATTTTCCTTTAAACAAAGATAATTATAAGAAAGAATTAAAATTAATTAGGAAGGTATTGAAGTAAATGCTTAAAAAAAACATTGTAGATAAATTAATTAGAAAACATAAGTTTAAAACATTATTGAAAGAACCTTCAACTTTTCAAAAGGTTAAATTCAGAGAATCGTCTGATGTTACCATATTTTGTATTTTGAAATGGTGTTCTTAGTCCGTTGCAGGCCATATATTGTGTTTTTTCAAGGGAAATTTGGAGTCCTACCTTTTCTGTTGTTTATTCTAGGATTTCAGGGTCTGTTTTACGCCGTTAATATATCTTAACTTAAAATTGTTAGATCATCCGCAAATGCCAGACAATCTATTTTGATGTTGGTTCTCCCTAGTTTAATGGGCTGGTCAATATTCAGGGCCGATTTTTTTTACATGCCACTTCTGTATTACTTTTTCTAGAACACAGTTAAATAAGAGTGGCGAGAGTCCATCCCCTTGTCTCACTCCATTTTTAATTTCAAAAGGCTCCGAGATTACTCCCAACCCAAGGCTCCGAACCCATTAATTTAATTGTTAACCTTGTGTTGTTGGTTTTCCAGCGTTTTCAGATTTAGTCCTTGTTCTCTCAAGATTTGGAATACGGATTCGCGGTCGATAGAATCATATGCTTTTTGAAATCCACAATTATACAGACGAAATTTTTATTGCATAGTTTTTGATGTCTTGGATCAACCTTAGATTCAGGGTCTGTTCCGGGCAAGACCTGCTCGGTCGAAAACCTGCTTGATATTCACCAATTTTAGATTTAAACTGTCCCTGTGCTCTATCTAGTAGACACTGAGATAGAATTTTGTAACAAACTGGAAAAAGAGATATCCCTCTGCAGTTGTTTACGTTCCGTTCTATTTCATTTCTTATGTAGTGGATGGATTAGAGCTCTTTCCAATCTTCTGGAATCCGTTCGGTTCGCCAAACTTCTTATAGAATTTTGGTTATTTCCTTGATGGTACTTAGACCAGCGGATTTTAAAAGTTCAGCAGTGATTCCGTCTTTACCAGAATTTTTGTTATTTTTAAGTCGTTTGATTTGCCTAATTATTTCATCGTCATTCGGTGGTAGGTACCAAATCTGGGTTTGTTTACGGTGTAGTGTTGGTAATCTGTTTAAAGGCTCAGGACAGTTTAGTTATTGTTCAAAATAGTTGGCAAGTTCTTTCCAAATGGCTTGGTTATTTAGAGCTAATTGTCCGTTTCCCTTTCGAAAGCAAATACTTTGGAGTTGATAGCCTGTTAATTTACTTTAAAATGTTTTGTAAAAGTTTCGGGTGTTATTTTTTTGGAAATCTTTTTCTATTTCATTAGGCTGATTGTTTTCATATTTTCTTTTAGTTTGTCTAATTAGTTTCGATGTTTTTTTTATTACTTCCAAAATGATTCTGTTTTTGACTGTTCCACTCTCTGAATGCTTTGTTTCGGGTTAATACTATTTGCTCGCAAACTTCATCCCACCACGGATGTTTTCTACATTTTTGTAAAGGGGCCAATTTTAAGGCTGTTTTAATAATAAAACATATATAAAAAAAATATAAAACATATTAGCAATTGTAGCTCCTGAAATAATAGAAATTCCCTAACTTTGTATTTAAATTTGTTAATATCAAAAATTTTAAATATATCGGAAAGTCAATTCAATATCTTAATAGCATTATATATACATATACATATACATATACATATACATATACATATATATATATATATATATATATATATATATATATATATATATATATATATATATATTCACCAAAATTCACCAATATATATATGAATATATATATATATATATATTCACCAAGATTCACCAAAACTCAGCTGAAAGCTAGGAAATGCTTATTTCAAATTTGCAACGTCTTACACAAAGAAGTATTACTGTAGGAAAGTTCAAAAACATAATCAATGCATTGAACACAAGTTAGAAAGAGAGAGCAACAAACCCGATTATCGTAGCTGTATCGTCTAATTTCGTGTGTAGTTTCCATTGGTAAACCAGATATTATAGATAAGATATATAACCAAAAATTGTTGACGTTTTCTGTCGTTTGTTTAGTTAAAAAAGTTGTATCGTATTAGAGTTTTTTAACATTTACAACACAGTTTAAGTGATAAAATAAGGATATTTTCATTATATATTGTATAGTTTATAATTTTATCGCCATGAAGGGCAAAACACTCAGTTCCCAGTATAAACAGCTAGTGATTAATTTGTTGAACTATTTTGAAAAAGAGAAATCTAATGATATGTCCCTTAATACCGCTGTCAACAATACCCCAGTCAGGAAGTAAGTATAAAGTAACAACTGCAGAAATCGAAATAAAATATTAAAATTGCAAGTTATACCAGGAATATGGGTTAAAATGTATCAAAGGAATTCTTATAATTTTGTTATGTGCATTGGGCCTGATAGCTTTTTTAATTTTTTACTAGTAGCTTGCAGTTTCTATTATTTAAATATTTTATTATTATTATATATTAGGACACCTGTTTTATTTGTTTTTCTTTTATTTGCTGCAGCGTGTAGCTCAATCATTAGATATGTCCATGAGTACTGTAACCAGAATCCGAAAGCATTTACTTCAAAATAATAATGTAGTAACATCTCCACAAAAGACACTGCCCCGAAAAAAAGCAAAAACATTTGATTTGTCTGATAGCAGCAAATGTGAAATACGAAATGTTATTTATGGCATGTATTCTGAGAGCAAATATTTACAAAATTGATAACATTATTTTAAGGAACTTTTATTTAAGTTATTAGTATTATTATGTATTTATTATTTTTTCAGTTTTAGAAAAGCACAACACGCTATCAAGTTTAAGTCATGAACTTGCAGAAAAATCAGTCATGTCCATAAGCAATAGTTCTTTGCAAAGGGTTCTACCATCTATTGGTTTCAAATACAAAAAGAATAACAGCAGGAGATATTTGATTGAAAAAGCCACCATTGCTGCACAACGTACAACATTTTTGAGAATTTATGTAGAAAATTTAGAAAAAAAATATCGTAAAGTCGTTTTTCCAGATGAACCTTGAATATTTTCAAAAGGAAATCCTAGAAAATCTGGGCAAGACACTTCTGTAAAAAGTGTAAAACGTCCATTAAGCTTTGAAGGAAAAAGATTTATTGTAGTACATGCAGGTTCTGAGAATGGCATTGTAGCCAAATGCAGGCCTGGTATTTTCTTCAAAGAATCAAAATAGTCATGGGGAAATGAATAACGACTTATTGCTGCAGTGGTTGAGAAATAAGCTTTTGTGTAATTTAGAAGAACCATGTCTTATAATAATGGGTAATGCTCCAATCATAGTGCATTAAGTGAAAAAATGCCAGACCTAAGTTTCAGAAAACAGGACATTATGGAATGGTTGGAAAAAAATAATATCGATTTTCAAAGGAACCTAACAAAGTTAGAATTATTACAAATTGCAAAAAAGTATAGAACTGACAGAAGGTATATAGTAGATGAGGAAATTCAGTTACACGGGCATGAAGTGGTTCGTACACCACCTTACCAGTGCAAATTTAACGCCATAGACTTAATATGAGCCAATGCAAAACAATATTATGACAAACATATTGGAAGGGATGGGCATAGTGATAACAATATTTTCAGTTTCTCTATAAAATATTATCCTAGAACAAAAATGTGGGGCTCTGTGAGGTGGGGAAATAGAAAAACAAGAAGCCAAACATAAATTTCTTAGCATCGTATATAGCAAAATGCACATGAGGAATTGAACCAAATGGAATGTGGAATTTTATGCTTATTGAAGAATTTAAATTCAGGTTACTGGAGAACAGGGCAGTAAACTATATTTACATGACTTTAGTACATGTATTCTTATATTTTAAGAAACCCGCTGATGAATGATATACATGTTGGTTTCTATAGGTTTATTAATTAATATATTTGGTGTTTCAATTTTCACTATTTTCAAAATAATGCAAACATACTGTTTATATTGGCCTTTTATTGTATCATTGTATTAAACAATATAATCCATAAGTATATCTAATAAATAAATAATGTATGTGATGTCTGTTCTAAAATAAAAAATAAAGCTGACACGGTTATTATTTAATGTATTAAAACCTTTTAGAGTTTGGTGGTTTCCAACTTTAGGCAAATTCTTTAGATTAGGTAATTTTATTATTAATAATTAAAAAAGTTCACCATTAAGGATGTGTTGAATGAATCAATTGTGTTGGTCCCTTGGCTTGTTATTCCTCTTTTTCTAGTTGATTCACTATTATAATGCCTGGATCTGTGACAGTTGAAATGACACACAACTTTTATATAAAAGGAAACATTCTCCTCAATTTCTTGATTCTGTTCTTTAAAATGTGTAATTAAAAGTTGCCATATATCATTATATTATTTAAACACAAGTAATATTCACGATATAATTTGGGGAATGTAAAAGAACAACAAAATTAATACTATTGGCATAATTAAGTACTTGAAAAAATTTGCTTGCACTTGAACTTGACTTCTTGGAGACCACATTTTAGATCAAGACATTTGATTTTACTTTTATAACCAATGCAAGAGTTCAGCAAATGTTCTTGTAATTTTTGTTAATGGGCAATATTCTCATGCAGCTTGAACATGTAGAGTTATGCTGCATTTATAATTAAAAAATGGCGTATAGCAACTATTTTACAAAGAAAGCAGTGTTAAAACAGTTAAAGTTCTACTAAAAAAACGATAAAAATATAGGTCTTAACGTATTCCTGACAAAGCAAAAGAAAAAACATGTCAGATGTACAGAACCAAAATCATAGATAAGATATATATAACCAAATTATTTTCGATACATAAAATAATCGAAAATCGATATATCATGGCGTTTCAATGCTGGGTGGACGTATAATTAACAAGTATCTTAATAAATGTTATTATATTTTATTCCTTTTAAATTATTATTATTATTTAAAACTACAAAATGTAGAAATAGGCCCTCTACTGACTGATTTGGGAACTAGAGAGCTGGCTGATTGGTGGCTCGACGATCTGCGAAAGTCTTTCTCGTTGGCCTCGCTCATAATCTGGATGGCTCTAACCGAGACATACGTACAATTCTTAGTTCAGATGGATTTTGTTTGTGACGTAATCGTCAGGTTTCGTGAATCGAACTGTATATATATATATATATATATATATATATATATATATATATATATATATATATATATATATATATATATATATATATATATATATATATATATATACTGTGTGTCCCAGCCAAATGGAATAAATTCGTTAATAAATAAGTGGGTGTGTTCGAAAAAAAGCTCGAACACGTCGATTGGTATTTTTAAATGCGCATTTTTTTTTATACATGGTGTGTCATGTAACAGTGGCCAATACCAACTTTCTTATTTTAAATACAACACCCTGCATATTATTTAATTTTTGTATTTTCTGTAATCAAAATTATTTGATTACAGAAATTCGCTACAACACACAATAGAAAGATGGTATTGGCCTTTGTTATATGACACACCCTGTATAAAAGGTTTTCGTTGGAAAAAATGCGCAACTACACTTTTTTTTAACAATGTAAACAAAATTGTGGAAATTTCAAGACTATTTAGGTTTTGTATAAATTTTTTATTTAAAACATTTAATGTAACAAATGCTCGAATTGTAAACCCTGGACGTCCTGGCAAAACCCCAACCCCAAGTAAAACTGATTCCTGACATTATTTAATGTTTGTGGCGTAATTGACCTAATGCTGTCGGTAATGCGTCCTCTTAAATCATTCAGATCTTGTGGCTTGGTTTTGTATACTACGCTTTTGAGATATCCCCATAAAAAAAAATCCAACGGAGTGAAGTCCGGGGACCTTGGTAGCCATTCTAGTGGCTCTCTCCTCCCAATCCATCGATTTGGAAACACATTATCGAGATACTGCCGCACATTAACTTGATAATGGGGGAGGGGGGGGGGGGGGGGGGTTGCTCCATCTTGTTGGAGAATTTGGGAGAAAGTCTAAGTAATTTACCCCATTTAAATTTTGATCGAAAAATATTGGACCAATTACTTGATCTCCTATAATACCTGCCCAGACATTAATCTTTTCAGGTCTTTGTGTGTGAATTTCCCGCATCCAGTGAGGATTTTCTCTCGACCAATAACGACAGTTCTGGTGATTGACATGCCCTAAAGAGACGAATAACTTCGGCTTGAGTTCGTGTCCTATCTCCATAACCTATCATCATTAAGATAGTTATTTTATGACTCTCTGATAAATACACCATGTTTAAATCAAATGAATCACACACGTCAAAGAAAACTAATTTAAAAGGCACGTTGATTTTTTTGACGTCTCTAACAACAAATATCTACCTTTGAAAACCTGATTTTTTATCTTTGCCTATTTGCTGATAATGTTCGAAGAATTACTTAATATTTCCGAAACAGTTGAAGATAAGTCTAGGATATTTTACATGAAATATGTCTAGAATTTCCTGAAGAATCCAAAAATTAAATAATATATAGGGTGTTGTATTTAAAATAAGAAAGTTGGTATTGGCCACTGTTACATGACACACCCTGTATAAAAAACTTTTGTTGAAAAAAATGCGCATCTAAAAATACCAATCGACGTGTTCGAGCGTTTTTTCGAACACGCCCCCTTTTATTTATTAACGAATTTATTCCATTTGGCTGGGAATATATATATATATATATATATATATATATATATATATATATATATATATATATATATATATATATATATATGATATCGTAAACATCGATGTCGAAAAATATCTTCGAATTTTGTGTTTCACATCGAAGGTTCCAATAGAAAAATTTACAAATGTCTTTCATTAAACAATACTAAATTCTAAAATCCTTATTGACCAAATTCCTGTTGAAAATCGCAAAGTTTACGATTTTCCGCTCAAAGGAATTTTTACTTACTGAAGTTCAGGTATTATTTACCGAATAATGGCAATTTACTCGATAATCTGTTTATTACCGAGTGTTTTCCACTAGATTGATCTCCGTATTTTATGAGACGGAAAAAGCCACGTCGTGCTCTTCCCCATGGATTCCTTCGAATTTTCGGTCGGCGATATGCTGAAAAACCGAAATTTATGATGACGTATTGGGCTCCACCGAATATATTTTATAGGGTTAGTATATCGCAAATTTTGCAGTGATGTATTATGTCCCTGGAAAACCTTCCTCCTAAAGTGTTTACATAAGATATGAATTACATATTAGAGGTATGCATAAGTAATATGTTTTTTAAACATTATTCTTTTATTATTTATATTCATTGCTTTAGTTTATTATTATTATTGAAAATTATTCTTTTTTTATTGGATAAAGATAAATAAAACTTTGCTCCCACTGCTTTTCTACAGATGGCGTTAGTGGTAAGTAGTCGTCTAAATAAATACCTTATAGACGGCATGCAATACCATTGGGCATCTTGTAAACATAACCCCATAGCACCAGTAGTCGATTTGTGTTTACATCATAAAGTTATTCGCGATTAAAAATGCCACTTTATGAGCCAAATTCTCGTCATTTACCGGAGGTGTTAATTTATTTCTCTCTAATATGAAGAAATCTTCGGCTGAGGGTCACCGAATGCTCCCAGACAATTATAGTAAAGCCGCCATGAGTGAAAGAACGTGTCGTGAATGATTTCAACGCATCAAGCGGTGATTTTCACGTCGAAGACCTGCATAGCTGGAAGAGCGAAAGTTTTTGGAGATGAAGAATTAGAGGTGTTGCTTAATGAAGACTCGTGCCAAAGTCAAGAAGCAATTCAAAACGCATCAAAGACCTAGGAATGATCCCAAAGCAAGGATATTGGGTACCACACGAAATGAAACCGAGTGATGTTGGACGCGGTTTGTTGACGAAAAATGGGTTTATTACAATAATCCTAAGCGTCAAAAATCATGGGGATATCCCGGCTAGGCTTCCACGCCGACGGCCAAACCGAATATTCACGGCTCCAAGGTCTGAATCAGTCACAGGGGATCGTTATCGAACGCAATTAATGAGTTTGAGATGAGCATTGAATGACAAACAGCCGCAATACAGCGAAAGACACGATAAAGTGATTTTGCAGTATAATGATGCTCGGCGCCAAGTTGTAAAAGTGGTCAAAACAAACTTGGAAACGTTGAAATGGAAAGTCCTAGCCCACCCACCCTATTCTCCAGACGTTGCTCCCTCTGACTATCACTTGTTTAGATCGATGGCACACGGCCTGGCTGACCAGCACTTCCGGTCTTATAAAGAAGTTAAAAATTGGATCGATCGTGGTTCGCTTTTTTTCTCATCGCGGGATTCGAATGCTGCCTCAAACGATGGACAATACTTTGAATCATAAATGTATAATCAGGTTTTTACAATAAAGCTTTGAATTTTGAAAAAAAAACGGCGGGAGCAAAGTTGTATACCTTTTATCAAAAGTCAGTACTTTATAATTGTAAGTATCCAACATTTATTTGCTTTCTCAAGACACTGACATTTACAAAATATATAATATATAATTCTAGATTTATTAAAATTTTAGATTTATATATAGGCGAGACATCTAGACCGATAGATGTTAGAACATAACAACATAAAAACCTTCTTAGAAAGGGCGATTTTAATAAATCTAGAATTTGCCAACACGCATGGCAATCGGGACATAAAATCAATTGAAATAATTTCGAAATGTTATTAAAAGAATTGGTAACTAAACACATAAAATTAAAAGAAACTGCTATAATTATTTTAAATAAAAATAACTGTATTGTTATGCCTTCGGTAGACTTAAATTCAATATGGTTCCCGATTTTAAATAATATAATTAACAACGTTTAATTATTTCAATACACAATAATCACACAGCAAACTTCACCTATATAATTCTTTTGGTAGTATGCCACTGTCAATAATAAAATATTATTGTCAATGTATCATTGATATATAATCACAAATATATTTACTTACTATATTTTAGAATTATATAGAAATTACTATAAATTATTTTTAAATACGTTTTGAAAACGGGAAGAGAAGACGTCCCGAAACCTTCAGTTTCTTCAACTTCAAAAGTTAGTATTTATTTTAGAAATTTTTGTATTTTTTAAATTTTTTGTTCGTTAGGTAAATTTATTACAATAAAAGAATCACTGAGAAATTAATCTCAGTTTTGTTTTTTACCCAGGGCTTGTCTTATTTATATAAGAACAGATATTGTTTATTTTTGATATTTTTTGAGTTTTAGATCGTGGCGAAAACCCAAAAAAGGGCTGTTTCACCAAGACAATGCACTGGGCCACAAATCGTTAGCAACGATGGCTAAATTGCACGAATTAAACTTCGAATTGTCTCTTCATCCACCGTATTCTCCAGATCTGGCACCTAGCGACCAATTCCTGTTTTCATACCTCAAAAACATGTTTGGTGGATAAAAAATTTCCCTCCAACGAAAAGGCAATTTGCGAAACTGAAGGATATTTTGAAGGGAAAGAGAAATAGTTCTATAAAAAAAGGTGTAGAAATGTTAAAAAAGCGTTGGAATGAGTGTATTGCTCTTCAAGAATATATTGATGAATAAAATCGAAATAGACTAAAGTCGACACTGACTTTTGGGAATATTGATTGGCCTTTACAATTTATAACCTAGTGAGGATTACCTCTGGATCAGTATCTACAGTTTTGTGACGATACAACCCCATTAGTGGTGAATGTAGCCTCATCAATAAACATAATCTTTTTCAGGAAATGTCTTGTTATTTAAAAAATTACGTGGGGCCCAATGGCATAAGTGCATAAGTCCTTTGAAAGAATATCAATGTTGATGAATAAACATGTATTTTGTATTTTCTGAATAAATTCCGGGAAATTTTTGATCAAGGTGGCATTCATCCTTTTTTCAGTACCGTGATTTATGAAAAATCGTTTTTTGTTTTTAAATGAGTTATAAACTCCTACGAGCGTGTTCACACGCTTACGAATCGTAAAAAAAAGAATCATCTATTTGTCTTTGAATTAAATGACGAATCGTCTATTACGGATGTATGTGTGAATGGACCGTTACACTTTTACCGAAATACCCCACACAGTCACAAATACCGAACTATAAGACTTCGGTAAGCTTTGTTCTTATATTACTTTTACCAGTTCGAACCTGTACCCTACACTTACTGTCGCTTGTAAAACGAACCGCCCGCCCATCTCGCGCCTTCCACCCACACATGCGAGACGGATCATTTATCCAGAGCGTGCCTAGACAGGTTCGTACAAGCTATGCGCTTTGATAATGAAAATAAAGGATTGAGACGAAGAGGTTCATTGTTAATTACGTTTTTACGAAAACCAGTACTACGATTTCTTCTCTCACCTAGCGAAAAATACTATATTGTACAACGAAACATATTTAAAATATGGATTCATTGCCTTAGATATATATTTTATAGATAGCAACGATGATTTGTCGAAAAGATGGATTCTAAATCCGTTCAATGAAAATATATAAGTTAGAATGAAAAAACGTTTTATATATTAATAATTGAATATTTTAGTCGGGGGCGTCTCCTTGGTAAATGCTGCCATAACTTTTTTGTTTGAAATATTTTTTAATTTTTTAAATCAAATTATAGAATAGCAAACATTTTTAAGTAAAAAAGGTCCTCTTATTTCATCTCGTTAGAATAGACCGTTTTCCAGAAAACTGACTTTTTCTAAATCGATGCACGATTACATGCTAATCGAAATGCATCTTAATATTTAAGTAGGCTGTCACTGTTAATCTTTATAATCATTCCGTAAAACTAGACAATTTTCGCAATCAAGTCTAAATTTTTAATTTTTAAAGTGTAAAATGGCCTATTTTTCCTTCAAAGAAATGGAGAATATACATTTTATGTACGAGAAGGCGAATGGAAACGCGTGTGAAGCTAGATTGTATGCATAGGCTTTTCCCGGAAGAGTACTTCCTTGTACAGAAACATTTACAAACCTGTATAGAAGATTATGACAAAAGCGATCTTTCATGCCTTCCAAAGAATATGCGTTTTATGTACGGGAAGGCGAATGGAAACGCGTGTGAAGCTAGATTGTATGCATAGGCTTTTCCTGGAAGAGTACTTCCTTGTTCAGAAACATTTCCAAACCTGTATAGAAGATTATGACAAAAGCGATCTTTCATGCCTTCCAAAGAATATGCGTTTTATGTACGGGAAGGCGAATGGAAACGCGTGTGAAGCTAGATTGTATGCATAGGCTTTTCCTGGAAGAGTACTTCCTTGTTCAGAAACATTTACAAACCTGTATAGAAGATTATGACAAAAGCGATCTTTCATGCCTTCCAAAGAATATGCGTTTTATGTACGGGAAGGCGAATGGAAACGCGTGTGAAGCTAGATTGTATGCATAGGCTTTTCCTGGAAGAGTACTTCCTTGTTCAGAAACATTTACAAACCTGTATAGAAGATTATGACAAAAGCGATCTTTCATGCCTTCCAAACGTGACTGTGGAAAAAGCCGGAGCATCAGAACTGTAGAAAATGAACAAGTTTTAAAAAATGTAGCAGAAAACCCAGGAATAAGTGACAAAGTTGATTTGTAACTTGATTTATTACAAAATATGTCTTCTAGGTAATTTGAGATTGACAGACTAATTTTTTTCCGCGCTTGTTTTCGAGAGAATCTCTTAGGAAAATTAGAAATATTCTTGGAAGGGCGGGCTTTTTTAATTCAAATTTATGGCCCTATTTTTTGGCAATAATTTATTACCAGATTTATCCCCAGCATTTTAAATAAACCGTTTGATAATTTTATATTTTCCTATAAAATTCCTTGGTACGTTAATTAAAAAGCGCCTGGAAAATATTTCATTCTGCAATTTAAACTTTGAAAGACCGATATTGCTTCTCGGTTTATTTATTGTTGGAATTAACCGAAGACGAGTTTGCAAGAAGAAGGGAAAACGTATTGCATCTTTTAAATCGTCTATATGTTTACAGTTATAAAATAACATAAATATTTGGAGATTTTGTATTATTATATTGGAGTATTTGTATTATGGGATGTGTTTTTTTTAATTTTATTGATAAAATCAACAATTCTAACAACATGTTAATCAATGGTGCATTTTCCATCATTATTCGCGTTAATTATTGTTCATTCATTGTTCACGATAAAAGCAGCTTGATATAAAATCATGCAGATGCTGATGACTCTTAGGCAAAAGGTCACATACCTTAAAAATAAGCATTTAATCTACAATTCGATACTCAAGCCCGTCTTTGTAAAAACGTAATCTTGCCATTCTTGAGAATTTTCAATCAAAAGTTCTGAAAGGTCATTCTTTGTATCTAACAAAAACACTCTCCTCCAGAAAATCATAAAAGAACATGAGAGAAGTTCTTTGAGTCAGAAACGCACTTTTATTTGTGCCTCATATTTGATAAATAAATGAAAATCATGAACACATCACTCAATAAGTTCGTTGGATGACTAATAAAACAACTTTTAAGAAACATTTGACTTTATTCGTCTACATAGTCTCCTTCAAGAGTGATATATTGATTCCAGTGCTTGTCCAACATTTCGATGCCTATTTTGTAGAACAATTGATCTTTGATCTCAAAATAGGCTGCAGATTCAGCAATCACTTCTTCACTGGAGCCAAATCTCTTTCCCTGGAGCTTTCTTTTTAGGTTTACAAACAGGTAGTAGTTACTGGGAACCAGATCCGGAGAATACGGTGGATAGAGAAGCAATTCAAAGTGCAATTCTTACAATTTTGCTATCGATTTGTGACCTGGTATTTTATCCTGATGAAAGAGAACTCTTTTCTTCTTCATTTAGGGTGTTTTTTTGCAATTTCTTCCTTCAGACGCACCAATAACGCCATATAATATTTGCTATTGATGGTTCTTCCTTTGTCAAGGTAATCAATGAATAAAATACCTTCCGCATGCCAAAACCTTACCAACTGACACTTGCGTTTTTGGTCGCATTGACGGCTTTCGTCAGTTGCTGTCCACTCAAATGACTGCCGATTTGACTGTGGAGTATAGTGATGGATCCACGTTTCATCCATTGTTACATATCGCATGAAAAAATCCTTTTTATTGCGCTGAAACAGCTCCAAACAGCGCGCTGTATCGTTGACGCATTGGTATTTTTAATCGACTGTGAGCAAACGCGCAAAACTTCGAACAGAGCTTTCTCATGGATAAATGTTCATGCAAAAGGGTGAATATACTGCCGTCTGATATGTTTAAAGTATCAACTATCTCACGTAACTGCAATTTACGATCGGCCAAAACTATTTTGTGTACTGTTTTTATGTTTTCTGGAATAACTGCCGAATTTGGACGACCAGACCAGCGTCATCGGTATTTGCACGGCTGCGTTTATAATTGCCAAACCACTTCTCTACCATTTGTCTCGATGGAGCAGAGACCGAACAACACTTGTGACGCCATTGTTTTGCTTGAACGCTATTTTCTCCCCTCAAAAAGCAACGCTTTATAAACTCCGATCAGAACAATTTCCATTGTTTTCAAAATTACAAGAGTAACGTCACTAAAATCATTGTAACTTATGAACTAAACTTCAGGTTGTCATGAAATTTTGACTCGTATCATTTGAAGGTTGGTACTTCCTAAAAATCAGATCGATTTGTCAATAGTGGCGCTATCTATGCATCATCCTACGAACTTATTGAGTGAGGTGATATTTCAATAGTAATTTCAAAATACTACATGCTCAAAATATAGCCAAACAACTGAACCAATTTGAAAATTTAAAAATAATAAATGAATCCACTAAGGGTCGGTTCTACAATGCAAGAATATACCAGATATAAACTATACTTTATTCATAGTATAGCTTATACCTGGTATATTTTTGCATTGTAGAACCAGACCTAAGACACACAAACCCTCCTCAATCACCAACCAGACCTAAATAATTCTGCTCTGTTCAGTTTAAACAATATCTCGAAGGATTTCTAAAATATTATATATATAGGACAATGAAGCATTGAGCTATGCCGTCTACTAGAGCGTGAGTTCCTGGGAGCGTCACCCCTGACGGACAGATCGAGGCAGAGGCCTCAGACTAATATGATCCTAAATCTGCCAACCCGCATTGGACAAGCGTGGCAGATTACGGTCCATGCCTTCAACATGACAGTACAACTTCAAACACCCTCATTACCCGGAGGCCAAGGGGCAACTACCTATGGCAGAGGGAAGATCTGCCCCAAGGCAGAAGGTGTTATGAATCACCGGGTTAGATAAGGCTGCCATTGGAATTTTGACATTGCTACGCTTAATATAAGGAAAATGAAAACGGAGACTCGACTGCAAGAACTTTTAATCGAACTTGACAACATACATTGGGATATTATTGGGCTCTGAGAAATACGAAGAAAGGGCGAAGAGTTAATTAAATTAGAACCTACTGGTCACGTACTCTACACCCCAGGTACGGAGAATGGACGATGTGGTGGAATTGGATTCCTCATTAATCGAAAGCTGAAAGACAGTGTAGGCAAATTTGAAAGTATATCCGACAGATTAGCCCAATGCGTCTTTCAGCTGAATAAAAAGTTTAAGCTTCAAATCGTCCAAGCTTAGGCACCAACTATAAGTCATAAAGATGTGGAAATTGAGAAATTTTATGATGATGTGGCCCAACTTTTAAACAAAGAGAAGTGTAGGTATAAAATCCTGATGGGCGACTTTAATGTCAGAATCGGAGAAGCAAGAACTGCTGAAAATGCAACTGGCCCATATGGAAATGGTGAGCGGGACAATAGAGGTGACAGGCTGGTTGACTTTGCTGAAGGACAAGAACTCTATTCTATTCGTTTTACAAGAAAAAGATCAACAGAAAATGGACATGGAAAAGTCCATCTAGACTCACAAGTGAAATTGATTACATCATGTCAAACGATAAGGCAATATTTTGCAATTGTACTGTCCTTAACCACTTTAATGTGGGAAGTGACCACCGACTGGTATGAGCAAAGATTAGGATAAACTGCCGAAAAGAGAGCAAAAGAATGATAAGATCAAAAAGGGCCAAAGTGGATTCTGGGAAGGTGCTGGAGAGGGGCAGAGATTTTGAAATTGAAATTGCGGAGGAGATGGAAATTACAGACCAATATGAAGAAATCACCAACAATGTGCTTAAAACGGCGGCTTCAATAGCACCAGAAGATAAATGTTTCAAAAAGTCAAAAATTTCCAATGAGACCATTAATTTAAGGAACAAACGCCGGACAATAAAGAATGCAGAGACTCCTTTTGGCAGTGTCGAGTACGTTGAGCTTTGCAAAACTATAAGAAAACGTATTCGAGAGGAAACGCGCCGATTCAATATGCAGCTTGTACAAAAGACTCTGGAAGAAAACATGAGAATTAATAAAGCTAAGCAGAAGCTAAGGAAGAAAAGGACACAAATGATTTCCTTAATGCGTGAGGATGGTACAATATGCAGAGAACGGACGAAAATATTAGAGGTTGTCCGAAGATTTTATTCAAAGTTATATGAAGACCAGAACTAAGCAAGAACAGCAATGCCCACTGAAGAACAAGTGCCGGATATCCTGGTGGAGGAAGTGGCAAAGGCTGTAGACTCGATGAAAAATGGCAAGGCTCCAGGAAAGGATTGAGTAACTGTGGAGATGTTAAAAGGTGGTCAGACTTTACATAAAACACTAGCAAAATTATATTCAAAATGTCTCAAACAAGAAGTACTCAGCTTATGGAAAAATGCAGAAGTTGAGGCTTTAATATCGAAGGCAGAAATACTCATGAGATCAGAAGAAGATGTGAAATGACAAGAGATACAATACGGAATCTGCAGATGATCCGGAGAGATAGGAACATAACACATAACAAGAAGCACATAATAAAAACCTTAGTTTTTCCAATATTGTTATATCCCGCTGAAACATGGATCATTAAAAACAAGACCTCAAGTGCATTGTTTTTGTTTTCAACTCTGGTGCTGGAGACAGATCTTTCGCATTCCGTGGACTGCCAGAGGATCGAACGCATCCGTTATACAAAGAATTGATGAATCCATAAGGATATCTCAAATTATTCGTGAACAAATACTAAGATCCTTTGGCCACACAGAGACGGCAACAACCAGGAAAGACTAATAGTACATGGACGGATGGAGAGTTCTAGATCACGTAGCAGATCCCCAAAAAGATGGATAGGACAAATTAAAGACCGAACTGGTACATATCTCCAATATACAACCAAGGAACCTAGAACTAGAAAACGCTGGCGAGAAGTACTGAGGAATATACGCGCACTGGATGTGTTTCCATAGGTCCAAACTTTTAAATGATTAAGACATCTTTAATATAAACTAGTGTGACTAACAATTTGACGCCAAAAAAAGCAAATATTTACTAAATGTTTTATATTCTGATCAAGGGTAATTAGATTATTTTACTTTTCCAGTATTTTAACTAAAAAATAATAATAATATGTCGTATGTCGGATAAATAACGAAACGTTTTAAATAAAAAAACAATTATTTATGTTGTCCAAATTATTTATCTTTAATTAAAATACATCCCTTTCGAATTAATACATCGCTGGGCACGTCCAAATCAATGCTGACATAAATTTTATTTGTTATTGTCATTTTTTGGAATTGCCTCGTCACGGTTTCTTGGACTTAACACAGTAACACCATCATAAAACGGGCTTTTCGTTGCCAATTTGAGTTTCGAGAACAGGAAGTAGTTACACGTAGATAAATCAGGCGAATATGGAAGATGTTGAAGCACGCAGAATTATTTATTCCCAAAAAATCACGAACAGCGATGGTCATCATTTAAGACGTGAGGAATAAATCGAGCACAGACTTCGTTATCAATCTCACAGTCGAATTCGCATAGTAGGCAATCGTTTTATGCACTTTTTCCACCAACTCATCGCGGTTTTTGCTTTTTGGCCGGCCTAACTTTGGGTGGTCTTCCAAAGCATCAAAAACATTCTGAAATCGCATATATCACTTCTACGGGATAAGCAATCATCACCATAAAGTTTTTTCATCAATTCAAATGTTTCTGCAAAAGTTTTACTAAACTTGAAACAAAATTTATGATTAACTCTTTGTACCATCGTGATTTTGTGACGAAATGACAAAAAGTATTGTAACTTTAAGCGCTATAACTAGAAAATCTGTTGATAGGTTCTAATAATGGTGGTCTCGTTGTATAGAGGAGATATACAGCTTTCAGATTATATATTGTTTCAGATAGATAGACATAATAGTTTTTTTTTTAATTTAAAAATGTCTTATTTTTCCAAGATACTCTGAACATAATTATATCTTGATATTGCTATGGTGGGCCTAACACTTTGATACTAAATGTAAGTGTTGGCATTACGGGGGAAAAAAGGTATGTTAAATCGTTATCGATTAAAATCAGGACGATGTAATCCAGATTTAGTTCACATTACACTGATGGTCATTTTAAGCACGTGTGCGCAATCGATATTCTAATTGTTTACGCAAGGACGATCACATGACCATAGTTACATCTAATTTTAATACACTAGTATCCAAAAATTGGTTAATTTTTTAGAACTTGAACAAAACGTGTTGTGTCTTAAGTAAAGTTTGACCAAAAAATAAACATTTTTCTATAGTTCAAATTATTTCGAGGAACGGGCCTGGTATAGTGCGATTCAAGATATACCGTTGACCGAATGGCTGCAATAAACTGTTAACAGCCCCTATCGTAACGAAACCCGGCCAAATTCCAAAAAAAGTAAACATGGCCGGGCCTTATAAAACAACAGGTAAAAACATAAAATCAATCCGAGTGCGTTCTATACTTCGAAACTACTAATTTTAAAAGATAACATCTATATGTATATTTCTTTATTGAATAGAGGGCGTAATGTAAATGCAGCGGTAGCAGAAACATCTTCATTTACAAAAACGCCATTGTCTACAGTTACAAGATATTGTGACGAAACTAATTAAAGGAGAATATTATCTCTAATGAGTTTTGCATATCGGACCATTAATAAAAGACAAATATTAATGGAATCACTACTATTGCGACGATGGCGGCTTGACTACTTAAAATTTATAAAAAAATACAGATTAGAAAATCGTCCCATTATCTACCTTGATGAAACATAGTTCGCTACACATGAGACGCCAGCAAAAGGATAGGTAAATACATCAAGAAAATGCCAAACCAAAGGCCAGCAAACCAGGGAAAAATAATTACAATTTTATTTGCTAGTTCCCAGGATGGATGAGTTCCAAATTATTTACGGTTGTCCTCCAAAAATATTATACATTCATCTTTGGACTATCATGACGACACCACACAACTTTTTGTAGATTGGTTTATAAATAGCCTTTGCCCAATGTGTCTAAAAAAAGGGTAATTGTAATTGACAATGCTACTTATTATAACCGCCAGAAAAAAAGGTTCTTAATGCAAATAACACTAAATTGGAAATTAAGAACGATATGTTAAAAAACGATATATACTTCGAAAATACATATAAAATACGTGATCTAGAAATATTAAAGACATTTAATATTAAAAACGAATATGGATGTGATACCATTACTGCCGATATAGGACATACGGTTTTACACCTTCCCCCGTATTACTATATTTTTAATCCAATTGAGCAGATAGCATCAGGTAAAATCCAATATTAGAGCAGAAAAAATTTATGGAACTCTAAGTGCAAGTGCTGCAATATTAATTAGGAAAGTAGTAGATAGTATTCCCAAAGAAAGTTGGATAAATTCGATTAAATATGTGATTAAAATAGAAGATTCTTATGTATCATTTACTAATAATATAAAAACACTTATTATTAATGTAGATCAAAGTGACAGAGAGAGTGAAACCGAATTAAATGTACAATTAAATTGAAGTTATAATTTTTATTGTACTAGTAGATAAATTTATTTATTTATTTTTATTGTACTAATCAATTTAAAATACACAAACACATAAACAATATAAAAAGAATATTAATAATAATAACAGAGACAATAGAAAACAACATAAATCTCTGGGAACATAAATCAATTCATGGTAGATATCACGGGCGTAGCCAGGATTTAGTTTTGGGGGGGTTTAGTTTGAAGTAAATAAAACAACAAAAATATACTTACATGAAATTTAATATCTATATATACATCGGAAAAATTACGACATATTTATAAAGTTCTCAACTTTAAACGAAATTAATTTCGTTCCTCTGCGCTAAATCTAAAACCATTAAAGAAGAAATCTTTTTCTTTTAAATATATCCACTACTTCACCTGCATGATTCAATATATTCAATTCAAATGTAATAATTTAACTCTCTTCACTCCTCGTATTTTTTCGGTATAATATTAGATAATATTTGGCTTATTTCGGGGGGGGGGGGGGGCTTATTTGGCTTATTTCGGGGTTGAGCCCCCCCTGGCTACGCCCGTGGTAGATATGTAGAATTATTAAATGGCAATAATATTGATAAGAAAGCTTCCCTGCTCTGTTTAGATGAGAATCAACTATATCCGGAAACTGAGGGTTTTGTTATTGCTATCCACGATAAACTCATCAAAACCAACAATTACAAGAAATATATCCTTAAAGAAAACACTGAAGATGTATATCGAAAATGTCGCAAAATAGGGGAGACTGTTGATTACATAATTGGTGGATGTTCTACTTTAGCAGAAAACGCATATTTAGGAAGGCAAAATCAGCTTGCTCAGGTAATCCACCAAAAACTGGAACTTAATCATAGTCTTTTACCAACATCTACTCCGCCGTATTATAAATACAGTTCTCAAGCTGTTCTGAAATCTGATGATGTGCTGCTCTACTGGGATAGACCGATAATAACTGATAGAACTGTCGACTACAATAAACCAGACCTAGTCTTAATAAATAAAAAAGAAAAGCGGAGAACAATTATTGATATTGCCATACCACTGTCTCACAATATACATAAAACGGAGGTGGAAAAAGTTTCTAAGTATGAGAATCTTTCTTATGAATTGAAGAACATCTGGCAACTTGAAAAAGTTAACATCGAACGACAACGGGCTCTATTGTTATTTATGTTATTATGGTTATAATGAAATTTATCCCCAGGCTCCGAGCCGAACTCCAACGTCGCGAGGGAGGAATCGGTTTATGGTTTCCAGCTTTTTGAGCTGAGAGAGTGACACCAAGTGGATGAGAATAATAACAATAATAATTTAACAATATTTTTTTTCCAAAATTATTCAGAAATTAAACTATTCCGACTCTGGCGCCTTTGAAGAAATTGGGAATATTTTTATTGAGGCAATTAACATTTTACCGAAAGGCATCGAAATATCTTGAACCGGACTATAATTGGCCACCAAGATCGTGTAATTTAACAGCTTTGGATTGCTTTCTTTAATTATGTTAAAACTTTGGTCTATGCCGATAAACGAGAAACTAGTAACGGGTTGGAAGTCAACATAACTCGAACAATTGCTGACATAAGACCTCAATTTCTTGACAAAGGGGTCGAAAATTGGATTGACAGAGTGCGTTTTATCAGAAGTAGCTGCGCGGCAGATATTTGTCCAAAATTGTGTTCAAACCATTGTTATAATACCACTGATAATTACCACTATATTATTATTAATCAAAATATCACCTTATGATTAATAATAATCTCCCCTCAATGTTTGTATACTATATTTCCAAAACGCTTAAAGTCCATGATGCGTTTATTGGTTTTAAAATTTTGTTTGGAAGCATTTTTCTGTAGAATGAACTGAAATGTTGATAAACAATATAATTATATATTTGATTTCAGTTTTCGACGAAAAAGCGAGCGAAACGGATGTATAGACAGTGTATCATACGCATAGTGTTAAATATTTGAGAATCCGAAACAAATTAATCAATAAAAGTGACAGTGGGAGTGAAGGTTGTGCGTAAATACAAATAGAAAGAAAATACAAAAGGATTAAATAAATATAAAGGTAATAATATAATTTGGTTGATCGTATCAAAATTAAACCAATTAACAAAACAGAAAATACTAACAAAACTACCAAAAAACCGAACAGCTGATAAGAGAAACACTTCCGAACCGTTGAGGTGGGTAAGCTCTTTACTGGAGCGTCTTGTCGAATAAACTCATATCAGGGGAGTGCGTAAAATATAAAAACATGGATTTCGAAAATTGTACCACGGTTGAGGGGAATAAGAAGCGTAATGGAGACGAATTAGAAGCAGTATTTAAGAAAAGTAAAAAGATCGTAAGAACGCCTACAAAAACTGAACAAATGAAAGAAGATAAACTGTATAAAATGCTGATGATGACATGAATGACCCAACAAATAAAACAAATAATGCATAAAAAAAATTTGGCAGAAGAAATTAAAGCAATTAAACACGAAAATAACACACTAAAGGCTGAGAATGGAATTATGATGAAGGAAAACTGCAGAATGCATGACAAAATTAATGAACTTTATAAAAAAGTAGAAAGACTGGACAGAGAAGGGAGAGAGGACAATATAGTCACAACTGGACTTAAGGCGGACTCAAATAAAACAGAGGCTCTAAGAGAAGAGATCCAAAAACTTTTAATAAAGCCCTAAAGATCAAAATAAACGTCAAAACAGCTAGAAAATTAGGACCACAAACATGCCTGGTGGAAGTGAAGTGCAAAGGCGATAAGATTAAAGTAATGCAAAACAAGAAAAAACTGAAAGATAATGGAGATGAGAGAATTTTTATAAATAACGACATGACTAAGACAGAGAGAAAGATCGGCACACTTATAAGAAGGGTAGCTCAAGATGAAAGGAGTAGGGGTAAAGTAGTAAGAATTAGATACAAGAAAGTAATTGTGAATGGGAAATTGTATGTATGGAATAGGGACAAGGAAGAACTGACACAGTCAAAAAACAACATCGTAACTTCACCAACAAAAAACTAGGTACGTAACACAACTGCACACTAAAGGACGACGACACGACAAGGGAAACGGAAATGATCAAATATTGTATTAATGATAATATATTAGAGCAAAGGGCTAAAGAAAATAAAAAACAAAAGAAAAAGAATAAAAGAAAACAAATCAAAAAATATATAATAAGAATTGCATTCTGGAGCGTAAGAACACTGCTAACACCAGGGAAAACGGAATAGATAATAATAGAAGTCGAGAGATACAAAATTAGTATAGCGGGCCTGCAAGAAGTTAGATGGAGTGGGAAGGGCAAGATTGATAAGGAAAAATATGCAATATGGTATGCAAGAGAAGCAACGCAGGGGCACAAGGGCACAGCTTTTGTTATACATAATAGCTTAAAAGATAGGGTCGTGCAGTTTGATGCAGATGAGGCAAGAAAATCTTATATAAGAATAGGAACTAAACCAAGAGGTTTATCAATAGTTAACGCATACGCTCCCACAGAAAATGACAATGACGAAGAGAAGCAAAAGTTTTACGAGAAACTAGAAGAAATACTCTATAAAACACCAACTAGTGACATAAGGATAGTGCTGGGGGACTTCAACGCCAAAATTGGAAAGGAACAATATTATAAGGAAGTAGCGGCTGAACAAACAATTCATAATGAAACGAACAACAATGGCGAGACGTTATGAGAGTATATGAGACAATATGGCGGCGGCTAGTGATATGTTTCTGGTTAGTACAAGATTTAAGCACAAAAAGACCATACCTGAAATTGACGACGGAAACCAGATCGACCATATACTGGTTGCAAGGAAAGATATGAATGTTATCTACGATACAAGGTCATACCGAGGGGCTAATATCGATTCAGATCACTTAATAGTTATGGCAAAATGTAAAATCAAGGTAAACAAGTACAGAAAAACTGCAAATATAAAAAAAAGGTGGAATAGAGAAAAGTTTCAACAAGAAGAATGGAGAAAGAAATACAGAAATACGATCAAGAAAAAATAAATCAAATAAATGAAAGTAACAGCATAGAAAAACACTGGATAATTGATAGTTAATTGTATAAACCGTAAAATCCTAATCATTAATTATAAGTTTAGACTATAAGTTAAGAATAAAATACCGCAGAATCATTGACTGAAATTATTTTTACTGATTTAAGTTTGAAAATTTTTTAAAAAATCCAAATAAATAAAAAAAATTGAAGGAAAAGTCGGCCCACTCCCCTTTGCAAGGAAAGATTTACAGAAAAAATTAAAGTTTTTTTTTTAGAGAAATTTTTTTTTCTAAAAAGTGTATTTGAAAACAAAAATTAAAAAAAAGTGTCAATAGGTCAATTTTTGAAAAAGTTATGGCTATTTGAAAAAAGGGCCATTTTTTCCAAAAACCCGTAACTTTTTATGGGTTGGGTAAAAAAATGTGAAAAAATTCTGAGAAACGTCTTTTTTTGTAGAAAAGAACACAAAAGTTTCAGCGAAATCGAAAGGGGTTAGGTTCAAAAGTGGTCGATTTGGCTTGAAATGCCCCAGATGTAATTGAACCTCGCAGGGAGAAATCCCTCTTAAGAACGAAGCGACTCCACCAGCCCATCAAAGTGAAGGAGCAGAGAAAAAGAAGGTCCGCTACGAAGAAGCAATTTCCACATCACCAAAATCAAGTGCAAAGAACCAAACTCAATTTAACTCCCGAGCCGAATGGAGGGAATAACCAGGGCCTCGCCCACCTGACGGAGCAAACGCAGCAGCAAGCCATGGCCATGGCCAGGTTTGCGAACAAGCTTTAGAGAGTCTTGGTTAGTGATGGGAAATACGGATCTTAATGGAGAGTCGGATCACCGGTTTCGAATCAATTCAAAGATCCGGATCCCTGAGCCGGTTCTCGGAGCCCACTGAATGTTTACTCGTATAACTGGTTGCATAACTTAGCTGCATAGTCAGATAAACAAATACTTTACGATTGGCAGTAGTATATAGCATAACATTTTAATTTCTGAGAATATCAACATGGCCGTATATGAATTATTTTTCGTATGAATTATTAAAAACTCTCTCATATGGAAAAATGTTGAAAACAAAGTAATAAATGTAAAAAGTTCCAGAAACCATACGTCAGCAGCTAATGATGTAATAGAAACATATTTAAATGAACCCTTACTCGATCGACACGAGGATCCCTTAATATGGTGGGTTCAAAGAAAAAATATTTATCGAAAACTATATGAATTTGTCGAAAAAACGCTCTGTCTTATGTCTACTTCAGTGCCAAGTGAAAGAATTTTCAGTAAAACTGGTCAAATTGTGACAGAAGAAAAAAGTCGATTGAAAACTAAAAAGATAAATTAAATCATATTTTTAGACGTAAATATGTAATTGTTTAAAAATTTTAATTTTTAAAAACTAATTTTAAAATTTGATGTACTTATTGTGATGTGTCTTACCTGATGTTGAACTTTATTTTATATATTTTGTATCTTTATGTTTTTTTATATTTTTTATATTTTATATATTTTTATATAAATCCATGTGAGCCATACGCTGAATAAATAAATGAATGTAATTGTTTAAAAATAAATTAATATATTTAATTATTATGTGTATTATTCTATATATTTATATATTTAGGTACATAAAACAATAATACACTGCAAATTTTAAGCCGCAGTACGGCGAATTCGAGCGGTTTATTTTGCATTACGGATCCACGGATCGTTTCCCTACGGATCTTGTCTCTCAGGGTTCACAGATCAACGGATCTAAAAAAAAACCGAGACCCGAGATCCGTCCGACCCTACTACTACTATCTTTTTCTATGTGATAGGTGCGGACGGATGCAGGCAACACACAGCACAAGATACAAGCCATATTCTCTGCGTTATAGAACATAACCTTTCTGTCTTTGTCCTTATCTAAGATCCAACAGAACCGAGAACCGTCTGGGATCCGAGAGCCGTTTGGGATCCGAGAGCCGTCTGAAATCCGAGAGCTGTCTGGGATCCGACGGCCGTATGGGATCCGAGAGCCGTCTGGGATCCGAGATCCGTGTATCGTAATTTTAGGAACCGTTTCATTCGGTGCTTTTAAAAGATCCGAATCTGGGAGTCGGATCAGATCCGATCCAGACATCTCTAGTCTTGGTTCTAACGCAGAAGCAATTAGAACCTTTCATTCTATATCAGAGACAGTAGGAACTGACATCAAAACCAACGCCACCCGTTGGAACCACAAAATTCAAGAATCGCGACTTTCTCGTATTTTACGCCGGTTTTCGGGCCTTGCGGCCCGATTCCGGAGCAACAAAGATTATTCTTTAACAACTTCATTAATCACCGACTATGTCGGTACTTCCGGGCTAGAAATAAGACCCCTGAAAAATAAAACTTCAAACTTCATGGAAGCAACCTCAGTAGAAACATGTAAGCGTCTCAGGACTAACATAAAAACCTGGCAGAAGAAATAGGAAACAGTTTGCTGGACGCTTTGAAGGAAAATCCAGAAGTCGAGTACAAAATCTGTTTCAAAGAGTGAAAAAAGAGGATTACTTCGAAAGAAACAAAATAAATCTGGATAAATAATTAAATACTTTCTGTTATATTCAAAAAGCCACGTTACTTTTTAATCATTGTACTAAAAACATATTTTTATATAGCAACAACATTGCTTTTGTTGTTTTTTTTTAATAATAAAACGTCAGATATTAATCTTCAATAGTAGCTGTTTAAGATTAAACCAATACATTTTCTGTTCGTTTTTAAAGCTATATTTCAAAACACTAAATGGAACTGATAGAACAAAAACACAATTAGTCTTTCGGCCATTATTGAGGTTGGCTATCTGGCAAGCCTAAGGCAACATTTTCAGTTCGAACGAAAAAAAAACCCGGAGATTTCTGAGAGTTTTGTTATCGCCAGAAGGACAAACAAGAGTCATTAATGATATCGAATAATGGGAATGGAATTTGGTTTTTGTGTAATACACCTGCTTTGTCTAGATACCTATGACGATTTATCATTGACCTGGGTCCAGAATTGATTAGCTCCGGCTTCCGATGTTGTTTTTTTTTCCCTTTTATTTTCGATCGTTTATCGGCGTATGCAAAATCTGTTTCACTGGTTCAATATTAGGTCCCCAACTTAACTCTCGGCCATTTTTGACTACCTTTGACATATATTTCCTCACACTATCTATACACCTTCTATCGAATCCCAAATCGAAAAACACTTGATAGTTTTGATGATATAAAATCATTCAAGTTTTTCCGACTTCCTCAGAAGATGTCAGGTGGCTATCAACCTAGTGATGCTGCAGGGATTGAAAAATATGAAAATTCGAAGGGGTCCAGTCTGGAGAATACGCCGGGTTCGATAATATCTCCCAGCCCCACTCAGTGATCGTTTCCCTACTCCTTTATGATCTGTGGCCGTGCGTTGTCCTTGAGCAAAATAGCCTCCCCTTTTCCGTTATAACCTTCCCTCCACTATAAGGCCTTTTTTTCTACAGAGCATCACTAACGCAGATCTGTTGATACTGATAACAGTCAGCGTTTCAAAAGACAAGTCATCACTAATTCCACATTTGTCTGTGATATTTGTCATTGTTGCTGAAATTAGATTTTTCATTTTCTCTGGAACCCTCAAAAGGCTACTATTGAAGATTAATATCCGACGTTTTATTATTAAAAAAAAAACAAAAGCAATGTTGTTGCTATATAAAAATATGTTTTTAGTACAGTGATTAAAAAGTAACGTGGCTTTTTGAATATAACACAAAGTATTTAATTATTTATCCATATTTATTTTGTTTCTTTCGAAGTAATCCTCTCACATTGGAATTCATTGCTTTTTCCACTCTTTGAAACAGATTTTGTACTCGACTTCTGGCTTTTCCTTCAAAGCGCCCAGCAAACTGTTTCCTATTTCTTCTGCCAGGTTTTTATGTTAGTCCTGAGACGCTTACATGTTTCTACTAAGGTTGCTTCCATGAAGTTTGAAGTTTTATTTTTCTGGGGTCTTATTTCTAGCCCGGAAGTACCGACATAGTCGGTGAATAATGAAGTTGTTAAAGAATAATCTCTGTTGCTCCGGAATCGGGCCGCAAGGCCCGAAAACCGGCGTAAAATACGAGAAAGTCGCGATTCTTGAGTTTTGTGGTTCCAACGGGTGGCGTTGGTTTTGATGTCAGTTCCTACTGTCTCTGATATAGAATGAAAGGTTCTAATTGCTTCTGCATTAGAACCAAGACTAGAGATGTCTGGATCGGATCTGATCCGACTCCCAGATTCGGATCTATTAAAAGCCCCGAATGAACCGGTTCCTAAAATTACGATACACGGATCTCGGATCCCAGACGGCTCTCGGATCCCATACGGCCGTCGGATCCCAGACAGCTCTCGGACTCCAGACGGCTCTCGGATCCCAAACGGCTTTCGGATCCCAGACGGTTCTCGGTTCTGTTGGATCTTAGATAAGGACAAAGACAGAAAGGTTATGTTCTATAACGCAGAGAATATGGCTTGTATCTTGTGCTGTGTGTTGCCTGCATCCGTCCGTACCTATCACATAAGAAAAGATAGTAGTAGTAGGGTCGGACGGATCTCGGGTCTCTGTTTTTTGTTAGATCCGTTAATCTGTGAACCCTGAGAGACAAGATCTGTAGGGAAACGATCCGTGGATCCGTAATGCAAAATAAACCGCTCGAATTCGCCGTACTGCGGCTTAAAATTTGCAGTCTATTATTGTTTTATGTACCTAAATATATAAATATATAGAATAATACACATATTTTTAAACAATTACATTCATTTATTTATTCAGCGTATGGCTCACAAGGATTTGCTATACAAGGTTGTGGAATCTATCTTGGTTGCTATACAAGGTTGTGGAAAGAATGAATCGCGTAGTTCCGACTGCTGCGAACATTCACCGTGGGATGGTGGCAGTTGGATTGAAAATGCGACCCGCCATCAATATGGCTAGTTGACTTGGCCTGGCCTCCGATCGTTTCTATTCAGCTGCTTCTTGCGTTAGACTTGAGCTCAGTTAACGATGGCTGCGAGGCTAGAAACCGGTCCTGGGAAATACTTGTCTTGACGCGATGGCGATGGCAAATTTGAAATGCATATATGGACGTGGAGTACGAATGAATTATTTCTTTATATATATATATATATATATATATATATATATATATATATATATATATATATATATACAGATTACGGTCCATACTTTCAATATGGTATTTCAATATGTTGAAATATGACAGTGCAACCTCAAACACGGCCCTCATTCCCCGGAGGCCAAGGGACAACTATTTACAACAACTCTTACCTTTAACCTTACCTTAACTTACTCAAACAAACAAAAATCTCCAGTGAGACCATTGATTTAATGACGAAACGGCGAGCAATGAGAAATGCTGGTAATCGTTTTGGCAGGGTCGAGTATACTGAGCTCTGCAAAACTATAAGAAAACGTATCAGAGAGGACACGCGCCGATTCAATATGCAGCTAGTGCAAAAATCCCTGGAAGAAAACAAAGAAAAAAACAAAGCAAAACAGAAGCTGAGAAACAAAAGAACGCAAATATATGCTTTAAAGCGTGAGGATGGCACAGTGTGCAGAGCGCGTACCCAAATGTTAGAGATTGTCAGAAAATTTTATTCCCAGTTATATGAAGATCAGAACCAATCAAAGACAACAATACAAGAAGAACAAACCAGATATCCTAGTGGAGGAAGTAACAAATCCAATAGAATCGATCAAAAACGGCAAGGCTCCAGGAAAGGACAGTGTAACTGTCGAAATGCTAAAAGCTGGTATACTAATTAAAAAAAAAGTTATCTATTATAAAACAATAAAATAAATATATATAAATATTAATTTATAAATTAATATTTATATATATATATATATATATATATATATATATATATATATATATATATATATATATATATATATATATATATATATATATATATATATATATATATATATATATTATTAACGTTTCGGTTCAAACAATAAACCATCCTCAGAATAATTCTACAATACATATAACATTTATAAAAACACAAATTTACATTTAAAAACCTACCAATATTGAATTAAACAATTAATTTTTAATTTTTTTTAAATAATATGTGATAATTTTGTATAAAATTTTTAAAGGACATGTTTGACTTTGACCTATTTAACAATTCTGTCACCTTTAAATTTTTGTTTTTTTTTATAACCTAATTGTTTTGAATTTGTTATGAGGAATATTAGATGCAAAAATTAAAAATTATGAAAATTTATTATTTAATAATGTTATTATATATACAACTTAAATTATCTGTATCATTTCTGAAATTAATGGTATTATGTTTTTTTTTATATAAATCATTTCTTTTATATTTCTTTTTTTATATTGTTTTTCAAAATCTATGATTTTTATGTCGTTAAAATTAATAAAAATTAATTGTTTAATTTAATATTGGTAGGTTTTTAAATGTAAGTTTGTGTTTTTTATAAAAGTTGTATGTATTGTAGAATTATTCTGAGGATGCTTCATTGTTTGAACCGAAACGTTAATAAAAAAAATTAAAAATTAAAACTTAATTACTGACCGAAAATCCCAATAAATAAAAAAAATAATAAACGGTCAAGAGAATCGGTCAAGAGTCGATCTGTCAATACATTCGAACAAAAACAGCAGCTGATATGTTTATGGATGACAGACAATTGACTTTGAGTGAAATTGCTAAGGCCATGGACATCTCAACTGAATGGGTGTTTCATATTTTGAAAAAGAAATTGGGCCTGAGAAAGCTATAGGCATGTTGGGTGCCGCATTTGTTAATTTCTGATCAAAAACGACTTTTTGTAAAACTTTTTAACCAAAATTTGGATTTTTTCGACATAATAAAATATATCTTAAACGTCGTTTCGTATCTATGGATGAGACTTGGGTTTACCGCTATGATCCTGACCTGCGACAATAAACCTAAGGGTGGTTTGAGCGCAGTTATTCAACTCCGAAACGGTCAAGGTGGTCAAAATCGACCAAAAAAGTTATGGCATCAATTTTTTGGGTTGCAAGAAACATTTTGTTAGTTGATTACCTTCAAACCGGTAAAACTATAACAGGGCAATATTACTCAAAATCAATGGTTTAGTGAAGAAAAAAAGCATTTTCCATCAAGACAATGCACTGGCTCACAGAGGTGTTCTTGCAATGACCAAATTCAAGAAGTTACACTACGAATTGTTAGAGCATCCGCTATATTCAGCAGATCTGGCCCCCTCTGACTTTCATCTGTTTCCAAACGTCAAAAATCCTACGTGCCAAGCGTTTTTCATTAAATGAAGAAGTTATAGTAGCCATAGATGAGTATTTTATTTTTAAAGATGAAATAAATGAATGGGAAAACCGTTGGAAAAAATGTATTGAGCTTAAGGGAGAATATACGGAAAAATAAAGTAATTTTTTCAACTATAAACTTCAATTCTTCTATTGGAATCTTTGGTGTGAAACACTAAACTTGAAAAGATTTACCACTAAACACCAAATCACTTTTTTGAAACTGCTCGACGGACGTTTCGCTAACCATGTTAGCATCATCAGGAGATAATTTAATCTTCTGAATTCATCTTGTGCCTCGGTTTCAAATTTACTCATAAATAAGTTGGCTAAGAACGGTGACGGAGGATTGTCCATTGCCGTTCCTTCTTGTTGTTCATAAAACCCGTTATTCAACATAGTTACAATATGTAACTAGAAACTTGTTTTATCATTTCCGCTCCGCGAACTCTGAAGTGTCTGAAGGTCAGATCTGTCAAAGACACTGCGCCCTAATGTGTGATTTAGTACATTGTACCTGACGGAAGAAGCTAAAACCTAATAGACATCAAATTAATTTCTAATTTATTTCTACTACCTTACCTTAACAAATTGTTTGATGCATTCATTTCCATGATCTCTCAGGAAAGCTTGCAGGGTCTCCATACCTTGAGCCGAAAGCAACCTGTAGCCATTGTTGCCATTGTGACCACCGATGTGGTCGGTTTCTGGGCTAAGCGCCGAGTTTGTAAAAGGGTTGTTTCCGTTATTTCCATTATTTCCGTTACCATTATCGATGAAATTTGCGTTTTTCGCATTATTATCATTATTTAGATTGTTGTTTAAAGAGAAAAACATTTTGGACGAATCCTGATCTGCAGTATTATTTCGTTTAAGTTATTCCGACGGATTTTTAAAATGGACGTTTAGTTATTCTGGCACATTGTTAATACTGTTTTTGTTGTTTTCATCACTTTAACCCATTAACACAGTTTCTTAATAGGAATCATACAAATTCATGTCACTACAATATAAGACTTGTAATAAAATACAACTCTCGTACACAGTATGTCGGAAAAATACCAGAACTGTTTAAATTAAAAAAAACAGTTAGTTATTTTGCCAAAATTATTACTATTTCTTCAAAATACATCCCTTCCGCATCAATGCACCGAGGGACACGTTTAATTATAGATTTTTATTTAATGCCATTTGTCGGCATCGACTCAATGATCCTCCTCACGGTTTCTTGGGCTTATGTAATACTGTCGTAAAACGTTCCTTTCATGGCCAGTTTCAGTTTCGATAACAAGAACTAGTCACACAGACATAAATCAGATTAATACAGAGGACGTTGAAGCACACACGAGCACCGACTCTGTTTATGTAAATCCTTTGTCAAAATTTGAGTCATGTCTTTGGTTTTATTTAATTTCTCCTCTATCCATCTCAGAGTCGAATTCGCATCGCATTCGTTCTGGAATCGTTAATACCACTTGAACACACGTTTACGGAATATCATCCCCATAAACATTCTTCATCAATTCAAATGTTTCTGTGAAGGTTTTACTGAACTTGAAATAAAGTTTAATATTAGCTCTTTGTTCCATTGTGTTTTTCTGATAACGAAAAGTACGAAGCCATAAAAGGTACTGTCAATATAAGCGCTATAACTTGTTAATCCGTTGATTGAATCGAATGTTGGCAATCTCGTTTTTAAGAGGGCATATACAATATTCAGATTATATATTGTTTCAATAGATGATGCTAGTAGTTTTCTTTACATTTAAAAAGTCGCGTTATTTTTCCGACATATTGTGTAAGTTTAACTAAGGCAGCTGTTACTTGATGGAAATTTATTTTAAATGAAGGGACTAACTTATATCTAAATGTTCACTATATTCCAAAGTACACAATGTTAAAGAACATTGAAAAAAATGTTTTTGTTAAAACATCAGATGTCAAAGTGAAAAAAAAGAACCAACTCCAAAAACAACACCACCAATCTATGTGATCCAAAAACCAGTCATCGAGATCCAGCCAGACCTCGAAGGAGACAAACATAAAGCCTCCACCAGATGTTTCTCGATCAAGAAGACGCAAAAACAGGAAGGCTCTACTGGCTTCCAAGACAAGTCAGCCTCCGGAAGTACAGATTGCTTGTCGTCCGCCTACTTCGACCACCAAACCAAAAGAATCATCAGAAGTGATACAGAAATCCAGAAAAGGGGCAGCAGTAACACCCACTGTAACCTCAATCAACCATATACCGATTGTTCTGAAGGACAAGGCAGCTTTTCAGGATGTCATACGCCATCCTGAAAAAAAAGTCCAATGAGGTTGTCAGGCCAGCTAAAAGGAGGCCGGATGAGGTTTGGTGAGAGAGGCGTAATGAGATTAAAAAGGCATTCTAGAGTTTTTCAACGATTTGACAATAACCTTAAGCAATAGAAACCTTCGCGTGCTGGGAAAGGGCATGTTGGAGTTTATCCCAACTGAAGATGTCAGAACCGAGCTCCATCAGCTGGGTTTGCATCCCACGAAATGGCAAAGCAGAGAAAGAAAACCCATTGCGATAGGACAGGTAGTCGTACCTCGCAATGAAAAGAACATTATTCAATTGAAATTATTTTTATTTATGGTGCTGAAGTTAGGTGTGCTCGCAGAACATCCCGACTTTTTCATAAAAAGCATCCGGACAAAAATATAGGACATCAATACGTAATAAAACTTGTTCAAAAATTTGATAAGAGTAAGTTTGTGAGCAACAAAGTGACAAAGCAGTAGAGAGTTCTTAATGAAACCACACAGATTGAAATTTTAGACCATTTCACTGTTGATCCAACTACTTCATTTTTAAAAGTCGCTAAGGTAACAAACATTTTCATTAATTCCACACAAAAAATATTAAAACAAAACAATTATTTCCTTACAAATTTGGTATTCTTCAACAGCTCAGCGAAGATGATTATGACCGAAGGATTCAGTTTTGTAAAATAATGACTGGGAGAATCCAAAATGATTCGAATTTTATAAAGAATATTCAGTTTTCAGTATGCCAATTTTAATTTCATGCCAATGCTAATTTGCCAATTTCAATTTCAGTATACCTCGCCTAGGGTGCTGAGTTCCGCTACTTCGCTGACTTCCATTAGATATTAATGGACAGCTGCGAATATCTCAAAATAAGCAGCCCCGAACCAAGGCAAGAATTAAATCCACTTAGCGTCTGACTTGTATCAAGCGGTTGAGTGGTTCACCAGTGGTGAGATTTAAATTCTGGAACTAACCCCTCCAGTCTTAACCACTGAACCGTTATGGATCAAACTTGTAATTCCAAGTCCAAAATGAAGCGTTCTAGTAATTACAAAATTACTCCAGGAGGTAAACAATCCTCTGCCAGCGTTGCTGGTACAATCGGACTTTCGGATTCTGGGGCGTCCGGGATTAAACGCAAAATCTTTCAGAGGAAGTCGGACACCTCTGGCTAACGTTTCAAACCGAAAACAAAAACTTTCTTTGGAACGGTAAGTATCAACACACTTCTGGACTTCGGCAACTACAGACTTTTTAAAAGTAAAACGGACAAAAGAATACTCAAAAATACGGTTTCCATTCTTGGTTCTGTAACTAATGCCCAGCCAATAAATAATCGACTTATGACACTATCCCTCAAGTGTGCTAACAAAAACTATGCTTAAATTAATACATACCTCCCAGTTAACGAAGAAAATAAATCTAATCCTGAAAAAGTAAGTAAGTCCTGGAAAATGCTGGAAAAGATTATTTCTAAAATTCTTTCTAACCATGTAAAAATCCTATTGGGTGATTTCAACGACCAACTAAGGAAAGAAAGAAGGTACAAAAAAATAGTCGGTAGTTTTCCGCTCATAAATGGAACCAAAATTTATGAGCAATGGCAAAAGATTAGTTGAACTATGTTCGCAGTTCAATCTAAAAATAATGTCAACCTATTTGTACACCAATTATAAAAAGATTTTAAATATTCAAGTTAGGAAAGGAGCTAATATAGACACAGATCACTACATGACTATAATCAAACTTAGCTTAAAACCTCGAAATCTTTTTCAAAAGAGACTACTAATCCTAAAAAAAAATAAAAGGTCGACTCTACGAAAATAAAACCAACCCTAACAGAAGAGCTTGATAAACAAGCAGCACAGAACTGGCAAGACAGAAACAAAAAAATATTAAAACAGCCCTAAAGTTCGTTCCTTTACAAAAACGTAGAAAATATCCGTGGTGGGATGAAGTTTGCTAGCAAGCAGTATTAACCCGAAATAAGGCATTCAAAGAGTGGAACAGTCAAAAAACAGAAACAAACTATAACATCTTTTTGGAAGTAAGAAAAGAAACATCGAAGCTAATTAGACAAACTAAAAGAAAATATGAAAACAATCAACTTAATGAAATAGAAAAAGATTAAAAAAAAATAATAGCCAAAATTTTTACAAAACATTTAAAACTAAATTAACAGGCTATCAACCCTAAACTTTTTGCTTCCGAAAGGGAAACGGACAATTAGCTCTAAATAACCAAGACAATTGCAAATAACTTGCCTAATATTTTGAACAACTACTAAAATGTCCTGAGCCCTTAAACAGATTACCAACACTAAACCCTAAACCACCAAAGTCCGATTTATTATCACCGAATGAAGATGAAATAATTAGGAAATACGACTTAAAAATAACAAGACTTCTGGTGAAGATGGAATCACTGCTGAACTTTCAAAATCCGCTGGTCCAGGTACAAATGAAGGAAATAACCAAAATTCTACTAAGTTCTCCCAGTTTGTTACAAAACTCTATCTCACTGTCTACTAGACAGAGCACAGGGGCAGTTAGAACCTAAAATTGGTGAATATCAAGTAGGTTTTCGACCGGGCAGACCCTGCCCTGAACAGATCCTAAATCTAAAGTTGATCCTAAGACATCAAAAACTGTGCAATAAAAATCTCGTCTGTATATTTGTGAATTTCAAAAAAGTATATGACTCTATTGACCGCTAATCTTTATTTCAAATCTTGAAAGAACAAGGACTAGATCTGAAAACGCTGTCAATTATTAAAGCAACACTAACTAACACAAGGTAAAAAGTTAAATTCATGGGTAAAACTGGAGTGAGACAAGGGGATGGACTCTCGCCACTCTTATTTAACTGTGTTCTAGAAAAAGTAATACATGACCTGCAACAGACTAAGAACACCATTAAAAACAAAATGTATTAACATCAGACGAGTCTCTCAATTTAAATATTTGGTTGAAATAATAATGGAAAACGGGTTGGAAAAAGCGGCCAATAACGGTAGATGTCAGTAAATGGAAACTGCATTAAGACTTAAACAAAATATTTACAACAAAGAATGCATAACTGTAAAAACACAAAACTGAGACGTTACAACACAGTTATTAAGCCAAAATGTCTATATGGGGCAGAAACGCTCATTTTGAATAGAAAGAAAAACATGGAGGAGATTGGAAAGAAGACAGAAAAAGAAAAATAATAAGAAAAGTCTTAGGCTCCAAACAAATAAACAGCACAACATACCGAGTTCGAGAAAACCAAGAAATCAAACAATACACAGATATACATAGCGATATGAGAAAAAGAAGACTTAAGTTTTATGGATAAATAAAACGGATGAATCCGAGTAGGCTAGCTAGACAAATAGGCAAACGCTAAGATCAGACCTAAGCAAACACTATAAACGGACCTAAGACGGACCTAGAATGGAGAAAGGACCTGTTTCAGACACAAGATTAACGTTTGGGAGGTTGACCAGAGAGAAAAATGTAGAAAGACCGGAACAACTTGGTCTAACGAAAGGAAAAAAGCTCATAGTGAAAGAACGAAATCAGTATGAAGGCAAGGGAAGGCTAACAACAACAAACGCCTCTAACTGTACTTCGCGTGGTACACCAGAGCCCATACGTGAATAATGATAAAGATTATTTACTTCAGTGATGAAGCAAGATTTTTCCTTAATGGCTTTGTAAATAAACATAACTAGATATTAGGATAATAACAATCCACGTGTTTCGAGAGGGTCATATGCATTTTCCCCGAAAGATTAATGTTTAGGTTGAAATTCTGGGGATATATGAAATATTAGGTCCCATTTTTATTGAAGAAAATTTAACCGGTAAATTGTACTTAAAACGAAATCGATCCACTCATAACACAGTCCTTAGAAAACCAAATTGATGGAAAAAACCCACTGTTGGATGAACAGAATTGATACATTCAACATGACGACGCACCACCACATTACGAATTGCATGTTCGACAATGGCTGGATCAAAGGTTTCCTGACAAATGGATAGGCAGAAGATTCGCAGTGGAAAGGCCGGCGAGATCTCCAGATATCACGCCACTAGATTTCTTTCTTTGGGGTTGTCTAAAGACAATTGTATACAAAACTCCGCCGCAGGATATTCAGAAGGTAAGAAATAGAATTACGCATACATGCAGGTTAACTAATATGGACATTATTGATTGATTTGTCCGTTACTTTGCGATAGTTCCTTTTTTTTTAAAAGGAATAAAACAATTTTATACTTTGTTATCTATCACTTTTATTTTTAAAAATTTGCGTGACTATAGTTTCGTAAAAGGACTTTACATTTTTATTCTTTTTTTTTAATATTGACATCTTTCAAAAGGTTCGAAAAGAATTCGAGAACAGATTATACTATTGTTTTTATAGCTATCTATAGTAATATACTAGTATTTTTCCTTCTATTATGAGAATGAATCAACGTATTTCAGTTTTGTAAACGCATTTTTATTAGGATTTTCAAGGCTTTTAAAATGATATGTTACAAGAAAAGGGTTGCCATTTAAAATGTTTAAGTCCAGGTAAGGAGGTGAAACAAAATATAACGGACATTGGTTTTGAACCCCCTCAATATCGAAATTGACATGTTTTTTTTGTCTAGAGCTAATTTTCATTGCTAAAAGAAATAATGAGAGTGGTTATTTTGAAATGAAAGCAATATATAGTATAATCATTATGTTTCGGAAAAAATATTCAATCATATAATTTAAATTTCGCCATACATTAGTTTGGCAATACTTATGGTATGTATTAAACAGTAACCACACCTCATATTAGTTAATAAACGTGTTCACTATAGATTACGTAAAAATATTCTAGGTCGTTGTAGTAAACAAGACAATTTCATACACCTACTTCATAAAACATCTTATTCGGGGGCGTAGCTCAGATGGTAGAGCGCTCGCTTAGCATGCGAGAGGTACCGGGATCGATACCCGGCGCCTCCAAAAATTTTTATTTTAAATTTTCTTTAAATATACTTTGCATTAAAATCAAAAAGATTAAATTTACTGAAGACAAAATTACTTTTTTTAATATCTCCTCGTACGTTCAGATAATTAAAACAATGTGTCCTCTATTTAAAATGTCTTACTTCTTTGATCACAGTAGCCTACCAAATTTGGAAACGCGTGAACCGAATAAATTAAAAATAGAAATCAAAATTGCCATACGGAGTTTAAAAAACCATAAAAAGATTTAATTCGTTGTGCACTAACTTTAGAAAAGAATTGAAGCGTATCAAAGATTCTGAAAAAAGTGGTGCAGGAACAAGTGTCATAATAGAGCCAATATTGTGGTATTTTGACGAAATAAAGTTTCTAATAAGTGATGAAGTACCAAGTTCTTCAAAGCTGTGACTAAAGCAATGGTCACACAAACTTTACTTTTCAACATGTTAAGTTGTTGACTGCAGAAGGGTCAGTTGTAAACTAAATTATTGGACAATAATATTTCAACGTGTGCCTAACGGCCGCTTTATGGGAAAAAAACGAGTTTCCAAGTCTAAGACTTGAAATTCGGTAATTGTGACAAAGAAAATGTGTATCGGACTAACTATATAATGATTTAAATTGAAAGTTTTTTTTCAACTTTTGATGAAAAATTCGACCCAAACCCAAGAGTCGACCCAAGCCCAACCACCTGTTAAAAAAGAAAAGAGATTTTCGGTTTCTGGCCTTAAGCCGTCATCAGTTGGGATCAAGCTGAACGAAAAAAACATTAAAATTAAATTTCTCTTGGAATCCAGAATCCCTGGTAAAATGAGGATTTTTATCGGCCCAGAAATGACCGTTTCGTCTGTTAAAAACTCCTCTCGAAAATTTGGACTCATCAGTTCAGATTATTTTTTGTAAAAAATGTGGATCTTCCTGGAAATAAACTAAAAAATTTTCACAAAAAATTCATCTCTTTCAGGGCAGTCGTCTGATTTGATTTGTTTGTCCATGATTAAACAAAAAAACATTAAAATTAAATTTCTCTTGGAATCCAGAATCCCTGGTAAAAAGAGGATTTTTATCAGCCCAGAAATGACAATTTCGTCTGTTAAAAACTCCTCTCGAAAATTTGGATTCATCAGTTCAAATTTGGATCTTCCTGGAAATGAACTAATAAATTTTCAAAAATGTTAAAAAAATTCCTCTCTTTGAGGGCAGTCGTCTGGCTTGAGAAAGTGAGCTTTAGAAAATTTATAAGGGCGCATGCCGTGTTTTTTCAGTATTTTTTGTAGTTTTTAATATTATTCAGCTCTTCTAATAGAAGATTGTGGATACGCATGGAAATAAACCAAAATATTAATCTCGTTATCCTAATCAGATGTTACTGGCTTGGTCAATTTCCGAGTTGCCTTCGAAAAACCAAAATTTATAAAAAAAAATTTAATCCGTCTAAATTTTCTTTTATTTATTTGTGCTAAATTAGGACACATTGCGTTAAAGTGTCTGCGGTCGATAGGTGGTAGGTAGGGATAAAGGTGCGGTCGATAATTTTCTCACACTGTGCATATAAAATAAATGAATTCATGATCATTGCATCTGAATAGTTAATTCATTCCATTCTTTACTGAGACAATTACTTACTTAAATACGCTAATTATGAATTATCAAACTAATAATGTCAAATAGCAAACATTTTCATAACATTTGTTTAGAAGTAATGTTACCCTAGCCGGCCATCCACCTAGTGGGCCACCTACTAAAATAAACCAACATATTTGCATTAATTGGGCTTTTGAACACATTTTTTTTTGTCATAAGTGGAAAGATCATATATATAAGTTTTATAAGACAACTATTTTTATTTTTATTTTTTTCGTTAAAATTAAAAAGTTATATCAAATTGAAAATACATTTTTAAACCTAGTACCGATGACACGCCGACAATTCCCGAAAACAATCGGAGAAGTCTGTGATCGCACAGAATGTACCGAAGGCCAATCGGTTCGGCTCAGGGCAATTCGGTTACTTAATACCGAAATATTCTTTCGCCCTGTTTCTGAACAGACGTCCCGAAAGAATCGGAGTTTCGGGCAAATAAAACAATTTATCGGTTTTTAGTCATTGTTCTATAGGTTTAACATATACCTTTGACTGTTAGTTTGCGATTGATTTGCAAATATACTTTCTTTTAATTGATATTTAGGCTTTCGGTGCTGTTTTCGACGTTATTCTCATATATATGAAGGCTCAAAGGTAAGTTCAGAACGAAATCAGATTAGGGTTAATTTTGTTTTTTGCATTCGTTTTTATAACTTTTATTTATATTATTTATTTTATGTAGGGATAACAAATTAACGTGCCAAATTTATAAAAAGGAATATTCCTGTGTGTTCGCAAATAATCTACATGTACCAACACAACCGAGGGTAGCAACAATAAAAAAGCCTTACAGGATCATCAATTTTGTAGGATAGGAATAATCATATTCAAGAATTAGACAAGAACAGACAAGAACAAAATTCGACTATCGATTGGGAAGGTAATCGTATATAAAAAGTCTTATACTTATGAAAGTTTGACAAGATTATCTAATTTGTGGATGGGCGAAGAGTACAGAAACTTGTGTGATTAGTTGGATGAACACTAACTAGTTAAGTTAAGGACTGGCAAAGCCGTTTTCCAGGGAATCAAAACAAACATCTGAAGGATTATGCAAAAAAAATAGAAAAGCAAACCTGCTATCCAAACAAAAAGTAAAGAAAATGGAATATTTATATTCTAAATAAAAACAAAATAGTTTTTAGGATGTTTGTACATTTTATCTATTGATTGAACATATTCATTTGATATGATATGTTTAAACATAGATTAGAACATTATTCAGTGGTTCCAGGATATGTTGTGGTACATAGTGGGTAGACCTTAACAGGAGAGTTCCACACTTCGATAAGTTTTCCACTCAAAAAAAAAGGTTTAGGTGCCTTCTCTTATTTAGGAAATCTCTTGCTGGTCATGCATTAGAGCTAGTTAACAGTCACATTTATTTATATTTGCAAATATTATTAAATTAAGAAATATTATCTAATGTAGTAATTTGTAAAACATGTAAGGCAAAAAAGTTTGTAAAACATGTAAGGGTATCGTTTTAAAAAGACTAAAAACTTTAATCAAAGCAAACTTTAAAAACTTTAATCAAATCAATAATGTAGTATGGGTGGATTTTTTGAAAATATTGTTAATAGAGATTAGTATGGCGGTTTGAAGAATCAGTGTGGTTTTAAAAGGATTGCAAACTTCAATGAAAGCAATCAAATAAATATGTATATAATTTTGGATAGTGATTAATGTAGTTTACATATTACAATTTAGTGTAATATATTATCCTAGTTGAGGGAAGTTTTCTTATGTATATTTACAGTGTCTTCTTTATTGAAATAAAATTTGCGATTTAAACAGTATGTATGTGTTTTGTTTTTCTAATTATGATTTATATTATTTTTTCGCTCAAAAAATAATTACAAAACTAAAAATATCTTTTGGTTATTCAATATTTAACATTTTTCATTATTTTTGAAAACCAGTATTACAAATATAACATATTATTATAATATAACATATAATTTTTTTTTGTTTGAGTATTTATTATCTGCTGAAGCTGCACAATCGTGACATTGACTGTCCTGAGCTTTAATTTTTCATTAATAGTCAAGGTAACTGTATAAGCTTTACTTCGAACTTTATGTGCTGGACATAAGTTGAACAAAACCTATAGCCTTGTCACCGTAACTTCCTCGTAACACCCTACAAATAGTTTAATTATATTTAACAGAAATATTTTGTTTCCTATTTACATTTACATTATTATTTTTTAAAAAACTTACATCGATGCTTTAGCACCTCGAACTTCAGCTGAATTGAACCGAATGTCATTTTTCAGAAAATCTGTGACCATAAAAATATCCACTGCAGGTATATTATTCGAATTAGCCTTTATGAACGCTTTGTCACTTAACCAACAATAATTTTGACAGTATACTCGAGATCAGTTCAGACATTGTCTGATTTCATAAATGCAATAAACAACAAATATCGATGCTATAATAAAAAATATCACCAACTTTACGCTACCTTTGCTGTTAAATTGAGAACATGACTAGTTCATTTGCCAAGTATATGGAAACAAAATTTATGGATAAAGCTTGTACAAAGCAAAACTCGAAATATTGCATTATTCATTATGTGCCAACAAATACCATAGCGTGTACGGAACATAATAACATTTTTAATATGGTAATAATAATAATTAGTTACGGCAACTATTCCAAAATGATTCCGATATAATTCGGCTAATTAACAGGAAAATCGAAATACATATAATCTTATGATTGAAAAATTGCACAATGGGCAATTTATTGGGCATGGAGATTATTACAATTATTCAAAAAACAGAGAAAACATTTTCCTTGCTCCACATGAAAACTAGATAAACCTTCAGCGACTTCCAGCGTCATCAAGCATTTTCCGAGACCTGTTTCTGGCCTTTATACGCCATCAGTAGAGCTCGAGTTGAACGCTCGAAAGCAACTGAAGGTTTACCTGATTACTGAAGGATTACCCTGCTGTCCTGACCATATACAGGGTGTTCCATAACTTAACAGCCATAGAGCAACTGGTGATAGTAAAGATCAAAATAAGAAGATTTAGTTAATAAATGTGTTGGCAAATGTTAATTATTAAAAAGATACAGGGTGTTGTGAAAACATTCACAACTGAAAATAAATTTCACCCTGTAGATATATACAAAATTAATAAAAGTCTAGACCCATACAAAAGTTGAAAAACGATACCATCAGAGAAAAATAAATACCGGCATTTTTCTGGAGAATTATAAAAAAGGGACTCGTAATAAATATAAAAGTTACAAGTACCCTAAAGTAGATATTGATGGTAATGGCACTTGGCACCAGAAAAACAAACATCCTTTCAGAGGAACGTGATAGTGAAAGGCTCTCTAGCGGGTAAAGGGGCGAAGTGAAGCACTTGAGTAAAACCCAAGAAATGACAGGAACAGTTGATTTGTATAGCCTTATCACGTGGACAGGGCTACGTGGGAATTCGAGGTAGAAGTCCAACAGAGAATGAATCGAGAGTTTGAGTTGAAAGGTTGGTGAAGAGAGTTCGGGTTAACCCATCACACACAAATAGTTCGAGAGAAATCACGAGAAAAGAGTGAGAGTTAAAAGCACACGTTTAAGAGTTGCACGCGAAGATTAAGAGTAAAAAGCATAATTTGAAAATTGCACGTTAGTCAGTTCCCTGTCGATTCCGATTCCGAAATCCAGTTATTTTTGTTACACCAAATCTCGCAAAACTTAAGACAATTCCCGAAAAATTGCCCATTAAAAGTGTAGTGAAGTAGTTGTGAATTTTAGTAAATAAATGTATATATGTGTATCTTAGGCTTATTAATTCAATAACCAAGATCCATTTCGCGAACCAGTGAATCTTGTGGAAATATTATTATATATCTCAATGTGCGGACGAGGTTTCTAATAGAGGATTTCCACTGCAGGTTTGGAACCTTTGGCGTTACACTAACAAACTTTTATTACAAAAATGTTTTCACAATACACCAAAACACTATTTTTATATTCTGGACGCACGTTTCGCTAACCATGTTAGCATCATCAGCAGATGATTAAAACTAAATTCTTATTCTAAAAACTCCTTACTTTATATAATGCTCGCTTAGCATTGTGGGCGGGGCGACAATGCTAATCAAGCGACCAATAGCAAGTGAGGACCTAGAGCAGTAGGAACAGAGAACTCGAAGGAATAGGAGACGGAAATCAGGCAGGGTTTCGGTGGTAGGCGCCACACGGGAGCCGTCTTCTTAGACCTCTCGCAAGCCTTCGACAGAGTCTGGCATCTCGGACTCATAGTCAAGATGCTCAGGCTGGGTATACCAACAGACCTAGTCAAGCTATTGGCATCGTTCCTGACTGGACGCACCTTCCAAGTGCTCGTCGATGGTACTTTGTCTTCAGTCCAGCGAATCGAAGCGGGAGTACCGCAAGGATCCCCTCTTGCCCCAGTAATTTTCAACGTCTACATGGCGGACTTTCCCAAAATTCCGCATGTAAAGACTGCATTCTATGCTGACGATACCGCTTTTTATACGTCAGCCCCCGGGACCTGGCTGATCACAACCAGGCTCCAAAGGCAGACGTTAAAAGCCCTAAAATGGCTAGCCTATTGGAGGCTAGCAATAAATCGCAGCAAAACCCAGGCTGTCCTCTTCACAAGAAGACAGCCGATAATCAGACAGAATATCCGCATCTACGGAGTCCCCATCAAATGGGCTAGATCGGCACACTACCTGGGCCTTGAGTTCGACAAGGCCCTCACGTGGGTGCCGCACCTAAAGAAGGTAACCGGGAAAGCAAGAGCCATGGCTCGTCTGCTTTACCCCCTAATGAACGGCAAAAGTAAGCTCTCGCTGAACATCCGAATAACCTTGTATAAAACCATGGTCCGATCCGTCCTCACCTACGGATCTCAGGCCTGGTTTCCGTACCTCCCCCCAACGTCGATTGCAATTCTGCAATCGTTCCAGTCACGTGTTCTTCGCACGTTAGTAGGTGCCCCATGGTTTGTAAGGAATGCGCAAATCCATCGGGAAACTGACATACCAGTGATTCAGACATTCCTGTCCAGACTTCTGGACAAATTCCTAGCGACGGCGTCCCTTTCGGACAATCCGCTAATCAGAGCCACGGCAGCTTCATTGCCGGCCGTTGCCCCAGTATGACCATCCTCTTCGGTCATCACCTCCATGCCTAAAGGACGGCAGCTAAAACCCTTCGAACAAGCGACATTGTCGTGACGTTCGAAAAAATCAGCGAATACAAGTCAGGGCCTTCGGGTCAACTTAACCTCCAGGACAAGAAGAAGAAGGAAGGAATAGGACCGTTGTATCTGTTCATACTACTGGTACATTTACTGATTTTTATACTCTCATAAGCGTCTAATTGTCTATTGTTTGTTACATGTTTTATTAATCTTAAATTATTGATATCTATGCAATGATCATTCTCAAAAATATGTTGAGCAACACAAGATTTATCGGGCCTATTGTATCTTAATTGAGCTATGTGTTCTTTGAACCTTGTTCCGATTGATCTTCTCATTTGCCCAACATACCTTTGATCGCAATCCTTACAAGAAATTTCATAAATACCCGACCTTTCCATTGGAGGAGTTTTATCTTTAGAATTACCTAATAAATGTCGTAAGTTTAAACTAGCACTGTATACCAGTTTTAGATTGACATTCTTAAAAACATTTTTAAGCCCCGCGTTAAATTATGGTGAAAAGGTAATGAAACAAATCTTGAGGTGTCTCTTTCGATGTGATAATCGATTTCCTTCCATCAAATTTACATTTGAAATTGAAAACAATGACAGATTACCATTTCTAGATGTATTGATTATTAAAAATAAGGATAATTGTCTAGAGTTTGACATATATAGAAAAAATACCACTACACTTAGATATATTCCTAACGATTCTTATCATTGTATTGGTCATAAAATGGCTAGTTTCAATTTCTTAATACATAGACTACTCAATTTTCCGCTTAATAACGAAAGATATGAAATAGAGAGGAATTATATTAGGAATGTAGCCGAGTGTAATGGATTTGCTCCCTCGTTAGTTGATAAGATAATTAGAAAACATAGATATAAGGTTTTAGTTTGTGAAAACTCGATCTTTCAATTGGAAAGAGACGCCTCAAGATTTGTTTCATTACCTGTTTTTAGAATAAGAATTTAGTTTTAATCATCTGCTGATGATGCTAACATGGTTAGCGAAACGTGCGTCTAGAATATAAAAATAGTGTTTTGGTGTATTGTGAAAAAAATTTTGTAATAAAACTTTGTTAGAGGATTTCCCGCCCACAGGGTATTAAAAGAGAAACTAAATTTTCGAAAAATTGAGATAATTTAAAAACGGTTGAAGATATCAGATTAAAAATCAAAGGTGACAAATCCGAATTTGGTACTTGTTTGAGACTAGTTCCTAGAGAACGCTTGCTACCTATTTTGTGAGGGATTAACTCGCTCATATTTTTTTACCCTATAAAGCTGGGAATATTTTGACTTGAAAATAGAGGAGTCATAATTTCTACGGAAAAAAGGTATCCTTTGTTAATATCGATACCTCACGTCGTTTGCGAGATATTCGTATTCGAATATTCCATTACACATTTTGCCGATGGCTGGAAAATCTGCAATTCACAAATAATTCCTTGAATACGAGAAGAAAAAACATTAAGATGTAAAAAATACAACGTACTTAATTTAAAATAACGATTTTTTGAAATTTACTACAATAGGTGTTTTTCGCTTTCACTTTCGCAGGCTCTCTATTAAGTGACGCTTCAGTTCTCCGCTTCTAATAACATTGGCCTCTTGTTGAATTTTTTGTAAATGTTTGTCTCGTATATTGATTTCATCAATACACGATGGTATTGATGAGTAAGTCTAACGGATTAATGTCTGAGCTACGAGGTGGCCAAAGAAACTTACCACCGCGACCAATCAATCGAGGGGGAAAACGTCGATTCAAATGATTTCGCACTGCAACACTAAAACTAGGCTCAAGCTAATACCAAATTCGAATTTGTCGCCTTTGAAAACCCAACTACCCAATTTCGAACCTGATATCTTCAACCGTTTTTAAATTATTTCAATTTTTCAAAAATTTAGTTTCACTTTCAGCACCCTATATCTTCTTAATGACTAAGATTTTCCAACACATTCCTCATATTTTGGTCTCTACTATCACCAGTTGCTCTATGGCGGATAAATTATGGGACAGTTGTTACACTTGTAGTACTTGTTTTCGTAAAAACAATGAAACTCTTCGTTTCGTTCCTTTATTTTAATTACCAAAGCGTATAGCTTGTACGAACCTGCCTAAGCACGCTCGGTACTAATTCTAGTTCTCCTTCCCGAAAACACCAGTTATGACACAACAGTTTTAACAACTATCAGGACCAAACCAAACCTGACTAATAACTCAGAACTGTTTGGTTCCAGACTCCAGACTTCCAGACAAAAGTGGAACCTGTTGGATAAAAATACAAGTGTTTCGCTTTACCCAAAACGGAATGTAACATTTTTAAGTTTTTATAAAATGAAAGAATCGCTAATAGATTAAATCATCTCCTGATGATGCTTACATGGTTAGCGAAATGTGAGTCGAGAACTTTAAAAAGGTGATTTAGTGTTTAGTGGTAAATCTCTTTGAGTTTACTCATAGAACTTGTTTTCAACCTGGTACTTCAAATTTAAAATATCGCCCCCTTGTTAACCCAAAAAGGTGCTTCTTCCACCTCTCCATATTAAACGTGGACTAATGAAAAACTTTGTCAAAGCCATGGACAAAGAAAGGAATGGTTTCAAGTAGGAATTGCAATCCCGCTAAACGGGATCACGCATTCCCGCTGCTTTTATTAATCAGCAAAAGCGCGGATCCCGCAAATTAAAAATTTGATGCTAAAACTTTCGTGGCGTAAATCGCGACTAGTACGAGCGCGACGTTGCCGTTCCGCACAGCGTGTCACGCCGCCTGCGCACGTTTTTCTGTATAGGTGATGAGTGTTTTCGTATTCACCGTCCGGCGTTTAACGTAAGTACCTAAATTTTAATGTTTTTGATTTAGTTTTGTTCTGTGCTATTTTAAAATCAGATTGTGTGTCGTAAATAACAATATAATGTCGTAATGTTCCGTGAAACATGATGACTTTTTGTTTTTGTTAATATTACTCGTGTGGGGTGTGAGAATGTAGCAGAGCACTGTGTAAAAATTAAATAAATTAATCTAAATCTATACTTACATTAAACTTTATTTATTATCTGCAGGTAACGAGTAAATGAATCATGTCTAAGTCCATTGAAACTGAGAATCCCAAGAAAGAGAATAAAGGCGACGGCGATGGCGATATCAGCCAACTTGGAAAAGATCTGTGACGTTATTTCAAGAAAAATGACAAAGGTGGCAACGTTCTACCAAAGGCTTGAAAATACATTTGAAGACTAAACACTATATCGATATCGGTTCTCGAAACGATGACACTGGAGAAGAATCCTTACCAGTAGTACCAAAGAAAAAACCCAAAACAATGGACAGTTTTCTTATCAAAGAAAACCATATAGACAAAATGATCTCTAGGATGGTATGTAAAGGCGGATTTACTTTAAGTTCCTTTTGCACATCTACGGATTTAAGAAATTTATTTTCTAAAAGCCGTCACAAACTACCCAATTCGCTAAATACAATACGATCTATCGTAACAAATTTTATTTGTAATACGTGTAACACAGTTAAAGCTGACATGATTATTGAATTTGAACGTCTCAAGAAAGGAAAACAGAGATTTTCACTCACATTTGACGAATAGACGTCATAAAAGAATCATCGATACTTAAATATCAATGTCAACCAGTAAGAAAACCATATTAATCTGAGTTTGGTCCATATATGTGGCTCGGCTATCGCAGGACATTGCATTAGGTTGGTGAAATAACTCCCCACGAGTTTTGGTCTAGACTTAGACACATATATTATCGCAATTACAACGGACGGCGCTAGTGTGATGGTGAAGTTTGGCAGACTTTTGCGTTGTTCACAGCAGCTTTGTTTTACACACGGCTTACAACTAGTGGTGGTTGAGAACTGTATAAGAAAAGTAATTCTTCAATATCAGAATGCCCAGCAGCCGCATTTACGGAGGAATCTGATAATGATAATAACAGGGTGTGACTGTAAATATAAATTCACTGTCACTTGAAATGATTTCTACAACATATGCCGATCTATTGAAGAAAGTACGGAAAATGGTCAAGATTTTTAAGCGGTCACCAACTAAAAATGACGTCTTACAAAAATATGTGAAGGAACAAGAAGGCCCTAAAAAAGAATTGGCATTAATCTTAGACTGCCGTACTCGCTGGAACAGCCTTTTGAATATGTTAGAATGATTCTACAATTTGAAGAATTGTATTGATAAAGCATTAATCGATATTGAAATTGAATCTGAGATTAAATTCAGCGATAATGAGTGGTTCATAATTAAAGATCTCATTGCTAACCCGCAGCCTTTTAAATTAGGAGTTGAGGCACTTTGTATGAACGTATTCAAGAACGCCGCACTGATTTAACAGGAGTTGTGATTTATTTGCAAAATCCGAAAAAGTACGACGAAGAAGCCAAAAATACAGATCATACTTATATATTCTTCATGCCAAGAAAAGTTGCAATACGGCAAGAAATAAAGAAAATAATAGAAAGAGTCGTAGTTCAAGACGATGAAACATATGCAGATGACGTCTTGGAAAATACACCTATAGCTGGAACATCTGTTACTGATACAGATCCTACTCTAACGCAAAAAGAAGAATTAGAAAAACAGCTTCAACAAGAAAAATAAATATTTAAGAAAAAGTCAGACAACAAGCAAAAGGACTTTGAAAAAATTTTGAAGAAAGAAATGACGTTCTTTGAGTCCGATGGAATCATAGTAGAGTACCTGACGCTTGCCTATGAATATATCCTGACGGTTCAGCCAACTGGCGTAGAAGCCGAGAGAGCGTTTTCAGTATCAGGATATATTTGAAGTTCACTCAGAAGCGGGCTCGGAGATGATACAATAAATGCCATTTGCTTCTTAAGAGCGTATTTTCAAAAATTATCACCTTAGGTTGATATCATAGTAATTTAATAGCATCTAAAAGGAAGTTGTAATTTGATTATTAGTCATTATATGAACAAGACTGAATTAAAAATATAAAACTGTTGTTAGGAGTAAGGGTAAAATTAAACAAAACTATTAAACTATGCCAAACATCTTCCATTTGGATATTTTTCCGGAAAATTTGAGTGTAGTAAGCCACAAAAAAGGAGAGAGGTTTTTCCAGGACATCAGGATGATGGAAGCAAAAATCAGGGATGCTGGAACCCATCTATGTTGAGCGAGTATAGCCGGTTTTAAAAAGAGATGATGCTACAGAACGCAAGAGAAAAAGTGAAAGTTTTAGTCGCTGTCTGACATCTCATGTAATATATGTTTTATTCACATAATCTTCAGTAATGTATTTGCATAGATAGTATAACACGTTCTACATGTTTATATTAAATAAATATTAGATTGTAAAAATATGTCGTCTATTTTTTTTTATACCACCACCTATCCCCTGTAACGAAAAAAACTGCACACGTTACAGTAATTAGCTTATCATTTTCGAATTTAAGACTACAAAATACTTCATGTACACCTATTTTCATCAATGTCAGGCGAGACCAGATATGGAAGAACACGGGATGAATCTAACAAAAGAGTTTTTGAACGAATTATGTTGGCTGCACTGATGGCTGTATCACGGATGTGCGCCATTTTGAACTTCCTCTTACCCGAGTGCCGTTGTAAGGTTGTGGGCGTAGCGAGTCGGCGCCGCAAAAATACCTCGAAAGTGTACTCCACTGTGTTATTGGAGATTATGGTAGGTTTAAGTTTGCGTGTCAAGTGTCAGTAAAGTAGCATAAATATTCGTCTTTCTATTTTAGGGTGCGAAATGGTATCTTTCTTATGCTTTTTTAGGCATATATTGGTCATATTCGGGAAAATTTAAACGTGGGGATGAAAGTCACAAGTTGTTACTTACTTTCATTCCGATTATGTTCATGATATCTCAAAGCATATTTTATTGTTTTTTTTTATATTTCAAAGTAATACAGATTTATTTTTTTATTCTAGAATACCTAATACACATAAACGAACGACCAGTAGAAGTTTAGTTATTTCAGAAATAATGGATTTGGCTGCAGAAGAAGTACTTCTCAAAAAAGTACTATTTCGAGACGCTGCGAATTCATATCAGCTGTGCCATGTAACTTTATATAGATAAGTGCAAAAGAAGATAAAAAGGCTTGAAGAAGGTTCAACAAGACTTCCAAATGTAGGCACGTATCGAAAAGAAGAGTTCTTACTGGCGAGGAAGAAAAAATACTGGCCGAGTATTTACTCTTATCAAATTAATTATGGATTAACAACCAAAGAAGTACGAGCACTAGCACTAGCTTTAAAATTAAATTATACAGCAATTAAATATAATTCTCAGCATGTGGAGGTCCAGTGAATGTGCTGGTGATGACTGGAGGATATTGCTTAAGCGTCGTAATCCAAGATAATATATATATATATATATATATATATATATATATATATATATATATATATATATATATATATATATATATATATATATATATATATATGAGTCCCGCAAGCAACAAGTATTGCCCGAGCGACTATCCTCAATCAAAGCAATATTGCATTGTTTTTTCAACATTATACTGAGATTCTAGAACAAGATAATACTGCATCAGTTATATGGATAAAACTCTCATAACCACTGTACAAAAATCAAACACAGTTGTAGCAGGAAGAAGCACCAAGCAAGTAAGCTCATTCACATATGCAGAACGTGACGTGCTGTTACAGTAGCTACTGTACTTAACGTCATTGCAAATAGTATTCATCTGATGTTCATATTTTCAAAAGAGTTCCCCAAGGGTCAGTTGCAAGTGCGAATGGAAGTGGTTGGATGCAGGAAGATTATTTCAACATATTTTTGAATCATTTGAAAACTCATGCAAGACCATCTAAAGAAAATAAGTGCATTCTTCTTTTAGACAACCACAGTTCCCATATAGCATTGAAGAATATTGAGTTATGGCATTGTCCTTTTGACTTTCCCACCCCATTGCACACACAAGATCCAGCCGCTTGATCGCAGTGCATTTGGACCTCTGAAAAAACTGTGACAACTGGATGAGATCAAACCTTGGGAAAGTTATGACGATATACGATATACCCAGTATAGTCCAAGACTCTTTTCCGATCGCCGTATCACCCGGAAATATACAGGTGGGTATTGCTTGCATAGGGATATGGCCCGTGAATACACGAGTATTTACAGACGTCGATTTCTTGCCCAGCTCCGTCATCGATCGACAGAAGATGTTGCAGTACCACTACCAGACCCGATTCCGTCAACAAGTTATCAGATTGATGCAATGCCCTCTTCATAATCATCAAGCATGCAAGCAATTTCGACTGAGTGTGAGGTACGCTCACCAACACCATTAGTAAGGCCACCATTGGTAGCTTCACCAGCTTCGCTAGGTTAACCATTACTGCCAAGAACTCCTACTGAATTAACTCTGATAATTCAGACAGCGAAGATTGCTTCTGTTTAGTTTCTATGGAAACCTTTTCAAACAGCAGGTCAAACGAAAACTTAATACACAACAACATAATTGTTTGTCTGATTGAGATCTCATTTTTAAATAATTAAGTTTACACAAAAAAAGTTTAAATTTGTTTAGCTGTGTAAGTAATGTTTACAACAAAAACAATCGGTGGGTTGTATTTTAGTTAATCGCGTGTATTAAAATACGAATGTTCTGAACGAGTCAATATTTCACTATTCTTCACATATTTCATAAAATCCGGAAACTTTTTTCAGTTGAACAACCTATTCATAAATAATAAAGGCCGAATAAAAGGACAATACAGCCGTTACAGAAAAATTTCATGAAAGTTAACGTTCGCCAATCCACTATATCCAACCATGTTTTTATTACTACATTTTTTTTTGGGCGGTCTCCTCAATATATCTCTCCGGATTTCCAGCAAGTGTCCAACTTTCGATTTGGCCAAACTCCGTTACCCCCGCGGAAAGATTTAGTCAGAGGAAAAAAAAATACACCACGTAAAGTTCCATTAATATATCTCGCTTTCGTATTAAGTTTCGTGAAAATCGGTCGAGCTAAACGCCTCTCCTGAGGGATTAGTCCTAGTCTTTCGAAATTTTAATTGCGCGCATATGAATGTGCATTTTCTAGAAATATTATTTTTCCCTCTGAAAAATGTTTCGAATACGGATGACGTTTCAAATCTGGTTGAATATCGTGGTGTCAGATGTACAAGGGTTTTTATTTATGTATCTGGAATTGTAAACAATGCTGTTACTAGGCGTCATCTGACGTATACATCATAACGTCTGACATCGTTGACTGTATTAGTACTCAGAACGTTTTGTGATACGGATGCTATTTGTGTTGTTCAGTGACTTGAATTCAGTCGTAAGAATTTTCGTGCGATGATTCACTACGACTTTCGACGTGGATTATCTCTACAACAGCGCATCGATCAACTCACTTCGACTTTTCGCGATGAAGCAACATCTAAAACCACTGTATGTCACTAGTTTAGTAAATTCAATCGTGGCCGTCATTGCTTACGGACGCATTTAAAGAAGGTCGTCCAAAATCGGTTGTTGTATCAGAAAACATCGATACTGTGCGCGAACTGAAAAAACAAGATCGTCATGTGACATACCGTGAGAGGGGTATCCCTGAGCATTATATATATATATATATATATATATATATATATATATATATATATATATATATATATATATATATATATATATATATATATATATATAGGTGAGATTGGCAGTGTGATTGTATACTGTACTGATTGGGTATCGAAATACTTAATTGGTGTTTAATTGTATTCTTTAGAATCGGGAACTACATTTAATTTAAATCTAACTAAGGCATAGTAATACAGTTATTTTTATTTAGATTAATTATAGCGGTTTCTTTTAATCTTCTGTATTTTGTTACCGATTCTTTCAATACCGTTTTGGAATTATTCAAATCGATTTTATGTCCCGATTCCCATGCGTGTTGACAAATTCTATTCTATCTTAAAATCACCCTTTCTAAGAAGGTTTTTATGTTCTTTTATTCTAACATCTAACGGTCTAGATGTATCACCTATACAGAATTTGCCACATTCGCACGGAATTTTATAAACCACATGATTTTTATTATGTTGTGTGTTGTTTAGTTTAGTTTTTGTTAATATAGATCTAAAAGTATTTTTTGTTTTAAATGTCGTTCTTATGTTGTATATATCTCCTACTCTTCTGATTGTGTCAGAAATACCGCGGATGTAAGGAATTGTGAGGTTAATTGTTTAAAAGTAATTATTATTGTTATTAATAACTTGTCTGTTTTGTCTAGTAACAAAAATTTTTAAGCGATTTATCTATAAAATTTTTTGAGTAATTGTTTTTTATTAAAATGTCTTTTATGTGATTTGTTTCTTTTTGTAGTGTATCACGGTCGGTACAAACAAGTTTTGCTCTGTCATATAAACTTTTAATTAATCCTATTTTGACAGATTCTCAGTGATTGGAAAAGCAATGGAGATACCTATCTGTGTTTGTCGGTTTTCTGCAAACTGTAGTATTTAATGTGTTGTTTTGTTTTAATATTAAATGTCGAGGAATGGCAATTTATTCTCCATCTCCATCTATAAAGTAAACTTAATTGTAGGCTCTCTAGAATTCATAGGTTGTAAAAAAATATTTAAGCCAGATCTGAGCCATATTATTGGCTTCTTAAGAGATTTACTTAATATGTCATTCTCGAGTTCCTCCATAAAGATATTACTCATCAAATCAGAAAGAGAAGAATCAATTACCATTCCAAAATTGTGTTGATAATAATCATTTTTTAATTGAAAATATGTTGTTTTTAAGCATAGAGTTAATAATTTCAAAATTGTATTTATGTTTAGTTTAGTGCGGTCTTTTAATGGTATGTCATGTTCTTATCTCTTTCTAATTATTAAAAGTGATTTATCAACTGGTACATAAGTAAATAAACTCACCACGTCAAAACTAACCACTAAATATTGGTTTGTAATTTTAATGTACGAAATTTTATCAAAAAAATCTGAAGTATTTTTAACATATGAATTTGGTCTATCCGAAAGTGGATTTAAAATGTTTAATACAATTCTATATTCTCTCTAAACTACTAACTATTGGGCGAAGTGGTATATTAGTTTTGTGTATTTTTGGTAGACCATAGAAATGAGGTTTATTTTAATGTAGTGTAAGCTGTGATTTTTCTAGATCTGAAAATTCACTTTTGGGTTATATAATGTATTGTAAATTTGCGTCTCTATTTTTAATGTTAAATCTGTAGGTATTTTAGTATAATTTTCTCTCCTCAATTAAAGTTTTTAATTTGTAGTGTCCAGAATAACCGTGGCGTTACCTTTATCTGATGGCAATATTTTAATAGATATGTCTTTTTTAATTTATCTATAGCCAACCTTTACTTATGGTATAAATTTGATTTGATTAATTATTAATTTATATTTTATAATTATTTATATTAATTTATAATTAATTTAAATAAAAATAACTGTATTGCTATGCCTTCGATAGTTTTAAATTCAATATGGTTCCCGATTCTAAAGAATACAATTAAAGACATTTAAGTATTTCAATACACAATCAGAAACAATCACAAGTAGAGAAGACAAGTTGAGAAAACAATCACAAAGTAAACTTGATGATAATATATATATATATATATATATATATATATATATATATATATATATATATATATATATATATATATATATATATATATATATATATTGGTAGTATGTCACTGTCATAAAAACTATTATTGTCAATGTAAGTATCTTGATATACATCGAACTGATGGATCATCCGCAGTACAGTCTTGATTTGGCATCCACTGATTTCTTTTTGTTCGCGTCCGTAAAGAATACACTATATGGTCAACAATTCTGGACGCCAGAAAGAGAGGCTGATGCTTTTAAAATGTTTTGAAAATACCAGAATCGGAATTGAAAAACTACTAGAAAAATTGGTTCAAACGTATGCAAAAACGTATCGATCATCGCGGAGAATATTTCGAAAAACAATAAAACCGTTTTAAATGATAAATATATGTTTTTATTTATTACTAGCTGGCCCGGTACACGTTGGCCCTTTTTTGTCCCTATTTTTTGAATAATTGATATTAAATTATTATTTAACAATAAGTTAATTAATAATTTTGTTTAATAATTAATTATTTAACAATTAATTAATAAATTAAATTAACGCAATAACATAGAATTGAGGTTCATATGTAATATTGTGTAAATATGAATCATTTCTTTTTATAAATATAGAATTTGTTAACAACTTGACCAGAGCGCTACCTATTGCATCCTAGCATAGCTATGAATGACAGTCTCGACAAAACAAATATATTGTAGAAATATGACCTCAATCGGTCAAGTCCTTCAGAAGTTACACGTTAACAAAAAAACTCACCTACTATTATATATATATATATATATATATATATATATATATATATATATATATATATATATATATATATATATATATATATTATAAGAAAATTTTATTCCCAGTTATATAAAGATTAGAACCAATCAAAGACAACAATACTCACAGAAGAACAAATGCCAGATATTCTATTGGAGGAAGTAACAAATGCTATAGAATCGATGAAAAACGGCAAGGCTCCAGGAAAGAACAGTGTAACTGTCGAAATGCTAAAAGCTGGTGGTCGAACGTTACATAAAACATTGACAAAATTGTACTCAAAATGCCTCAAAGAACAAAAATTATCTGACTTATGGAAAAATACAGAAGTGATCTGTTTGTAAAATTATCTGTGTGTAAAATTAGTGAAGTGTGTAAAATTATCACATATTATTTAAAAAAAATTAAAAATTAATTGTTTAATTTAATATTGGTAGGTTATTAAATGTAAGTTTTTGTTTTTTATAACAGTTATATGTATTGTAGAATTATTCTGAGGATGGTTCATTGTTTGAACCGAAATATTAATAAAAAAATTAAAAATTAAAACTTAATTACTGACCGAAAGTCCCAATAAATAAAAAAATAATAATAATAATAAAAAGTAAAGTAAAGTGTTAGGGTTAGAGGCGCAACAGCAACTAGGCTATTTAGCGACTGCACCTACAGCTTAACGTGGGTTGCGAACCACGGTCATCAGCTTCCGACAAACCCAGGCCAGCACCCCCCTCGGGCTATAAACCCTTGGTTAGGTGCCTACCCATAAGTCTATCAGCAAACCTACCGACGAGGGACCAACGTAGAACACTTCTTAGAAGGCATCCAGTTTTACCCAACCTTTAACTGGCGTGACTGAGGGGTAATTCGTAGTCGGATTTTTCATTCTTGCCTTGAAACAATCACAAACATTTAGGAAAGATAAACGGACAGAAGAAAGAAAAATAACCATCCGAGCGCTGGAATCGAACCAGCTATCGCTCCAGCGCCGATTCGCAATAGCAGCGGCGGGCAGCTGCTCTTACCTCCGTACCAACGCGACCGGCTAATAATAATAATAAACGGTCAAGAGAATATCCATACATATATATATATATATATATATATATATATATATATATATATATATATATATATATATATATATTTATTTATATATATCCACCAGCTTTGGGGAAAAAAAATTGTACTAAAAATGATCATGAGAAATTCAGCAAAAATATTTTTAAGCTTCTAAAACGACCGCAAGAGGGCGTGACGAGCTAAATATTTTTAAAAATCTTTTTTTTTGTGTATTTTCAAGTGTTAACCGAGTAAGAAAAATTCTCAGTTATAATTAGCAAACTGTCTCCTACAACTTTGTTTTATGACATTTTGTCGTAATTTCACGAATAGAGGGGTGGGGTGGAGTTTTACCTATTGGGATAAAAAGTCGTCTAATGTCCGTTTGCCTAAACCGATTTTCCTCAATTTGGATTCATTTAAAAGGCAATTGCTGGGACAATCTGATAATCTGGGAGATAAATTATTTAGTTTATAAATTAAACCGCGAAGTTTTGTTCAGTTTTTTCAAATGGAATGGTACAGCTTTTACTACATGGTAAGAAAGGTAATTTAAAGAGGAATCGTCCAGTGAAAACCCGAAATCGATATCTCTGACATGTCAAGAGATATTTCGATTTTTCTGAAAAAAATCAGTTAGTTTTAATTTTTACCGTAATATTAAGTTAAAATTGGTCTTAATATTTAGGTCGCAATAGCAACCGCAACAATTTTATTTAAAAAATAAAATTATCTATTCAGTATCAATCATCATAAATGTTCTAATCCTGACCTTGATAATATTTTCTAATTTAGTTACATAAGCAGAAAAAATGCCTTTTCCCAATTGTTGCATTTTCTCTTTTGTGATGCTTAAATACTACATGACAGAATATTGAAATCAGTCATTAATAAATATACCTACTCTTAACAAAATGAATGGATGAATGAAATTATGCGTTTTCGGGTTTCCAAATAAACGCATGCAATCCTTAGGTACATTACACAAAGAGTGTAAGAAGGGAACCATGGAAACAAACAAAAACAGTCAAATTAACTTGCCAGTTTTGAAATGCATTACATTTTCAACATTGCATTTATTGATTATTAATAATTATTATAATAATATCTAACAATGTCTTTTACGAATAACGAGGCCTATGACATGTTGGCGGTATATTTCCAATGTTTTGAAAATGCATGTATTGCAGAGCGGCAATATGCAAGTCAATATCCCGAAAGAAGGCATTATTCGAAGAAGGTGTTTACACGTCTAGCAAGATGCTTACGAGAAACAGGAATTGTGCATCCAGATCCAGTCCGCACCAGGTTACGTTCGATTCGTAATGGAGATAATGTCGTAAATATTCTGGCTTATGTTGAAACCAACCCCCATTTAAGTATCAGACAAATATCTGAAGAATTAGGTGTTAGCAAGACATCCGTTCATCGAATCTTAAGAGATAACAAGCTGCACCCCTATCATGTTGTCTTACACCAAGCCCTTTTGGTTAACGATTTCGACAGACGGTTAGACTATTGTCACTGGTTAAAAAATATGTGTAGTGGATATAAACAATTCTTAAAACGCATACTATGGACTGATGAAGCTACTTTTAGCAGTGATGGAGGCGTTAACTTACATAATATGCACTACTGGGCAGTTGCTAATCCACACTGGATGTTAGAAATCAACCACCAAAATAGATGGAGTGTGAACGTATGGTGTGGTGTTTTGGGAAACAAAATTATTGGTCCCTTTATTTTTAATGGACATTTGAATAGTGAAACATATTTAAATTTTTTACAAAATGGACTGCCAGAACTAATGGAAGATGTTTCGTTGGAAACAAGAAGACAAATGTGGTACCAGCATGATGGATGCCCTGCCCACTTCTCGCAGGTGGTTCGAAACTTCTTGGATGCTTCGTTTCCAAATCGTTGGATAGGACGGGGTAGTTTATTTTCGTGGCCGGCGCGTTCACCGGACTTGACAGTCCTCGATTTTTACTTGTGGGAAAGACTAAAAGACCTTGTTTTTCAAACTCGTCCTACCACACGAGAAAACATTGAAATAATTCAAAATTCAATAACGCCGTTTTTAGTGCTCGTCGAAAAATAAATCTTTGCATTTCTAAGGATGGAAGGCATTTTGAACATTTAGAAAGGTGTTAAAGTTCAGATTCTGTTAATTATTAGACTGTTGTGCTGTTAATTTTATTTGACTGTTGTTATTATCATTATCTTCGTTGTTGGCCCGTTGGCTTTAAACACGCTCCAAATTAATATGGCATGAAGAATTTGGACCAGTCCTAAGCCTAGGTCAAGTGTGAAGGAAGGCAAACATTAGGTTAATATTTTTTTAACTTAATGCAGGTAGTAATGAAATAATAACTGATTTTTTTCAGAAAAATCGAAATATCTCTTGACACGTCAGAGATATCGATTTCGGGTTTTCACTGGATGATTCCCCTTTAAATTACCTTTCTGGCCATGTAATAAAAGCTGTACCATTCCATTTGAAAAAACTGAACAAAACTTCAAAAAAACGTAACGCCACCTCGCGGTTTAATTTATAAACTAAATAATTTATCTCCCAGATTATCTGATTGTACCAGCAATTGCCTTTTAAATGAATCCAAATTGAGAGGAAAATCGGTTTAGGCAAACGGACATTAGACGACTTTTATCTAAATAGGTAAAACTCCCCCCACTTCTTTATTCGCGAAGTTACGACAAAATATCATAAAACAAAGTTGTAGGAGACAGTTTGCTAATTATAACTGAGAATTTTTCTTACTCGGTTACCACTTGAAAATATACAAAAAAAAAAATTTTAAAAAATGTTTAGCTCGTCACGCCCTCTTGCGGTCGTTTTAGAAGCTTAAAAATATTTTTGGTGAATTTCTCATGATCATTTTTAGCACAATTTTTTTTCCCCAAAGCTGTGGGATAAATAGTTTTCAAGATACGGCCGCGATCCATCCTTAATGGGACACCTGGTATATATTGTCGGTTGCTTCACGGCAATGGCATAAGGGTGAATTTGAGTTTCCTATAATAGTAGTACAAGGTGTCTCAAACAAAATTTTCTTTGATATAGCGATATAAATAAAAGGCAGACGTACATCAAAAAACCCTTTATTAATTACTAAAATAAACATTTTAGGAAATTAATTTTAAAAATAATGTCATGCAAACGAAACCTTCACGCTCACGGCACTCATCTAAACGGACAGCAAAATTCCATAGCACGACTCGGCACACAATCTCCGAAATTACTGCCATTTCGTGTCGGATACTTCTTTTAACTACACCGAAGAAACAGGCTTATTGACGTGAACTTTCGATTTTAGATAGCCCGACAAGAAAAAATCCATAGGGCCCAAATCAGAAGTACGTGGAGGCCAATTTATGTCATCTCTCCTCGAGATCAATTTGTTTAGGAAAATTTCACGAACTCGTGGCAGAGATGTGTTGGAAGTGTGTGACGTTGCTCTGTCCTGTTTTAACCATCTTCTTTGATTATAACCATAAAAGATTTGTTTAGGCACCAAAAAAAATCAAAAATTATTTGTGAATAAGTACTAAATCGTTAATAGTAATTAGTCTTGTTATAGTTGGCTACTAAATAAATATTTTCGTACAAGGGTGCCTACTTAATTATTAAGATGATTTCGATATCCATGTAATCGTGCATCGATTTAGAAAAAGTCAGTTTTATAGTAAACGGTCTATCCTAACGATATGAAATAAGAGGACCCTTTTTAGCTAAAAATTTATCTAAGCAATTTAATAATTTCATTTACAAAATTAAAAAATATTGGAAACAAAAAAGTTACCAAGAAGATGCCCCTGACTAAAATATTCAATTATCACAAAAAAACGTTTTTCCATTTCAAGTTATTGAAGTATACCGAGTTTCGTTATTTTAGCATAAACTGTTTCGAAAATATTGCGAAAAAACCATCTTCAGAATTCCCCCTTTTAGAAACAATTTTTAGGGTATGCTTATAGGAACTTTTTTTATGTTTTAATCCATAAGGTCACCTCCCAAAACCGGTTCCGTACATCCTGTGCATATATATGGGAAATTCTGGAAAAGACTATCTCTAAAATTCCCTTTAACCATGTAAAAATCCTATTAGGTGATTTCAACGCCCAACTAGGGAAAGAAAAAAAGTACAGGAAAACAGTCGGCAGTTTTCCCGCTCATAAATGGACTAACCATAATGGTAGAAGATTGGTTGAACTATGTTCCCACTTTAATCTAAAAATAATGTCAACCTATTTTAAGAAGAAAATAACAAAACAAAAGACCTGGAGGTGCCCAAACACGTACATGGGTGAATTTCAAATTGACCATGTTGGCATTTCGTACCCCAATTATAAAGAGATCTTGAATGTTCAAGCCAGAAAAGGAGCATAGACACGGATTACTACTTGACTAGAATCAAACTTACCTTAAAACCTCGAAAACTTATTCAAAAGAGACTGCTAATACCAAAGTTCGACCCAACGAAAATAAAATTAGCCCTAATAGAAGAGCTTGATAAACAACCAACACAGAACTGGCAAGAATTGAAACAAAAAATTATTAAAATAGCCTCAAAGTTGGTCCCTTTACAAAACATAGAAAACATCCGTGGTGGGATGAAGTTTGTGAGCAAGCAGTATTAAGTCGAGGTAAAGCATTCAAAGATTGGAGCAGTCAAAAAAACAGCAATAAACTATAACATCTTTTTGGAAGTAAGAAAAGAAACATCGAAGCTAATTAGACAAACTAAAAGAAAATATGAAAACAATCAACTTAATGAAATAGAAAAAGATTTCCAAAAAATAACACGCGAAACTTTTACAAAAAATTTAAAACTAAATTAAGAGGCTATCAACCCCAAAGTATTTGCTTCCAAAAGAAAAACGGACAATTAGCTCTAAATAACCAAGACAATTGCAAAGAACTTGCGAATTATTTTGAACAAATCCTAAACTGTCCTGAGCGTTTAAACAAATTACCAACACTAAACCCTAAACAAACAAACCCAGATTCATTACCACCGAATGAAGTTGAAATAATTAGGCAAATCAAGCGACTTAAAAATAACAAAGTTTCTGGTGAAAATGGTTCTGGATTCTGGTCAAAATTCTACAAGAAGTTTGGCGAACCGAACGGATTCCGGAAGATTGGAAAGATGCTTTAATCCATCAACCACACAAGAAAGGAGATAGAACGGATGTAAACAACTATAGAGGGATATCTCTTCTCCCAGTTTGTTACAAGATTCTATCTCAATGTCTACTACACAGAGCACACTGACAGTTAGAAGCAAAAATTGCTGAATATCAAGCAGGTTTTCGACCGGGCAGATCCTGCCCTGAACAGAGCCTGAATCTAAAGTTGATCCTAAGACGTCACAAACTGTACAATAAAAATCTCGTCTGTACATTTGTGGATTTCAAAAAAGCATATGATTCTATTGACCGCGAATCTCTATTCCGAATCTTAAAAGTACAAGGACTAGATCTGAAAATGCTGGTAATTATTAAAGCAACATTAACTAACACGAGGTCAAAAGTTAAATTCATGGGTGACATCTCAGAGCCCTTCGAAATTAAAACTGGACTGAGACAAGGCGATGGACTCTCGCCACTTTTATTTAACTGTTTTCTAGAAAAAGTAATACAGGAGTGGCGTGAAAAAAAGTCGGCCCTGAATATTGACCAGCATCAGACGAGTCTCTCAATTCAAATATTTGGGTGAAATAATCATGAAAAATGGATTGGAAAAAGGGGCCAATAAGGGTAGATGTTAAAAAATGGAAACGACATTGAGACTTACACAAAATATTTACAACAAAAAATGCCTATCTAAAAACACAAAACTGAGACATTACAACATATTATTATTATGTTATTAAGCCAGAATGTCTAGATAGGGCAAAAACGCTCATTTTGAATAGAAAGAGAGACATCGAGGGCATTGAAAAGAAGGAAAGAAAAATCATAAAAAAAATCTTAGGCCCCAAACAAATAAATACCACATACCGACTTCGAGAAAACCAAGAAATCAAACGATAGCGATATGAGAAAAAGAAGACTTAAGTGTTACGGACACATAAAACGAATCAATCCGAGTAGGCTAACTAAACAAATAGTCGAATTTTATGAAAATAGGAGTAGAGCTAAAGTAGAAATAATTAAAAGGATTGCTGCAATTAAAGAGGACCTGACATCAGCAAATATTACACAAAAGGAAATTGAGGATAGAGGCTGTTTCAGACACAAGGTTGACGTTTGGAAGGCTGGCCAGAGGGAAACTTAGTCTGACGAAAGGAAAAAAGCTCATAGCCAAAAGAAGGAAATTACTATGGGCGCAAAGGAAGGCTAACAACAAACGCCTCTAATTGTACTTCGCGTGGTCCACCAGGGCTCATACGTGAATAATATATATATATATATATATATATATATATATATATATATATATATATATATATATATATATATAATATATATATATATATTATAGAATAATATAATATATATATAAATATATATATATATATATATATATATATATATATATATATATATATATATATATATATATATATATATATATATATAAAAATATATATATATATATATATATATATATATATATATATATATATATATATATATATATAAAATATATATATATATATATATATATATATATATATATATATATATATATATATATATATATATATATATATATGTATGTATGTATGTATGTATATATTTGTGTGTGTGTGTGTGTGGGGGTGCATCAATCGCCTCAAAAAACCGTCCAAAATTTTGAGAAAAAACGTTGATCACTTGTATAGAGCAAAATATAGAGTGTGTCCTTTTGATAAATAATAACAGTAATTGATACAATACTATAAGCAGTCTTTGAAAGTACGATCAATAACACATCAGCGATAACATTTTAAAAGGCCAAAACGCCGATCTTGTAAATAGTCTCAAATCAGTTAATTGAACCTCCGGACAAGTAGCGATCCTTATATTCGATACCTTACAATTGATAGGACGATATGTTCGGTCAAATTAATTGAATTAAGAGGAAATAAATATAAGAGTTAATTAACATTGAAATTGCAGTTTATAATCTTGAAAATGAAAGATAAGTAACCGGGGAGTAAATTTATATTATAGGTCATTAAAACTAAGCTGTACCAGAAACATTTTTCTGTTGCATTATTCAAGAGTTCCTCGCGGTTCGGATTATTCAATACTGCACTTACTTTTTGATAAAATGCAAATCGGGCCAAGGTGTATTCATGTCGGAGTCGACATTTTTCGTTAGGCAGCTCCTGGAGATGCTTCATTTAAATATTATTGGAGTGGAACAGTGCGAAATCGATGCTTTTTATTTTTAGGTCAGCTAAAAAATGTGCCAGTAAAATTACACTGACAAACACAGAAGTTGTGATGCTAATTTTTGAATGTTCATGATGTATTTCGATACGCAGAAAGAAATTTGTAAAAAACAATTTTTTTCGTCGATTTTTTGCAACACGTAAATGTATAACATCATATCATCATCAGCTCATGTCCATCCACTGCAGGATCAAAGCCTGTTTCCAACTCTCGCGGTCCTGAGTTTTCCTCTGCCATTCGGGCCCAATATACTTAAAGATATCATGAGTCTCTTTCGGTTATCTTCGTGAACGTTTACGATCAAGCAATATCCACTCCAGGATTGCTTGGTTGTTCGGTTTCACTTCCGTCTGTCATAATGGACAGGACGCACTGATCAGAGACTTTTATTTTCAGGCAAAGGGGGAGTTAAACACTGTGTTAAAACTGTGAAGTGCCTGCCAGCTATATTTAACACGCTGTTCTACCTCCCGGACGGCATCCTCTTCCATTGAAATCCTCTCCCGAAGATATATGTAGTGGTCCTCAACCCCCAAATCCCTCTTTAAAATAAAAATTCTTCTGTTCTCGGTAAATGAAGTCAAATGGTTCTTCAGCAGGTCCACTAGATCTTGTGAAAGGATAACGACAGTATTTGCGAGTATGAAATGTCTGAATGATTGTGGCGCGTTCATATATTTTTTTTTCCTTTTATTTGGGTTTTATATTTATTAATATTTATTATATTTATTATTTCGGCAGTAGAGTCTGTTGCTCAAAAATTACCTTTGGAAAGTGCAAATGTATACAGAATTAGGCTAAAACTTATCTTAGAAAAACAATTTAAAATCAAAGCAAATTTATACCATGGGGAAAGGTTAGCGATAAATAAATTAAAAAAAACACACATCTATTAAAATATTACCATCAGACAAAGGTAACGCCACAGTTATTCTGGACACTACAGAATATAATAACAAAATTAAAACTTTAATTGATGAGGGAAATTACACTAAAATACCTACAGATCCAACATTAAAAATAGAGAGACAATTTTACAATACATTATATAAACACAAACGTGAATTTACAGATCTAGAAAGATCACCACATTATAATAAACCACCTCATTTCTACGGTCTACCAAAATACACAAAACTAATATACCACTTCGCTCTATAGTTAGTAGTATAGATTCCCCATGTTATAAACTAGCAAAATTTTTATTAAACATTTTAAATTCACTTTCGGGTAGAACAAATTCATACTTCATACTTCATAAAAATGCTTCAGATTTTTTAAATAAAATTTCGAACATTAAAATTACAAACAAAAATTTAATGGTTAGTTTTGACGTGGTGAGTTTATTTACTAACGTATCAGTTGATAAATCACTTTTAATAGTTAGAAAGAGATTAGAACATGACACAACATTAAAAGACCGCACTAAACTAAACCTAAATACAATTTTGAAATTATTAACTCTGTGCTTAATCTTGATCTTGATCTTGAAAATTCAAGATCCCCCCCAAGGTTTTCCCGAACATCCTCAACAACTTCAGGAATCACGATTGGATTTGCGAGATGAAAGAATAATGACGTCAATCGAATCAATAATAATATTCAATTGAAAATGCCTGATGCGATTACGGAATACAAATCAATTGATACAGTTACAGAAGCTATTAATTATCCAGTCAATTTTCCCAATTCATTTGAGCCACCTGGACCCCCCACCGCACAAACTGATGTTGAAAATTGGCTCACCAATAATGCTCCTTCGGAATCTGAACACGCCAAAGTGCAACGGAACCAGACATTTGTGAAAAAACTAATGCCGAATGTGATTGAAGCAATTATTCACGTCAAATACAAAGGAGAAGATGTAAATTCCGCACATGCCAATGATTCCCACTGATTTGCCCTTCACACTCAAACGACTTAAATTTCCTGTGCGTTTAGCTTTCGCGATGATAATTTTCAAAGCTCAAGGGCAATCGCTGCGCGTTACCAGTTTAAATTTTAAAAATCCATGTTTTTCACATAGTCAACTATATGTTGCTTGGTCGACAGTAGGAACTCCAAAAACTCTGTACATCTAAACACCCAATCAGAAAACCAAAAATATTGTTTATTCACTTGCGTTACGCTAGATGTTAGTATTAGTTTGAATTACTTTAAATTGGTTTGACTATATAGTTAATGGAATAACAAAAAATACTGTTCGTTCACGTAAATTATTAATAAATTATATATATATATATATATATATATATATATATATATATATATATATATATATATATAATATATATATATCCCCCTTTGTGGATCAGACCTTGACGTGGTAAAGGGGTTTGAATAGGGCAATGAAGCATTGAGCTATGCCGTCTGGAGTATACGCTCCTGGGAGGGTTACCCCTGGCGACAGGTCAAAGCGGAGGCCTCAGACTAACATGATCCAAAATCTGCCAACCCGCATTGGACCAGCGTGCAGATTACGGTCCATACCTTCAACATGGTATTTCGAGATTTTATATATATATATATATATATATATATATATATATATATATATATACATAATATATATATTTATATATATATTTATATATATATATATATATATATATATATATATATATATATATATATATATATATAATATATATATATATATATATATATATATATATATATATATATATATATATTTATATATATATATATATATATATATATATATATATATATATATATATATATATTTATATATATATATATATATATATATATATATATATATATATATATATATAATATATATAGATTTATATATATATATATATATATATATATATATATATATATATATATATATATTTATATATATATATATATATATATATATATATATATATATATATAATATATATAGATTTATATATATATATATATATATATATATATATATATATATATATATATATATATATTACGCTACGTAGATGATATCTTTATAATATGGCCTCACGGAAACGAACTTCTAAACATCTTCTTAACCCAGTTAAACGAAATCCACCCCAGAATGCAATTCACTCTGGAAGTCGAACAGGATAGAAAACTGCCATTTTTGGATCTCCTCGTCACAAGGAAACTTTCTGGAACTCTCGAATACACACTGTATAGAAAACCAACTCGCATCGATCGATTCCTCAACGCCAAATCCCATCATTATTCTTCTCAAAACTAAGCATTAGCGAACAACTTCATTTTCAGATCCTTCCGACTGACACTACCAGATACAAGAACCGAAGAACTACCAAAAATCTCCACAGCCCTTAGATAAAATAGATATTCAGAAAATTGTGTCAGGAAGGTCATTCACCGTCAGAAAACCGAAAGACGAAGAACAATAGAGGATCATGAACCAAATACATCAAAGGTCCTGCTACCAAACGTAAAAGGAATCACAGATATGATAGACAGACTACTAAGGAAACATAAGATAAGAACAGCCTACAAGCCGCACAAAACTGTCGCAAACATCCTCAAAGAACCCCAAGGACAAAGTTAGACTGAAAAATTATGGGGTGTATAGTATCTCTTGTTCCGACTGCGACAGAACATACATAGAACAAACAAACAAACGAATATCGGCCAGAATACAGGAACATAAAAACAACTTGAAAAACAAACAAACCAACGCTCTATTCCAGAACCATCTACAAACAGGACATAAAATCAATTTTGAAAGGGCCAAAGAAATAGCGAATATTGAAAACTACACGGTTCGAACAATCAGAGAAGCCCTTGAAATAGAAGAAAGGGATGAGCTAAATACGCGAAACGACGCAAAAGTATGGAAATCCCTTCTGAAAAAAAAAAGAAATCAGGCAACGTGGCGGCGAGGTAGAAAAATTAATAAACGGACGTCCGACAGCGTTGCCGAGCGTCGCAAATAGTCCTGAACTACCCAGAGGTAATCTGCGCAGTCGCCGGCTATAAAAGCGAGCACAACGACCCGTGCACGTCAGTTAGACTCGGGAACTGTTTGGGACTCAGTTTGCGCGGGAATTCGTTGCATTGAGTACTGTTCAGAACATCATATTATATTTAGAGTAAATAAATTATGTGTAGTACTTTTGTTTCAATCATTGGTAACTACACTTTACATTAACATTCTTCTTTTTGGCGAATTTATTAATAAACTTCATTGTAATCGAAATTATACTACTGTATGTTATTCCCCGGAGAGTAACAGATTTCCTAGTACCGGACAAATCGAATTAGACCAATCCAAGTTCCCTAGCATCGGACAAATATATTTTGACAAAATAGTTATAGGTGCGTATTCTATTCCATATAATCTTGTAATGCTGTTATTTATCTTTTCAGATCATTTAAAATAATGAAAAGGAAGGAAAAGGTACCTGGGTATTCAAATAATTTAAAATTAGTAATTGATAATGTTTTAAACCAGAAGATGACAATTAGAGAAGTTTCCGATCGTTTTAATGTACCAAAAAACACTTTATTTGACGAAGTAAAATTATTAAAGCAGAGTAAAGAGGTTGAATTTAAACTGGTTATGGGACGATTTAAGAAAACATTCTCAGAAGAGTATGAATAATTGCTCGAAGATTATGTTAAAGATTTAGCTAACAGCTGCATGCCTCTGTCTAAAAAAGAGTTTTTAAAGCTTGCCTATGACTTAGCTAACAAGCTAAAACTACAACATCGATTTAACAACGAAAAAAATTGCGGGTAAACGTTTCTATGATGATTATAAGAGAAGACATCCAGATTTAAGTTTAAGAACTGCAGAATCTACAAGTTTAATGCGTCCTGTAAGCTTTAATAAAATTCAAGTTGATATATTCTTTGCTAATTTACAAAAACTTATAGATATATATAACTTCCGTCCATCAAATATGTATAATTGTGATGAGTCAAGCGTCACAACTGTTCAAAGACATGAAAAGGTAATAGCAAAAAAATGCAAGATAAGAATTAACATCAACAGAAAGAGGAAAAAAAGTAGCCGTAATGTTTTACATGAGGGACATGGACAAGGGGCTATGAGACAATTTATTCCGCCTTTTTTCGTTTTCCAGCCAAAGAATAAATGAGCGTTTAACAATGAATGCACCATCAGAAATTGAAGCTGTAGCTCAGTCTAAGGAATGGATGAATAACGAAATATTTTCAAAATGGTTGCTAAACTTTGTGAAATTTACTAAACCGACGAACCAATCGCCAATTTTATTAGTGCTTGATAGGCACAGCAGCCAAAAAACATTAGACGCTATTAGCTTCTGCAAGACAATCACATACTTTTGATCAGCACTCCACCGCATACTACACCTAATTTGTAATCCTTAGATCGATCTTTTATGAAACCATTCAAAAATGCTTATAATGAACGCTATGGTATGTGGATGCGGGCTAATGCCCGAGCTAGAATTACAGAATATGACATTGCAGATCTTGTATCAGAGGCAGGATTTAGATGTCCAGGTATTTATCCAATCGACAAAAAAATATTCTCGGATCTGGCTTACTTACCTAGTGATATCACTAATATTCCTCTTGACAGCAATGAACCGACAAATGAGTCAGAAGAAACAAATATAACAGCCACTGATACAGTTTTGATAACTGTTCAACAGGCTGAAATTACACAAAATTTAATTCAAGAAAAGGTTCCTGCAACAGACAGTGCTACGCCTATTTTGCAGTCGGTCATTACACAGGATTTACAGGAGGTTAGCAGAGAAGAATCACTTCAACCGTCTACTAGCAAAGCATCTCTACAAGCTGAAAAAATGTCAAGCCGTCAGTTGTTCAATATAGCAAATATAAGAAAAGTTATTCTTGATATTTCACAACTACCAAATGCAGCAACCAAACGATCACAATCGTCACAATAGATCACAAGTACAGCTGAAAAGAGTTAAATTTTGACTGATTCGCCGTACAAAAAACGTTAAGAAAAAGAAAATGAAAAAAAAAGAAGGCAATCTTAAATTTAAAAAGACAAATGACAAAAGAAATATAAAAAAACTAAGGTAAAATCTACTGAAAAGAAGCTGGAGAAGTACTATTGTGTTGTTTGCTGCGAAGATACAACGAGGACTGGATCCAGTGTGGAGAGTGTAAAGGATGGTTTCATGAAGCCTGTATGGATATCCCAGAAAAAACTTAATCTTATGGACGCTAACCATGATCTGATGCTAACCATGTTAGCATCATCAGGAGATGATTTAATTTACAGATATCAGATAAACACATTTAAAAGTTTTTTTTTTGTCAAAGCCAGGTATTTTACATACAACCTTAGAATTTTCATTTTAATGCCGAAATTTTAACTGTCGAATACACAGTTCTGTTCTAAAAATACTCTCAAGAAAACAACACAATATACACTGGCAGGACAACGTATGCAGGGTTTTGCTAATATATATATATATATATATATATATATATATATATATATATATATATATATGTAGTGTTAGATTTTCTTGGACTGCGTCCAGTGAGACAGCAGTAGTTGAGTGTCATCACACACCCAACCGTTGGGTTCCATAATCTCATGTGGAACACACAACAACCTGCGTCTCCGCCTAAGTGAACACTTTTGTTGGTTGCTTGACCGGGAAGGAGCCCCACTTATCCCTTCAACTGGATGACATATATTTCGTCTTTCGAGGTTTAGACTCTTCAGGGCGCCGACACTTAGGCGGAGAGGCAGGTTGTTGTGTCTACACTACACACACAAACAACTACAAATCTAACACTACATATATACGCCATCCGACGGGAGGTCGGCGAAAAACATGCGTTGTTGGCTGTGGATAGGGTCTCCCTATTCTTGATGGTATGGTATATGTCGGCGCCCTGAAGAGTCTAAACCTCGAGAGACGAAACATATGTCATCCAGTTGAAGGGATAGGTGGGGCTCCTTCCTGGTCAAGCAACCAACAAAAGTGTTCATATATATAGTTCATAATATAGTTCATAAATATAGTTCAGTACTGTTGTGAAAGATTATGCTTACAATATAGGTTATGCTTGCGATAAATATCATCTTTGGCCTAGACCAAGTACTTATCATACAGCCCCCGTATCATATTAAAAACACCCAAGCTTTGATACTTTAAAATTAAATGAATAACTAAAAAGCTCAATAATATTAACCCTCAAGAGAAGCACTGGATAAGTGATACCCAGGGGTGAATTAGAAGTGTATTTCCCTTATAAATAGTCACGTGGAGTGGATTACTTTGACTGGGAAAATTTTTTTACTATCCGCACTACAGATCCCCCACCATAGCCATCTTAAGATGTAAATAAAAACAAAAATATACGTGACCGTAGTCAGTCTATGGGTATACGCGACCCAGTGCAGTGTTTTGTCAATAAATAAAACTTTTTGCACAAAAAGTGTGACTTTTTTTTCGATCTTGACAAAGATTGTGGTAAGTGAATCATAAATATTATGTTTTCTATAGTATTTTTATTAAAAACTTTGATTTTTTTAACATTTATTTATCAGTTTCATTCATTTTCTATTTAGCTCAATATAAACACGCGTTCTCGTACTCACTGTGCATCTGAAGTAAAAGCGTTATATGAGGCAGCTGATATTTTCGACGACAAAGAGAGTGATAGCGAGACCAAATCGGTTTTTGAAGAGCATCATACCAGTGAACTTTACCTAACTAAATAAATATATTTTTTTTAAATAAAGCTAAATTATGTAATAACCATCTGAAAGTAGAACAACAGAACAAATATCCGACACTTTGAATCCCAGAAATGAAAGCAATCAAAATCGAAATGAAATAATTGGTTACAATAAAAAAATGTGGAGGCGCCGGGCATCGATCCCGGTACCTCTCGCATGCTAAGCGAGCGCTCTACCATCTGAGCTACGCCCCCAATAGAAGAAATATCCGACACTTTGAATCCCAGAAGTGAAAGCAATCAAAATCGAAATTAAATAATTTTTCACAATAAAAAAATGTGGAGGCGCCGGGCATCGATCCCGGTACCTCTCGCATGCTAAGCGAGCGCTCTACCATCTGAGCTACGCCCCCGAATGCAAGAAAGATCCGATTCCTTTTACATCCCAAAAGTAAAAGGAAACAGCAACAAAATGAAATAATTTTTTCACAATAAAAAAGTGGAGGCGCCGGGCATCGATCCCGGTACCTCTCGCATGCTAAGCGAGCGCTCTACCATCTGAGCTACGCCCCCGAATGCAAGAAAGATCCGATTCCTTTTACATCCCAAAAGTAAAAGGAATCAGCAACAAAACGAAATAATTTTTTCATAATAAAAAACTGGAGGCGCCGGGCATCGATCCCGGTACCTCTCGCATGCTAAGCGAGCGCTCTACCATCTGAGCTACGCCCCCTGACGACTAAACGTAATTTGGCACAAATCTGCATGTATAATTGACCTGCTTTTTTCCTCCGTTACAAATTCAAATTATTATCGTGTTAACTATCACACAAAAGAAGGCGTGGAAATGCAAAAGGTAAACTGGTTAGAACCAAAATTTCTCTTTTTTATTTAGATCACATTTAACATTCACGAAAAAAATCCAAACTAAGAATCAAGGTGATTAATTTTATTTGGGACGAATTTTAAAATTATATAATACCCATTAATAATTTCTTCATCGTATTCTGGGAGAGACTAAATAAAACAACATCCTAATTTAAATTCAAAAGTATACCGTACAAATCACAATTGCGTCTGGGTCTGGGTAGGGAACATTTAAAATTCACAGGGGGTTTAATGCACAGCGAAATTTATTAAACGCAGGAACGAGCAAGAGGGAAAAAAATTGAAGTTATATTGTTTTTTTTAATTTTTTTATTATTATTTATTTAATTAGTATTTTTAATTTTTTTTTCGACAGTAATTGAATGTATTTTATAAAGTTAATAATACAGAGTTATTAAATAATGTTTCAACTTGACTTCAATTTTCAAAAAAAAATTTTGGACGAACGTATTGTCAACTTTGTTGGACCCCCTCTCACAATTACTGCTTTGCGGTGACCATGTACTAGTTTATCTAAAATCAATCAAAGAAGTCTTTAGTTTGATAATAAATCTAGTACTTAACGGAAGTTTTTCTTGAAAATGAACAAAATGGCGGCTTCTAAAAACTTACCCTCGAATTTTAAAGGAAAAAAAGTTTATTGTTAAAAAAATCAAAGTTTTCAACAAAAACAAAAATCCTTGGATCATGTACTAGTTTTATATGCTTTCAATAAGCTGTATATATTGCATTCAAATTCATCGAGTGGTTCTTGAATTACAGTGGTCGCCGGCTTTGAAAACATAGTTTTGAAAAAAACGCGTTTAAAGTTTTGGTTTTGGCGTGCAGTTTTTCGTATAATTTTGAGGTGACTAAATGTTAATAAAAGTAATGTTTTTTCTATGTATTTTGGTTCACTAAATCCGAATATCACATTAGTTTTTTTCGAAAACCCGGAAAATCAATTGTTTATAGGCGACTGTTTCAACAATTGTTTAAAAAAATATTTAAGGGATAATTTTTTTTTAGTATTTTGAACAATTTTAAAAATTGAACAATTTTAAAAGTTATTCTTTTCTTTTAACGTTTCGGGAAGTATTCACCTCCCGTTTTCAAAACGAATCTAAAAATAAATTATATTAATTTTTATAAATTCTGAAAAGATAGGAAGTAAATATATTTTTTGTGTATGTCAATGATACTTACATTGACAATTAGTTTTTAATGACAGTGACATACTACCAATATATATATATATATATATATATTGTTTTTAATTGTATTCTTTAGAATCGGGAACCATATTGAATTTAAATCTACTGAAGAACCTATTAAAATCGCCCTTTCTAAGAAGGTTTTTATGCTATTTTATTCTAACATCTAACATAAACTAGATGTCTCACCTATACAGAATTTGCCACATTCGCAGGGAATTTTATAAACCACATTTTTGGTATTTTGTTGTGTTGCTTGGTTTAGTTTTAGTTAATAGAGATCTAAAAGTATTTTATGTTTTAAATGTCGTTCTTATGTTGTATTTATTTCCTACTCTTTTAATTGTGTCAGAAATACCGCGGATATAAGGAATTGTGAAGTTAATTGTTTGAGAGTTATTATTATTGTTATTAATTACTTGTCTGTTTTGTCTGGTATCAAAAGTTTTAAATGATTTATCTATAAAAGTTTTTGGGTAATTGTTTATTATTAAAATGTCTTTTATGTGATTTGTTTCTTTTTGTAGTGTATCACTGTCATATATATATATATATATATATATATATATATATATATATATATATATATATATATATATATATATATATACTTTACTTTACTTTACTTATCTATCACTTTTACTTTTAAACAAAATTTGTGTGACTATAGTTTCGTAAAACGACTTTACATTCTCAAACACTACTTTAAAAACTAAGGTTTTACAGCTGTTTATTTATTCTATGTACCTAATTTTATACTTTTATAGGTTCTGTTACACTTGTATAGGGATGCGATTCTATTTTTCACCTCAATTAATGTTTATTACTTGAAGTATTAAGACGGGCTGATTTATTTACATTAGTTTAAAAATCTACTTAGTTTTGTAAAAAATAAACGCACAAGTAGCACTTGGAAAGATCCCAGCGCGTCTTCGCAGTTCGGGACATAATTTATAGCATTACTGCGCACATAGTACGTCGGAAAATTAACGAAACTTTTTATATCTAAAGAAATCTACTAGCACTATCTATTGAAACAATATATAATCTGAAAGCTGTAGATATCCTCTATAAAACGAGACCGACAAGTTATAGCTCTCAAAAACACGATAGAACAAGCAGTTAATATCAAATTTTGCCTCTAAACTCGGTTAAAGTTTTACAGAAACATTTGAGTTGATGAAAAAAGTTTATGGTGGTTTATGGTGGTGATTGCTTAGCCCGTGCAGGTTTGTTCGAGTGATATAAACGATTCCAGAACAGTCGTGATGCTTTGGAAGACGACCCAAAGCCAGACCGGCAAATCGCGATGAGTTGGTGGAAAAAGTTCAGGAATTCATTCCAAAGAGTCAAAATGTTAGTGATGATTAATATATATATCATCAAAATCCTTCTCACGTCTCATGAGACAATTTAGGTTGCTCGGAAGCACGCTTTAATTAAGACACTATTTTCATTACAGATTTCGTTTTTTGTTCAATTTCGTTAATTTTTCCAGCAACCAGGTTCGCACATCAATCGCAAAACCACATTAAATCCTTTGTTTCAGCAACTGCCTTTGACATATTATCCTTTATCTTTTGGCAAATATTATGAAATCTTGACACAAAGTCAGACCGACAAAAAAAAGCAAAAATAGCGATGAGTTGGTGGAAAAAGTTGAGGAATTCATTCCATAGGATCAAAATGTCAGTGATAATTATTATTGTCAAAATCCTTCTCACAGATGAAAAGATTTTCACTGTTGAAGAGAAATTCTACCGATAAAATGACAGAGTTTACGTTTGTAGACTCTCGAGAAGCTACTGAAAATATTGGAAAAAGGAAAATTGCGAAGAGATCAAAATGCATGCAACAGACTACCAAAGCGATCAATTCTTCAATTGGAATTCTTCATTTCGGTGAGCAACACTAAACTCGAACTCACATTGCAATGTTTTATTATTAACAGCAACGTTATCCTGACACGGCAACACTGTTTGGGTCGCAGCGAGCGACGCTAACAATCTTCAGCAAAATTTATGTTTTAGGCTCATCCAAAGTGAAAAAATAAAACCAAATAAGAAAGAAAAACTCCTATATATTCAATTTTCAAGTTTCGACACCAAAGGAAAGGCCTCAACAAAGCACTACACAAGAGATCAAGAAAACACGTCCGAACACTTATCAACGCTGGACTGGGCCTATATATATATATATATATATATATATATATATATATATATATATATATATATATATATATATATATATATATATATATATATTTGGCCCCAAACAAATAGCACAACATATCGAGTTCGAGAAGAGCAAGAAATCAAACAATACACAGATAGATATAGCAATATGAGAAAAAGAAGATTTAAGTTTTACGGACACATAAAACGGATGAATCCGAGTAGGCTAACTGCCCAAATAGTCGACTTTTATAAAAATAGGAGTAGAGCTAAAGTGGAAATAATTAAATGGATTGCTGCAATTAAAGAGGTCCTAAGATGAGCAAATATTACATAAAGTGAAATTCAGGATAGAGGCTGCTTCAGACACAAGGTTAACGTTTGGAAGGTTGGCCAGAGAGAAAAATGTAGGAGGACTGGAACAACTTGGTCTGAGTTATTTCTATTAATATGTATTTGAAAACTTTATATGTAATTTGATTTTTTGTAGTATTTACTTTCGTCTATTGGTCGTTTGCTCAGTTAAAATTTGTCCTAATGCATAATTTTTTTTTTTTAATTACGCCAAAGAAGTATAGCTACTACATAAGTACACACACGGTTTTTTTTATTTAAAAAGTTTCGTTATATTTTCAACATACTGTATATGTTGTATACATTATCATACTGCTAATCACATTGCCACTAGGAGCCACATTAGCCGTGGTGTCTAAGGCGCCAGTCTTACGTTACGGCAGTTAATGTGGAGCGGGTTCGAATCCCGCACTAGGCAAAAAAAGTTTTTCCAAAAATTCTTGTGAATGTTTCCAGGTAAGAGTGTAAAATCTGACAAGGAATCACCCCTCAGTCACGCCAGTTCGAGGCTGGGTAAGGCCGGATGCCTTCTGAGAGGTTTTCTACGTTGGTCACTCGTCAGTCGGTAGGCTTTTCGAGATTCTTTCGGCTAAGCACAAAACCAAGGGTTGATAGCCCGAGGGGGGTACAGACCGGGGTTTTCGGTAGCTGATGACCGTGGTTCGGAACCCACGTTAAGCTGTAGGTCCAGTCGCTAAATATAAATAGCCTTTTCAGTTGCTGATGCGCCTCTAACCCCAAAACTTTACTTTACATTGCCACTAAACGGACCATAAAATTTATTGAAGGATAAAAAGAAACTGTTTTTGTGGGTCTAATAAAGCATTCTGTTCATTATTAGCCAGTTTATCCAACGGCCGTTACTTCATATTGATGGAATTAATCGTTTTCGATTTCTGAATGTACTCAGTTACGAGCACTTTAGGGTGAAAAGGTAGAAATGCCACACAGACCAGAATAAAGACATTAAATTTTAATGAAAAATTTAATTCCGCCACAGACTATTAATTTTTTATTGTTGATGAGATCCAATGTTATACGATGATCATTCTACATAAGTTTTTAGTATTGTTGGCTATTAGTTGATTTCCACTTTATTATAATAATTGTCCGAATTGACCAGAAACTTAGGTATACTTAGAAACGTAGGTATTTTCCATTACTTACTTTTTTAACACTTATAAACAAATATTTATGTTGGGTTAGTAATGTTTATTTACATATTATTAATATAATATTTACAATGTTCAGATTCGCTTTGGTTTATGTTTAGTTAGTTAAGTTGATTTAAATTGAAAATTTATTTATTTATTCGTATCCAATACGTCAAACATGACAAATAGAATACACAAAATAACAAAAAACACTTCCTCATCGCTTCTCCTGATGTTGACATCCTGTGAAACGAGGCGGGTGTCATTGCCGAGTATTATTCACGTGTATTTGAATCATCTTAATAGTTTTATTTTATTAGAACGGGATTTTATCGAGAGAAAGTAGTGGTACAGGCCTAGGGATGCCACCTTGAAAAGTGATTTGACCCGGAGAGTTCGTGTTGACGACAAAAAAAAGCATTTAAAAACCATATATATTTTTGATTAAAAAAAAATAACACAAACACACTGTATTGCTAAATAAAACAAAACGAAAAACAACAAATCATTAGACATTGATCACTTGGCCATTTTAATTATTTTTTTAAACTTTGTGTTATTTTGTGTTACTTTGGCAGGTTTTTAATAAAGCATTTTGTTCGCTTTTCTCTAAATACTCGGCAAATTCTAGACAAGTCATATTAAAATTTAATTTTGTGCATAATTCTGCCTTTATTAAAGCTACCCTCATACGGTTACGTTCGTCGGTCCACAGATTAGTCATCAAGGAAAATATCCTTTCTGGATAAGCGTTACTTATAGGAATTGACAAAATGTTGCTTACAATTTTAAACAATTGTGGCATATCTCAATTTTAAAATTCCTTGCACCATATTTTGTCTATGTTTACTTCAGAATTAAATGAACTTTTATCAATTTTTTTAAGGGTTTTTTAAGAATAAGTAGCTCACTGTATAACTCGTCTTCATCTACATTTACTACTACATACTCTAAAACTTGCGCGTATTCTATATTTGGATTTTTTTTTATATTAAAACATTGAAAATATTTAAAAGGAGAGTTTTCAAAATTATAATACCGATTAAGGTAATCTAAAGTCCTTTGGTAAACTAAAGAAGCTTCTTTTACAAATGTTTGTTTTTCAAATGGTGTAAGATATTTCAAAGCCGATGAAATTTTGCTTCCAAAAAATTGATCTTTTTGTCGTTCTTCTATTTGCTCTTTCAAATCTAACATTATGTTATGTAACTCTAAACTTGTTACATAATTACTCTCCAATTTAAGTACATGCGTGTTTAAAATATGCATATAATGATGCAGAAAATAAACATAACATTCAGAATATAAAATGTCAGGTTTTAAATCATTCTCAAATTCGTTTTCTTGACTTTTGAAAAAACTCCATATATTTTTATGGCAGTTCTCCTCGCCCAGCTCTAAAAAATATTTTTTTACAGCTGGCCAAGATCGTATCAAACGTTCAAGAGCGGCATATAGCGAAAGCCATCTTGTGGTCACGTGCCTTAGCATTTTTTGATATTTAATATCTAAAAAGTCAAAACACTCTTTCGAGGCTTCTGCTTTTTTTGCGCTTTTTGAAAACTCGGCATAAATTTTTAATATTAAGTTTTCGACATCAAAAGATAGAACCTTACAGGCATTTCTACCTGCATTATGAATTACATGGCAGTTACAATTAGCATGTTTTAAGTATGGTATTGGTAATTGAACAAAATCTAAAAGTTTATTTTGAACACCACTCTTAATACTAAAATATCTAACAGCTACTGGAAAAAGTTTTTGGTTTCCTTTATTTGAGGCATCACACAAAATTGAAAATGGTTGGGACGATTCTGTACCAGCGCCCATTTCTTCCAACACTTTCTCGACTCTTTTAGGTCCCAAACAATTTTCGATGATTGCTTCGGCTTTTGTTCTACAGCAATGAACTTCTTTTGCCAAATGAGAGTCGCGATAAACGTGAGAATTAAGTTTAATGCCACAATCGGTACTCAAATAACTATGATGGTGGTTTACGGCGTGAGAAATTTGAGCTACTTCAATTATAGTAACGTAATTTTCTTCAGCTGATTCTTTTTTTGATAAAAATGCTGTTAGCAATTTATTTTTGGATAATGTACTGACGGCACTAGAATGTCCTTTACTATTCAAATGAGTCTTTAAAGATTTTTCTCCGTCATGTTTAACAGTAAACCTTATATTACATATGCTACATTTAGCTATAAACTCGTCTATTTTAACTAGCCAATTTTTATACAGCGGATTTTGTTTCCAAGAATCTTGAAAATGTGTTGCGTACCTGGCTTTTTTATTTTTTAAAATGCCTTCAGATGACGAAGTACTTGGATTATTATCATTGTCTCTTCTCTTATTACTCTCGCTCATGGTAACTTGTAACTTGTCAAACTGAAAACGGTCTAAAAAAGCACTTCAACTAGCTTAAACTAACTTGCAGTAACTTTAATAATAAGTAAAATCGACGCAAAAACAACGGAGAGCAGCAATATTGAATAATCGACAATACGCATAAACTCGCAATAACTGCAATCTGCGTGTTCGTCGAAACTCGAAACAGACCGGCGCTTAGCGGGTGCGTGGTTGCCAAATCTTAACTTTTTTTTTGTGGTATAAGAATTATATTATTTTAGTTTTATGTTTTAATTAAAAGCGATTTTACCCGGAGAAAATACCTAGTAACCCGGAGCCCGGAGACGACATGCCAAAACCCAGCGTCTCCGGGTGAAACCCGGAGTTTTCCAGGTGGTCCAGCATTTGCCCGAATCAATTGAAAGACACTCCCTTGAATGTATTTCCAATTCTTTATCTTTTTACGGTCTGACTGACTCACGCCACATTTCAAGTCTGGCAGCAGATGCAAAAACAGTCAAAGGTCGAGCGAATGCCAGGAAACTGCTTCGCGACTTTAGCCTGGGCTGTGCAGCAGTTTTGTTAAACAGCGGATGACGTAGGTTGGTTTGTTACTGTTTACGCTCGGCTATACTTGCCACAGCTCTTTGTCATAGCTCTCGTAGTTTCAGGTGGTGCGATACAGCTCAAAAATATAAACCTGGCTAACGGAAGTAGCTTTTAGACATCCAGTAATTATTGGGCATGCTTGATTCATGCTCATTCAGTTCCCACACTGACGCCACATACTCAGTAAGATAGAGCCAAGGCAGATATTCATAGTTATCCCACCAACTGCAGGTTAGTTTTTTAAGCATTGTAGATCTTTTGACTCTGGTATTTATTATGCATTGTTTGTAAGAAAGTGTAGTTGTCAATTGAAGCCGATTCATCGGCTACAATAGGCCGCTATTTATTTGAATTGCTCCAATTGAAGAATTGAAGAATACCGGCTAGAATTAGCAATCAGGAAAGTAATCCTGTTTTATCATGAAAATGCACGAGAACACATCTCAACCAAAATCAGACAAAAACTGTTGGGCTTCAATTGGAAACCTTACTTACCCCTTTTATATACTTTTTACTTACCCCTTTTATATACTTATCCCTTTAAATATGTATAAAAAGTCATTCTTTTAAAAGGGAAGAAAATGTGAAAGATAACCTGTTGACTTTTTTTTTGCAAAAAATGGAAATTTTTGGCAAAAAGGCATTATGTTTGCAAAAAGTTGTAACTAATAACGGTAATTACATAATAAACTAAAGAATATTTACATAAAAATGGCGTCACTTACGAAAAATTCCTACCAGTTGTCGATGTGTCAAAATTGTATGACAATCTGTCTACTAGTTTTTGAGTTGTATCAAATAAGCTTATCAAAATCATTTTGCAATACACTAATTTTAAACCAAAATATGCCATTCTAAATACTTATGATTTCATCAATAAAATTAAAGATATTAATTTACCCAAAAAATCTAAACTAATTTTTTTCGATGTACAAAATTTATTCCCTAGTATACCACCATACGAAGTAATGAGATAAGTGGACAAATTACTAATTAAAAATAACGTTAATTCAATCATAAAACAAGATATTTTTGACCTACTATAAATTACTTTGGATCAGAATTATTTTGAGTATAAAACAGATTTTATTTTTCGAAAGAAGGTTTGATAATGGGGAACCCTTTAAGTCCTTTACTGGCGGAAATTTTTATGGATAATTTAGAAGATAAGATATGTCAACATCAGTTATTCAAGTCATCACTTTACTGGTATAGATATGTTGATGACATTATAATTTGTTTTACGGGTACTGACAGACAATTAAATCAATTCCTAACTTATATAAACTCTTTACATAAGAACATTTATTTTACTTGACCGTACCCAAACTTAAATATAAAATATAAAAATCATAATAAAAAATATAAATATCAAACATAAAAATTCTAATCAAATGGCAGAATTTGTGACGCTAAGAATCTAATTGATCGAAAACTTGAACGTATTGTTGAAAACATCGATGCTGTAAATCAAAGTGGGAATGACAATCCAGAACAATCAATTACATATCGTTCTCAATAACTTGGGCTTTAAACAAATCCAGAAGCGGCCATTTACATGAAATTATTTTTAACTAAAAATGCAATGAAACATATTTAAAATTTAATAAATAAAGTTGATATCTTACACTGTTTGGTTTTTATTCCAAATTAAAAATATGTGGCTCTTGTTTGATAATCCTTTATATTAAAATTTTTTTCATGATAATGAACTATTCCGAGAAAAAAAGCGACCAATATTCCTGTTTTAAAAGACCCACAGCAACTACTTAAAGCCAAACACTCCGCCGATAAAAAGAAAATCAATATCGCTCCATTGGTTCATTCTAATGAAATTAATGTGTCGTCGCCTCTTTATTGACTAAAAACGATGTGCTAATTTCAGTACAAAAAATCTTCTAGTCGTATAATCCATAGTGTATAAACCAAGTGAAAGCTTTGGGGGTCAATTTTCGATCCCAAGGAGATGCTTGGCAAAGTTTCAACTCTTTTCAAAATAAACATATATTTTAGATAATAAACATAAGTGAAAAAAAAAAGTTATAAATGTTTACGTTAACATCTAAAATTATACTTAATACTCAAAATATTTAAGGGTCAAATTTATGAAAATATATTTATTATCCAAACTTAGTAGGTCTTATGGTTAAGTGGAGTTTTATAGCGAGCTTCAGTTATTGGTACAGTTAGTGCAACTAACTAAGCAAGCAGGACTACATCAGCTCTAAGATAAAATTATGTCGTGCTAACATTTTATTATTATTATTCACGTATGGGCCATACTGATTTCATTCTTTCGCTATGAGCTTTTTTCCTTTCGTCAGACCAAGTTGTTCCAGTCTTCCTACATTTTTTTCTCTGGCCAACCTTCCAAACGTTAACCTTGTGTCTGAAACAGACTCTATCCTGAATTTCACTTTGTGTAATATTTGCCGATCTTAGGTCCCCTTTAATTGCAGCAATCCATTTAATTATTTCTACTTTAGCTCTACTCCTATTTTCAGAAAATTCGACTATTTGTGCAGTTAGCCTCCTCGGATTCATCTGTTTTATGAGTCCAAAAAACTTAAATCTTATTTTTTTCATATCGCTATGTATATCTGTGTATTGTTTGATTACTTGGTTTTCTCGAAGTCGGTATGTTGTGCTATTTATTTGTTTGGGGCCTAAGATTTTTTTATGACTTTTCTTTCCTTCTTTACAATCTCCTCGATGGCTCTCTTTCTATGCAAAATCAGCGTTTCTGCCCCATATAGACATTCTGGCTTAATAGCTGTGTTGTAATGTTTCAGTTTTGTGTTTTTATTTGAATTGAGAGACTCGTCTGATATTACCATATTTTGTTTTTAGAAATGGTGTTCTTGGTCTCTTGCAACTCATGTATTGTGTCTTTTCAAAGGAAATTTGGAGTCCTACCTTTTCTACTGTTTCTTTTAGGATTTCAATTTGTTTTTTGTACCGTTAATATATCTTGAGTCAAAATTGCTAGATCATCAGCAAACGCCAGACAATCAATTTTGATGTTGGTTCTCCCCAGTTTAATGGGCTGATCAATATTCAGGGCCGACTTTTTTTCACGCCACTCCTATATTACTTTTTCTAGAACACAGTTAAATAAGAGTGGCGAGAGTCCATCCCCTTGTCTCACTCTAGTTTTAATTTCGAAGGCTCTGAGATGTCACCCATGAATTTTACTTTTGACCTTGTGTTAGTTAATGTTGCTTTAATAATTGCCAGCGTTTTCAGATCTAGTCCTTGTCTTTTGAAGATTTGGAATAAAGATTCACGGTAAATAGAATCATATGGGTTTTTGAAATCCACAAATGTACAGAGGAGATTTTTATTATACAGTTTTTGATGTCATAGGATCAACTTTAGATTCAGGATCTGTTCAGGGCAGGATCTGCCCGGTCGAAAACCTGCTTGATATTCACCAATTTTAGGTTCTAACTGTCCCTGTGCTCTGTATAGTAGACATTGATATAGAATCTTATAACGAACTGGGAGAAGAGATATTCCTCTGTAGTTATTTACAGCCATTTTATCTTCTTTCTTATGTAGTGGATGGATTAGAGCATAGTTCCAATCTTCCAGAATCCGTCCAGTTCGTCAAACTTCTTCTAGAATTTTGGTTATTTCCTTGATTGTACCTGGACCAGCGGGTTTCAAAAGTTCAGCAGTGATTCCATCTTCACCAGAAGCTTTGTTATTTTTAAGCTGCTTGAATTGCCTAATTATTTCATCTTCATTCGGTGGTAATGAATATGGGTTTGTTTGTTTAGGGTTTAGTGTTGGTGATTTGTTTAAGAGCTCACTTAAGGACAGTTTAGTAGTTGTTTAAAATATTTCGCAAGTTCTCTGTAATTGTCTTGGTTATTTAGAGCTAATTGTCCGTTTTCCTTTTGGAAGCAAAGACTTTAGGGTTGATAGCATGTTAATTTAGTTTGAAATGTTTTGTAAAAGTTTGTGATAATGTGATAATTTTCGAAAATTTGTTCAATCAAATGTGAGTTATTAGCACCAATGCCCTTTTTAACGGATTTTCATAACTTTTGTCAACATATCTGGTGGTAGTTCAGCGATTTCAACACGGATGCTGCCCTTGAGTTGCTGTGTAGTTTGGAGGTAACTTATGTAAATTTTTCCCTACAAAAATCGAAGCAGTCAAATCTGCAGATCTAGGGGGCCACAATAAATCTCCACTTCGAGAAATTAAACTAGGGAATATGTTCTTCGAAATTTTAACTGTTTCACATGAAGTGGGTGCACATTCTCCAGTTCTTGTTCTTCTAATTAAGGCACCAAAAAGTTTTAAATCATGTGTCCTGAGCATGAATGATGTACTGAGCATGAATACCGCACCATTAGGGTGAAAACATTTTTTAAACTCTTACCCACCCAAAAATTTGTGTTTGATGAGAATTTTTGGTTTTTTTCATTCAAATTACACTTTAATAACACACATAATAGCGATTATATATTCAGAAAGAGGCCCTCACGTGGGTGCCGCACCTTAAGAAGGTAACCGGGAAAGCAAGAGCCATGGCTCGTCTGCTTTACCCCCTAATGAACGGCAAAAGTAAGCTCTCGCTGAACATCCGAATAACCTTGTATAAAATCATGGTCCGATCCGTCCTCACCTACGGATCTCAGGCCTGGTTCCCGTACCTCCCCCCAACGTCGATTGCAATTCTGCAATCGTTCCAGTCACGTGTTCTTCGCACATTAGTAGGTGCCCCATGGTTTGTAAGGAATGCGCAAATCCATCGGGAAACTGACACACCAGAGATTCAGACATTCCTGTCCAGACTTCTGGACAAATTCCTAGCGACGGCGTCCCTTTCGGACAATCCGCTAATCAGAGCCACGGCAGCTTCATTGCCGGCCGTTGCCCCAGTATGACCATCCTCTTCGGTCATCACCTCCATGCCTAAAGGACGGCAGCTAAAACCCTTCGAACAAGCGACATTGTCGTGACGTTCGAAAAATCAGCGAATACAAGTCAGGGCCTTCGGGTCAACTTAACCTCCAGGACAAGAAGAAGAAGATATTCAGAAAGCAAGCAGACTCTTTGAGCATTTTAAAACTTTATAATAACGCATGATTATTTTAATTGGAAGACCAGCCAGTTACAGCCATCTGAAAATTTCTAAATTTCTGACTATAGAGCCATTGTTCATATTATTTTTTTTAAATCATTTATTATAAATTTCATCGTAATCAGTTGTTACCAGTACTTTTTAATGATTTAAAAGTTTTTAAAATTGTTTACGAAACGTCCTCTAGATGGCATCATTCATTTTTATTGGAGTAAATGTAAGTCGCGTGTAGCATTGAATTCTTCGTCACTGAGTGCTGATTTAGTACAAATTGGTACAGTATTGTTGTCTATGGTGTTTGGACCAGTTGAAGTAAGTATTGTTTGTGGTCTTCATTTATTATCCAACAGCGGTTGTAATCAGTCATTAAAGCTACAGCTCGCCCTGCTACGCAGTTGACGAGTTTTAAACTATTAAATATAAAAAACTGAAATAATTGAAAAAACTGAAATATTAAATGATTTTTTTTACATCCAATAAAATTCTGATTTAAATCGTTTACTTTTAACTCTAATTTTATTTTACTTTTTTTCAGTACTTTTACTATGTTTAATGGCATTTATCATTTTTAATTTAGTTTCTACAGATATTCTTTCTCATTGGACGCAGTCACAAACAAAATTTCACAAGTGGTTTTTCGCCTTTTAATGTCACTTTCCTTCCTTCTGGATCTTTCCCAATGCGTTCAACGTATGGGTTGAGTCTTCATCCAATAATGCTCACAAACCTGCATCTTCAAACTCTTTCAGCTGTTCTGGACGCTCCTTGCCTTTTATATCAAAACCACCACTATTATATTAAAATGAAAACTTTTAAAGCGTTTAAACCATCGTTTATAAGTTTTTAGAGTTAGAATCAACGATCGACAACTTTCAGCAGCCGTTGTCTTCAAATGAAAGAAGGTTACTAAACTTCCTAGCTATGAAAAACTATGTTGTATATACCAACGAATGTATTAGTAACGCTATCTCTTAGTAAAATCGACATTATTAACCGAAACAAGAAAATTGCAGATATTGGGCTCCCGACAATCCGCTGGAACTGCACAAGAAACCATTACACTCACCTAAGGTTGTCGTTTGGGCTGCCATATCAAGTGAATGCATTATCGGCCCCTACTTTTTTGAGGATAACCGTGGTCGTACTCAGACTGTTAATTCTAATCCTGATTGCTCTATGATCCGGACTTTTTTTGGGTCCAGAAATGCAAAACTCGATCGGCTACAACCACAACAATTTTTTCCAACAAGATGGAATAACTTCCCACGTCACGAATGATGCCTTAGCAGCTCTTCACGATTTATTCCCTGAAAGAGTGATTAGTCGCCGAGGAGACATCAACTGGCCACCGATGAGTCCAGATTTAACACCTGCTGATTACTACTTAAAAAGTATTACCAACCCAACTTAAATGTTTTTAAGCAAAGAATAACAGACGAAATACACGCGATTCCAAGAGCTATGCTTCAACGAGTGATTGAAAATTTCAGTTCCATCAACTATACATCGAACCAGTTATTTAGAGCAGTTGTGGACAGAGCAGAGTCATGATGGTAGCGACCACATTCTACAAGATGAAATATTTCTTTTGCAGTGAATGATTTGAAAACCCGAATGATTCGCTGTTATATAGGTATACTCGATTATTCTTTACGGTATAGAATCTTCCACCCTTAATAAACACATGATCAACAGACTCGAAGTTTTTGAAATAAGGCTATACAAAAGAATACTTCGAATATCTTGGGCAAAAAATGTCACAAATAAAGCAGAATATATGATCTAACATCAACCATAAGGGAATACGAGCATAATGAGATGAGAACGCTACGAACTACTGAGAATGATTGTGCAGGGAAAGACAGAAAGGGAGAAGAAGCGTGGAAAGACCGAGAATGTCATGGCTGCAAAATCTGAGAAAATTGTTCAACTGTACATCGAACCAATGATTTAGAACAGCTGTGGAAAAAGTGAAAGTACTCATGATGGACTCGAATCTTCGTTTGGACAGGGCTCAACAATAAGACGAATAAGCAATATAACAAGATTCCGACGAAGCTACAGTGTTAGCGAAGCGCGTTAAACTGTATTAAATATAAATATAGCAATAAAATGTACATTACACAAAAAACAGTCTTTCATCAAATATATTTTTTCTTTATTTGGGTTTTTCGCTACGATCTAAAACTCAATAAATATTATGTAAATAAAATAATCACTGGATAAAAGACAAAACGGAGACTAATTTCTCAGTGATTCTTTTTCTGTAATAAATTTGCCTAATAAACAAAAATTTTAAAAAATACAACATTTTCTAAAATACAAACTTTTGAACGTTAACGTTTCGGGAAGTCTTCTCTTCCCGTTTTCAAAAGAATCTAAAAATACTTTATATTAATTTCTATATAATATTCTAAAAGATAGTACTACCTACATTCACAATAATATTTTTTTTACTGACAGTGATATACTACCAACAAAATTATATAGGTGAGGTGACCTATTTATTCATTCCTTTATCTGCGCAACAAGCAACAACCCAACCTCCACTGTCCTTGTAAGTAGTAAATATACAAAATGTTAATAGTTTCCTGGTTCACGTCCTGTATAGGGTTTCAATAGCATGAAAAGTAAAAAGGAGGAAGAGAAAAGAAAAAAAATCTTCTGCACCACTATTTTCCTCTATGCCCTCCCACTTTAAAAACCCAGGAGCCGCCACTGGTTGTTTGTTTTGACTGATATCAAAAGTTTTAAAAAAATGTTCAATTCAATTTTTGGGTAATTGTTTTTTATTATAATGTCTATAATAAAATTTGTTTCTTTTTGTGGTTCACACAACAGAATACCAAAAATGTGGTTTATAAAATTCCCTGCGAATGTGGCAAATTTTATATTATGTTAAATGTTACAATAAAAGAACACAAAAACCTTCTTAGAAAGGGTGGTTTTAATAAATCTAGAATTTGAAAACACGCATTTGGATAGGGCCAAAAAATTAATTGGAATAATTCCAAAACGGTATTAAAATAATCGGTAACTAAATACAAATAACTGTATTGCTGTGCCTTCGGTAGGTTTAAATTCAATATGGTTCCCGATTCTAAAGAATACAATTAAACCGTTTAATTATTTCACTACATAATAATCTCACAACAAACCTCACCTATGTTTATATTTTTTTTGGTAGAATGTCACGGTCAGTAAGAACATATTATTGTAGAATTGTAGTATCATTGACATATACAAAATATATTTACTATCTTTTAGAATATTATATTTATTATCAATAGAAATTATTTTTAGAATCGTTTTGAAAATGGGAAGAGAAGACCTACCGAAAATTGTAACATTCAAAAGTTTGTATTTATTTTAGAAAATTTTTTTAAAATTTTTGTTCGTTAGTCAAATTTATTACAGAAAAAGAATCACTGAGAAATTAGTCTCCGTTTTGTTTTTTACCAAGCGATTCTATTATTTACATAAGAACAGATATTCTTGATATTTTTTGAGTTTTAGATCGTGGCGAAAAACCCAAAAAAAGAACAAAATATATGAACACACCACAACCATTCAACCATCAAATATATTGTGATTAATTTCCATCAAGTACAAGCCAACATAAAAATTAAACAAGATGTAACAATAAATAAATGATAAAAAATTGAATAGAAAACCTGATATGCATTTTATAACAAAGACCAAACATAATTTACAATCGAAAAATTCGCGAACTATTGCCACACTGTGATTTTCACCCGCGGAATTCGCGTGGGATTCGGAGATACTATTCCGATAACAAAGCGCGATCTTGCGTCCGTTCGGCGTCGCCGTTTAGAGTAGACTTGCCGGGTATGAGCGTCGCGACGCTCTCGTATCGGTGGACGCGTGCTGGCGCACGTGCCATAAGGACCTTCGCAGATGTAATGTGCAGACGGTAAAATATAAGTAACATCACAACTAATCGAAAGGATAATCCTTTAGAAATACTGCATCTATTGAGAAAGCATTTCCTATCGGAAAGGGATTATTTTCTTACACTTACCGGCATCTGTAATTGAGTATTTCACTTATATTTTTTTTGTAGTTTAATACTAGTCCAATTTCATTAGTTATAATATCAATCATGCTGCATAACCATCTTGCACTCGATGGTTATGCAGCATCGAATCAGATTTTTTTCCTGTTGTGTGGTTATTTTAAAACGTTATCTTTCAACATTACTAAATTCATTAGTGAACATTACCTGAAAAACAAAAAACAAGAAAAATTCATCCGCACTCTACAAAAATATTGTCTATTGTCAATAAAGTCTCACCTGAGACCGGTTTGTGACCTTAAGTCGTCACCAGTCGGCCTCGAGCTGAATGTTCGGAAAGCAGCTGAAGGAATGACCAAGAGTACGACCATATACATCGGCCTTGTCGGATGTAGGCTGTAATCCAATGCAGCTCACGCCATCCTGTGGTGAATGTCCGCAACAATCAGAATATCTGAAACCATCCGGGACTCGGCCCAGGCCCTTCTGAAGGATCTTTCTAATTGAACGGTTTTTTTAAATTCTTGAGTTAACCACAGAATTTGCGTTCTAAGTAATGTCTGAATGATTGTGGCATGTTCATATTATTTATTTACATAAGAACAGATATTTTGATTTTTTTTTTGAGGTTTAGATCGTGGCGAAAAAAACCAAATAAAAAAAAATACAGAATTTGCGTTGATTTCAAAAAACTCCTTATTGATAATTGAAGGATAGTGTAAGACATTTAAACACGAAAGACAATGTCTGCCTAACGACCACCTCTTGTAGCTCCACAGACCGTGGCTTTATCTCACCAATGATTCGAATAATTTCATCCTTTAGTTCAGGAATCGATGTGGCAATATAGACCTGGCTTTTTACATAATCCCAAAGAAAATAGTCCAATGGTGTCAAATCATATGATCTTGGTGGCCAATTAACATCATTGTTTCTTCACTCGTCTAATAATAATAATAACTTTTCTGTCAATAAATCAATTGTTTCATTAGCACAGTGAGGTGGGGCGCCATCTCGTTGGAACCATATATTCTCCAGATCAAAATTATTTAATTCAGCCCACAATAATTCCGTTATCATCTCACGATATCGAACACCATTAACAGTTACAACTTCACCATCAGCATTCTGAAGAAAGAAATACGGGCCAATTGGGCTTTTGAACAATTTTTTTTGTCGTAAATAAAAAGATCATATATAAATTTTATAACAAAACTATTTTTATTTTTAATTTTTTCCTCTTATTACCTTATTTTCCTACATTACTAATTAAAAAGTTATATAAAATCGAAAATCAATTTTTAAACTTAGTATCGATGACACGCCGACAATTCCCGAAAAAAACCGGAACAATTGTGACCTCACAATTGTACCGAAGGCAAATATCCCCAATATTCGGTTCGACTCGGAGCAATTCGGAGTCTCGGACAAATACAAAAACAATTTATCGTTCTTAGTCAATGTTCTATAGGTTTAACCTATATCTTTGACTGCATTTGTTGGTTTGCTATCGATTTGAAAATATACTTGCTTTTAATTGTTATTTAGGCTTTCGGTGCTGTTTTCGACGTTATACTCATATATCTTTACATAAGACATGGAGGCTGAAAGGTAAGTTCACAATTAAATCTGATTAGGGTTCCTTTTGTTTTTTGCATTCGTTTTTATAACTTTTATTTATATTATTTAATCCATGTAGGGAAAACAAATTAACGTGCCAAATTTATAAGGAATATTCCTGCGTGTCCGCAAAGAATCTACATGTGGCAACACAACCTAGGGTAGTAACAACGGGAAAGCCCTACAGGATCGTCTATTTTGTAGGATACAAATAATAGTTTTCAAGAATTAGACAAGAACAAAATTCGACTACCGATCTGAAAGGTAATCGTATATGAAAAGTCTTATACTTATGAAAGTTTTACAGGACAAATCTAATTTGTAGATGGTCGAAGAGTACAGAAAGTTATGTGATCAGTTGGATGAACACCAACTAAACACAACAAACATCTGAAGGAGTATGCAAAAAAAAAGAAAGTGGGTAAACCTTAACTAGTGGGTAAACCTTAATAGGAGAGTCCCACAGTTCGACTATAAGTTTTCCACTAAAAAAAAAATAGTTTAGGTAGCTTTTCTTATTTGGGAAATCTCTGGCTGATCATACATTAGAGTTAGTTAGCAGCCAGATTTATTTATATTTGCAAATATTATTAAATCAAGAGTCTAATGTGGTTTGAAAAACATGTATTAATCCATGTTTTAAAAATCAAACGCCATCGTTTTAAAAATACTGAAAAGCTTAATTAAAGCAATAATGTAGTATGGGTGGCTTTTTTTTTTAAATATTGTTAATATAGTTTAGTGTGATGATTTGAAGAATCGGTGTGGTTTAAAAATATTGCAAACTTCAATGAATGCAATCAAACAAATAAGTATATAATTTTTGGGTAGTGATTGTTTTATTCTGAATTGATTATTAATGTAGTTATAGATTTTTGTTCAACTTAAAGCTAAAAATGGTATTTCGACAAAAAAGTTCGGAGTAAAGCTTATGCAGTTACCTTGATTATTAATAAGAAATTAAGAAAAGTCCAAGACACTCAATGTCACGATTGTGCAGCTTCAACAGGTAATAAATACTCAAACAAAAAAAGTATATAATGTTTTAAATAGTAATATCTTGTATATATTTGATGAGAGATGGTTGTAAACATGTATTAGCACTACTCATGTGGAAACATCGAAGAAGCGAAGATCCAGAAGATATTTTTTAGTTTTGTAATTATTTTTTGAGCGAAAAAACAATATAAATCATGATTAGATCATGATTTATTCATCATCAGATATTATAATCCACTGTAATATATTATCCTAGTTGGGGGAAGTTTTGTTATGTATATTTAACACTGTATTTTTTATTGAAATAAAATTAGTGATTTATACAGTATGTATATGTTTTATTCTTCTAATCATGATTTATATTGTTTTTTCGCTCACAAAATAATTACAAAACTAGAAAATACCTTTTGGATTTTCGCTTCTTCGATGTTTCCACATGAGTAGTGCTAATGCATGTTTACGACCATCTCTCATCAAATATATACAAGATATTACTATTTAAAACATTATATAATTTTTTGTTTGAGTATTTAGTATCTGTTGAAGCTGCACAATCGTGACATTGAGTGTCTTGGACTCTTCTTAATTTCTCATTAATAATCAAGGTAACTGCATAAGCTGTACTCCGAACTTTTTTGTCGAAATACCATTTTTGGTATTTGGAACAAAATCTATAGCCTTGTCACCGTAACTTTCTCGTGTAACCCTACAAATAGTTTAATTACATTTAATATAAATATTTTGTTTCTTCTTTACATGTACATTATTATTTTTTAAAAAACTTACATCGATGCTTTAGCACCTCGAACTTCAGCTGAATTGAACTGAATGTCAATTTTCAGAAAATCTGTGACCATAAAAATATCCACAGCAGGTGTACGATCAGAATTAGCCTTTAAGATCCCTTTATCACACATTACTGAACTAAATTAGTAATCAACAATCTTTTTTTAACAATAATTTTGACAGTATATATACGAATAAAAGCCGTTGACAGTACTGACGTGAAAACACTCTAGTATTCTGACGTCACAAACATAGCAGCCAATCGCGGCGCGTTCGTAATCACGTGATTTAAAAAAAAAATATTTTTTAATTTTGTAAATAATTTAGCTCTGAAGGCATATTCATCGAGTCCAAATTGTTGTGAACGACGACTAATGGAAATTTCGGGGTCTCCATCAACATTTTCACGTACCAAATCAATACGCTCTTGTGAATGACCACTACGACTGTATATTGCCCTTCTTTTATCTTCCACTGAGCCAGTTCCTTGAAATGTTTGAACAATTCGATTGAGAATGCTTTCAGATGGACGATTATGCAAACTGTAAATATCACAAAATTATCTAAAGCCCCTTTCACACTATCCACTCCACGCCACACCACGCCACACCAAGTATACAGGAGTAGATGGCGGTTTACACACCTATCCACGCCACGCCACACAATTATACTCAGCCAAAATGGTCCTACTCGAGATCAACAGCAGACGGGCGCCACATGCACGCAACTCCCATCCATGCCACACCACCTCTTGTCAACAATAGGCCTGAAAGAACCAATGGGCCCTTTCATACTCTATCACGCCCCATCCACTCCACAATCACAATACACACATGGTTAATCATATCAGTTATCAGTGCTTATTTGAGGTTATTTGAAGTTGGTTCTTTGTTTTTTTTTAAATTTTGATTATTTTTTTTTGTAATGTTGATTTTTTTTTTGTAATTTTGATTACATGGAGTTTTTTGGTACTGAAAAGTTAATAGACGATGTAAAGAAAAACTAATGTCTATGGAACGTACAACTCCGTGATTATTCAAATAAACAAAAAAAAAACAGTTTGCTTGGTCTGAAGTTGCAAATGCATTGTTTTCTGAGTGTGCAGAGATGACCCAATGTTATTATCAGCATCTGCTGGGGAGTAATAGACTTCTTCAAGACAGTGTCTTGTCTGCGCAAACTTTCTTCTAACACTGCAGACAGTTCTTGAAATGATTCCACGCTCATACGAAAGAATGTGAAAAACTTCATGGGATTGTCAAGGAGCTCCTCAAAATAGTAAAAGCGTTGCTTTTTTGTCGGGTCGAAATATATGGCTGTACACAAATTTCTCTTTTTTTTCTGCGTCTTCTTAACCTTCAGAGGACAATTAAACTCATGCCAGTCAACTCTTCAGTCGAATATGATGATGGCAAAAACAGACTGAACAGAAAAGTCTCACTTTTCAAGTGGATAACGTGTTGATGGAACGTTGATAAGTGTGAAATGACGAGAAGTGTGGTGTGGCGCGGCGTAGACAAGTGTGAAAGGGACCAATATGTTGACGAAATGTGGTGTCGAGTGGCGTGGTGTGGAGTGGAGTGTGAGAAGGGCCTGAAGACATTTTTTACTAAACGCCATTTTTTAAAAGATAATTTAACAATTTTAACTTGTTGTTGTGTTGTGGACAACTCCATTGTTATAAACAAATTCACACCGCAATCTGTGTTTTATTCAAGAATTTTTAAAAAACGGTCAATTTAAGACGTCCATTATTCCAAGAAAAAAGTCCATTATTCGAACTATTCGAATTAATTCATTATTCGAATAAAACCTAGTTGAATAACGAATAATGAATAATTTTCTTATTTGTCCCAATTACTTTATTCGTTATCCCAGTAATTCGTTATTATTTTTCCACGTTAGTTATTCGTTAGTGTTATTCGAAAATTTTTTTATTTAGACAGGGTGTCCCATAACTTATCCGCCATAGAGCAATTGGTGACAGTAGAGATCAAAATAAGAGAATGTAGTCAATAAGTGTGTTGGCAAATGTTACTTATTAAAATGATACAGGGTGTAGAAAGCGAAACTAAATTTTCGAAAAATTGAAATAATTTAAAAACGGTTGAAGATATCAGGTTCAAAATCATGGTAGTTGGGGTTTCAAAAGTGATAAATCCGAATTTGGTACTAGTTTGACCCTAGTTCCTAGAGGGCGCTTGCCACCTACTTTGTGAGAAATTAACTCGCTCATATTTTTTTACCCTATAAAGCTGCGAATATTTTGACTTCAAAATAGAGAAGAGTCATAATTCCTATGAAAAAAAGGTACCCTTGGTCAATATCGATATCTCACGCCATTTATGAGATATTCGTGTTCGAATATTCCGTTGCACATCTGTCGATGGCTGAAAAATCTGCAATTCACAAAGTGTGCCTTGAATATCTTGAAAAAAAACCTTAAAATGTCAAAAATACAACGAACTTGTCTTTTTTTGTTGTTGAACTTTATGTAAAAGTTCGTCTCGTGAATTTCATCATGCTAAACTAAAGACTTCATATAACCCCACAAATAAAAGTCTAACGGATTAATGACCGGATTACGAGAAGGTCAAGGAAACTCACCACCGCGCCCAATCCATCCGTGTGGAAAACGCTGATTCAAATGATTTCGCACTGCAACAGTAAAATACGGTGGCGCCCCATCTTGCATTAACCACATGCCTTGTCTTAAGTTTAGAGGTATACCGTCCAAAAGGTAATAAATCATTTTGTAAAAACTGCACATATTCATCTCCATTCAGTCTTGGCGGAAACTCAAATGGGACGATTAAAAAATTGTCGATAATGCCGCACCAAATGTTAATTCAAAATTCGTGCTGGAAAGGTCGCTCTCTTGGAAGGTGTAACAGGCTAACGTTTCAGAGCTGCTTGGTAAATCGTACCCAAGGTCGGTTCGAATGGATATAGCGCTAAATGGTTTCAAAGCAATAGGTTTGTGGTCATGGGACAGAAACGTCATTTTCACAAACATCATCAGTTTTCGCGTCTAATAATAGATCGTCAGTAAACTCCTCGCCTCGTCAATAAATAAAAAGATATTTTTCAGGTACATGGGTTTTTTTATGTAGTAGATTTTGACAAAATTCTGATTTAGATGGCAAATCTTGTGGCAATAAATTTAGAACAGGCGAAAATGGTAGGGAATGGAGAACTCTTAAAAGGGTAGATTTGCTAAATCCTGTAGATGCCTCCAAACGTCGTAGTACATAGTGCTTAGTTCAGGATTTTACGCGACACTAACCAAAATATCCTCTTCTTGTTCTATCGTTATACGTTTCGGTCGTTCACCAGGATTGTTGTAATAAAACGAACCTATTTCGCTTAACTGATTGATATTTTTTTTTAAAGAATTTGTCGATCTGGGATGATTCTGGTTGGGTAGAGCTCTTCATTCCTCCTACCTGTAGCGCGACTATTGTAATTTACTTGTGCATAAACGCAGAGCATATCCCTTAAATCACCGATAAGAAACTGATTAAGTCCGGGCAATTTTTATAAAATTATTTAATACCAACTCAAGACTGGAGAAACTTGTTCCCACATACGTTTAATAGGAGAAACAGAAAATAATGAGTGTCATTGTTGTCATAGAGACGTAAGAATTTGTATACAACATTCAAGGCCCACTTTGTAAATTGCATAGTTTTCAACCATCGACAAAATGTGCAATGGAATATTCGAACTCGAATATCTCGCAAAGCGCGTGAGATATCGATATTGATCAAGGGTACCTTTTTTACGTGGAAATTGTGACTCTTCTCTATTTTGATGTCAAAATATTCCCAGGTTTATAGGGTAAAAAAATATGAGCGAGTTAATTCTTTACCAAGCAGGTAGCAAGCGCCCTTTAGGAACTAGGCTCAAGCGAGGACCAAATTGGGATTTGTCGCCTTTGCAAACCCAACTACCCCGATTTTAAACCTGATAGCTTCAACTGCTTTTAAATTATCTCAATTTTTCGAAAATTTAGTTTCACTTTCATGAACATTTGGGACCCTGTTTATTGATTAAATCTTCTTATTTTCATCTCTACTATCACCACTTACTCTATAGCGAATAAGTTATGGGACACCCGGTAAACTATATAAAGGTAAAATTAAAATAAACTATATATAAAAAAAAATTGATTTCTACAAGAAGTTTGGCGAACCGAACGAATTCCGGAAGACTGGAAAGATGCTCTAATCCATCCACTACATAAGAAAGGAGATAGAACGGATGTAAACAACTATAGAGGAATATCTCTTCTCCCAGTTTGTTACAAGATTCTGTCTCAATGTCTACTAGACAGAGCACAGGGACAGTTAGAACCGAACATTGGTGAATATCAAGCAGGTTTTCGACCCGGCAGATCCTGCCCTGAACAGATCCTGAATCTAAAGTTGATTCTAGGACATCAAAAACTGTACAATAAAAATCTCGTCTGTACATTTGTGGATTTCAAAAAAGCATATGATTCTATTGACCGCGAATCTTTATTCCGAATCTTGAAAGAACAAGGACTAGACCTGAAAACGCTGGCAATTATTACAGTAACGTTAACTAACACGAGGTCAAAAGTTAAATTCATGGGTGACAGCACAGAGCACTTCGAAATTAAAACCGGTGTGAGACAAGGGGATGGACTCTCGTCACTCTTATTTAACTGTGTTCTAGAAAAAGTAATACAGGAGTGGCGTGAAAAAAAGTCGGCAGTGAATATTTACCAGCCCATTAAACTGGGTAGAACCAACATCAAAATTGATTGTCTGGCATTTGCTGATGATCTAGCAATTTTAGCTCAAGATGTATTAACGGCACAGAAACAGATTGAAATCCTAAAAGAAACAGCAGAAAAGGTAGGACTCCAAATTTCCTTTAAAAAGACACAATACGTGACTTGCAACAGACTAAGAACACCATTTCTAAAAACAAAATATGGTAACATCAGACGAGTCTCTCAATTCAAATATTTGGGTGAAATAATCATGGAAAATGGGTTGGAAAAAGCGGTCAATAAGAGTAGATGTTAAAAAATGGAAACGGCATTGAGACTTACACAAAATACAACAACAAAAAATGCCTATCTAAAAACACAAAACTGAGACATTACAACACGGTTATTAAGCCAGAATGTCTATATGCTGCAGAAACGCTCATTTTGAATAGAAAGAGGGACATCGAGGACATTGAAAAGAAGGAAAGAAAAATCATAAGAAAAATCCTAGGCCCCAAACAAATAAATAGCACAACATACCGACTTCGAGAAAACCAACCACATCAAACGGATGAATCCGAGTAGGCTAACTAGACAAATAGTCGAATTTTATGAAAGTAGGAGTAGAGCTAAAGTAGAAATAATTAAATGGATTGCGGCAATTAAAGAGGACCTAAGATCAGCAAATATTACACAAAGTGAAGTTCAGGATAGAGGCTGTTTCAGACACAAGGTTAACGTTTGGAAGGTTGGCCAGAGAGAAAAATGTACGATGACTGGAACAACTTGGTCTGACTAAAGGAAAAAAGCTCATAGCGAAAGAATGAAATTAGTATGGGCGCAAAGGAAGGCTAACAACAACAAACGCCTCTAATTGTACTTCGCGTGGTCCACCAGGGCCCATACGTGAATAATAATAAAAATAGATTTCAGTTAAAGGCAAAATATTCCAAATATTTTCAATATTGTCGAGCGTCTGCGGAACAAGAACTGTTTTGATTTAACAGTAGATAAGGGAAATAAACTTGAAGAGATTTGCCACTAAACACCAAATCAGTTTAGTGGTGAATCTCTTCAAGTTTAGTGTTTCACACCAAAGGTTCCAATAGAAGAATTGAAAGGAAATAAAGTTGAAGTAATGGACAAATCTGATTATTTTGAACGTGTATAATTAATTAATTCATAATTATATAATTAATTGTATAATTAATTCAAAATTAAAAAAATATAAACGATTAAATAGGAGTCCAATGTCATAAATGATTAATGAAGTCAGAACTACATTGAAATTTTGTAACAGCGTTATTTATCCTTCTCAGAAAAACAATATACAAACAAATATTACAAATCCAATATTGCGAAGATTATGCCAAAGTTGTTTTAAGTCGTACCACGGTAAAATCTCGTTTAAAATTTGTAAAAAGCACCATCTAGTGCCTTAAGCCTGAACTATTCAGTCGTATGAGTCAACGAAAACAAGTGGGTGGCTGGCCGGCTTTGTGAGGCAAAAACAATTAAAAAGTAAAAGTTATTTCAGTTTTCATTAAACTTTTTGGCTCATTTGTAAGCTTTTTAAAGAACGATTATAACCCTTAAGTTATTTTTAGGTTTACGTTTATTTTTATCGTTCTCTGGTAATTATTTAGGCATACTCAAACGGTAGAATATTTTAAAGTTATCTTAATGGTTTCGGTTTGAAGCTTTGAAGACTTTGTCGTTTAAGTGAAACCTGTAGATAATTCCTTAATCGTACCGGTGTGATTTAGATATATACTTGTTTACTAATATTTTTTTATCAGCTGATGAATATGGCGAAGAGAGAAATACAATACTTGGAAGCAGGAGGATATGGACGAAGCTTTACTGAAACATCAGAATGGTGAAATTGGATTTAATGAAGCATGTAGAAGATATTGAATAAAACAACAAAATTTGGTAGACCTAACGATATGTCATCAAGCACGAAAGAGGAGTTGATAAGCATTTGATAAATTTCGAGTCCAGTTTCTTTGGATTAGCTACTACTTAATTTAGGAAGCTCGCAGAAAAATTTCAATTACCTCATCGCTTTAATAGGGAGAAGAAAATAGCCGGCTAAAAATGGTATTACAGGTTTATGAAAGACCACCCTACTTTATCCTTGCTTGTTCCAAAACCAACATCGATGGCTAGAAATAAAGGGTTCAATAAAGAGCGTGTTAGATTTTTTTTTTCTGATAAATATGAAGAAACACTGGATAAATACAAGTTTACTGCCGACCAAATATATAATATGGATGAAACTGCATTATCCACCGTTCACAAGCCTAAGGGCAAACACTACAAGCGTAGAAAGGGGTCTAATAACGACAGGAATATGTAAAAAAAGAAACTCCGCCAAACACAGCATTTTGGTGCTCAAAAAATGGAAGGAAAACTTCAAAACTTTTCTGAATAGTTGCAATTTCATTAAGTGAACAAGATTAGAAAAGTGACCAAAAACAAATTTTACTTCTACTGGATGGTCATAGCACACATATCAACATTTTAGACTCACACAACACATCGCCTACAATAATGTATAATTTACTTGATAATTAAGTTCGACTTTGAGATTGTAACGATTTGAAAAAATATTGATTGTAAGTTGATCTTAGACTGAGTAGTTTGTAGTTTATATTTTTTAATTTTCATTAAATATTAAGTTATTAAGTATGTTCTCTATAGTTTATGAGGTATTCGCTGAAGTCTTATTCTAAGTACGACTCTAATTATGCGACCAGGCGCCTTAATCGTACCGAAGCCACTTTTTAAAAAAAAATTAAAACACCTGTTTTGATAAAAGATTCTTGGGTTTCTATGCATGTTCAAAGAAAGCAAATAAAAAAGATTCAGTAGATACAAAAGATTTAGTTTCATTTAAATCATACAAAACATTACGGTACTATAGCTTTAGGGGGTACAACTTAAGCAATCCTCCCTATGCTTTAGCAAAAATTCACAAACTAGACAAATCAATAAAGGGATAGATAGAAGGTATAGAGACACCACAAAACTAAAAAAAAATCAGATAATAAAAACTGTAGTTTTTCTAGTATTGTTATAGGAAGAAAAAGAAGAAGGCAAGAGTCTAGTCTGAGCCTTCAGAGAGTGCACATGTCTCCGAGAGCAACTCTAAGTGTTATAAACGACAAGTGAACGAATAAACCATGAAAAACATGGAGTTTGCCATGGAACCGTTAACTTACGGGATGTTGCATGGCCACCACCTGCAGTGCCAAGGAGATCACCTCCAAGTCATTGAGGACCTGCAAAAGGAAGTCATTATGCTAGAGGAAGAAATCATACAGTTAAAGAAAGAGGCGAAAGAAGCCAAAAACGCAAATAAAAGCCTAATGAAGAGCACCAAAACCAGCAAAGCAGCCGCTGATGCTTCTGCTAAGAAAAACAAACAAACCATAACAATCACGCCACCAACAAAAGTAGATAAAGGAACGCAAAGATCGTTCAAGATTCCAACTTCAGTAAAAGGATCACAGACAACAGTGACCCAAACAGAAAGCTCCTAGGCCGGTACGCAAACTATCGCCCCAGAAGAGCAAACAAAAACAGAAAACATCCGAACAGGATGGGTACCAACAAGTGTCCAATCGAACAACGAAAAGGAAGAGGAAAAAGTCGTCAGCTTCCGTGGCAAGTCAACCCATGGAAGAATCGATCGTCATTCCTCCATCCACATCGTCAACCAGAAACAATTAACAGACAACAACAACGGCACCAAAACCAGTAAAGAAAGCGGCAACTTCAGCAACTGTCGCCAACATCAGACCAAAGCCGATAGTCCTAAAAGACAAATCAGCTTTCCAAGAGGTAATGTGCATCCTCAAGAAAACAAACGTAGCTGTCAGGCCAGCCAAGACGTTAAGAAACGCAGTCCTCATGATCCCCGTTACCGAAACTGATAGAAAAGTTCTTATAGAGCTTTTGGAGAAGAAAGGGTACCCGCAACAGGAATCTACATGTCTTAATCAAAGGCGTGCTAGAGACCCTTCCGACTGAAGATATCAGAAAGGAGCTACAATTCCTAGGCTATCACCCCATTGCTGTCACAAGATGGCAAAACAAAGAAAGAACACCCATTGCAATCGTACATGTAAGTGTGCCACGCAATCAAAAATCCATCCTGAATGAAAAACATCTCTACTACTAGCCCGTCAAAGTAGATAAACAAATCAAAAGAAGACCAGTTGCGAAAAATCCAATTCCGCAACGCCAAACCAAAGAGAAAAGAATCGAACCAAAACCAGTGACAGTTTCCGATCAAGTCGAAAGAACCATCCGAAGCCCCGCCCACCAGGCGGAGCAAAGTCAACAGCAAGTCGAGTCTTCGCCCGATTTTGCTAGCCACTTGCAGAGAATAGTGGATCAATTGCGAAGGCAATTAGAACCAATAATCAAACAACAATGCCAGTGAAAACTGGTACCAAGGAAACGCCGCCAGCGGAACCCCAAATGAAGAATCGCGATTTCTATCGTTTTTATCCACCGTTTTCGGGCCTTGCGGTCCGAATCCGGAGCGGAGAATCAAACTCATCATTCAATTAACAGAGGCCACAACACAGTGTACCTGTCGACACCGAAATAGCGAAGATTTCGGACCTACTTGGGCTAGATAGAAGCCTCCTAAAAACCAAAACAAACTTCAACACCACGGAAGCCAACCTGATTAGAAACATGTAGGAGCCTCAGGGCTAACTAAACTCTGGCTGAGGAAATAGGAAAAAAATAGTATTGTTATATCCTGCTGAAACATGGACCATTAACAAACCAGACCTTAAGCGCATTAAATGTTTTGAACTTTGGAACTGGAGGCGGGTCTTTCGCATTCCGTGGACTGCAAGACGAACAAACGCATCCGTTATTGAATACATTACAGAACCCACAAGACTATCCTAAATTATTCATGTACGAATACTAAGATTCTTTGGTCACAATAAACACAGTGATGGCAGTAATCTAGAAAGACTGGTGGTGAACGAACGGATGACGGGTTCAAATTAAAGACCCAGCAGGTACATCTCTCCAACATACAACCACGAAAGCCGGAGATTGAGAAAATGGGTGAGAAGTGGTCCGGAAAGTACGCCAACGGAATTAGTTTGGATAAGTCACGACTCTTAAGCAAAGAAGAATACCAAGAAAATAAATACATTGACAGAAAACAATGGTTTACTTCCAAAAAGGCATGCAATTCCGAGCTTTGGGAAAAAAAGTGAAATTGTTTTTATTAAAAAAAGCTGTTGAATAAGTTCGTAAATTGAAAAAAAAAAGGTTTTTGTGAAAAGCTCATTTTCCGTAATGCATTTTTCATCGTCTTCCATGCCGATCCGCCGGTCAATATCCGAATAATAAAGCTAACCTCAGTCGGTTTATTGAACACCCAAACATTGAGCCAAGAAACGAACGGATCCTAGCAAGAGGATAGTATATCTTATGTTTCTATCGATGGAATGCATGAATTTTTTTATGTTTTATTAATTCTTGATATAAAAGGGTCTATATTAAAGAATAGTAAAATACATATCAGACATTTCATTAACCAATGGTTTAAGTCATATACGAGGGTTGCTTTTTTTGTATCCGGAATAATAAATAAAAACAAATATTTATCATAGGAAATGGTTTTATTGCTTTTCAAAATATCCTCCACGATGAACATTATACTTTTGCATACGTTTGAACCAATTTTCATAGCATTTTTCGGTGTCAAATCAGGACTGTATGGAGATGACCCATCAATTCGATGTTTTAACCAGTCAAATATTGAGTTGTTCGGTCCGATGCGTGAGCGCTCGCGAAAAACTTCTGGAAAACAAACGGTTGTGTACCGTTTAGAACTGGCCGTTCTACTATTCTCTGGTGAGACTGTAGCCTCAAGCACATTTATCCCCAAAAATAAAATCAGGCAACAATATGCTTCGAACTGCTTCTTGAGCGAAAGACTTGTTGGTTTGGCTTATTTTGAAAGACCCACTGAGTTGATTGCTGTTTAGTTTCCAGCTCATAGGCATAGATTCGAAAATCGTCACCAGCGTAGATTTTATACTCGGCTTTTGACGCACCACGACTGTACTTTTTGAGCATTTCTTTGCACCGAGGCACGAGCTTTTTTGGAGCGATATTTTGGAATTATACGGAATTTAACACGTACAGTTTTTTCTTCAGGGTTAAATGTTCATGTAAAATCTTGTGTACGCTTGTCATTATAATTCCCAGCGATACCTCATTCTCACGGTATGCTACATGATGATCTTATTTTATCAGTTCGCGCGCAGTATCGATCTTTTCTGGCACAACAACCGATTTTGAACGACCTTTTTTAAATTCGCCCGTAAACAAACGACGGCAGTGATTGACTTCACTAAACTGGTGATATACATTGGTTTCAGATGTTCATCACTAAAAGTCAAAGTGAGTTGATGGATGTAGTGTTGTTAAGATAATCCACGTCGAAAGTTTCAAGTTACTAATCAATAATGTCAAAGTTTACTATGTATTTGTCGCATGGCGCGTAGCAAAACCACTGTTGTCAATTCCGGATACATAAATAGCAACCTAAGTAATGTCTGAATGATTGTGGCGTGTTCATATATTTTTTTCCTTTATTTGGGTTTTTCGCCACTATCTAAAACTCAAAAAATATCAAAAATACCTGTTATTTAAAGAAAGAATCACTCACAATCAAAACAAAAAACCAAAGGGAGACAAATTTCTCAGTGGTTCTTTTTTGTAATAAATTTGCCTAACGAACAAAATTTTAAAGATATAAAAATGTTATAAAAAATTTTACAATCTTTTAACGTTAACGTTTCGGAGGGTACTCTCCCCCCGTTTTCAAAACTAAACTAAAAAATAAATGCAATTAATTTGTAATATATAAAGTAACGAGTGAAAGTAAATATATTTTTTTTGTATATGTCAACGATACTTACATTGACAACAATAGATTTTCATGACAGTGACATACTACCAAACAATATATATATAGGTAAAGTTTACTGTGTGATTGTTTATTGTACTGATTGTGTATTCAAATATTTAAATGTGTTTAATTGTATTCTTTAGAATAGGGAACCATATTGAATTTAAATCTACCGAAGGCATAGCAATACAGTTATTTTTATTTAAATTAATTATAGCGGTTTCTTGTAATCTTCTGTATATATATATATATATATATATATATATATATATATATATATATATATATATATATATATATATATATATATATATATATATATAGAAACGGTACTGATGGAATATTTATAACAAGTGACATCGCTTTTTTCACAATGACAAATGACACACAACAATGACACACAATAGTTCACAATGACAAAATGATCTTTGTAATTTTGAGCGACGTTTGGGAACACCTTTTGTATGAACTCGGTTGGTGTTTTAGTAAACTGACAAAAATCGACAGGAAATGTAATGCAGCCAGTCGAATCATCAATAGGAATTTTGCCATTACCAAGGTTAATGAAAAAATGTTTAGAAAATATTTCTCCAGATCGATCATTTTGCAATTCGACACTCATATTCTTACTTAAATTTAGTATCTTGACGTATTTCCACAAAACGGAGGACTTTAAACATGCATTGAGTTCATCCGCTGGCATTGACCGTGGAATCGCTGGTAATGTTTGACGGAAATCTCCTGCTAATAAAATCATTGCTCCACCAAATCGGTTTTGATTGTTTCGCAAATCTTTCATAGTTCTGTCTAATGCCTCCAAAGACTTATGTGCCATCGTGCATTCATCCCACACTATCAAATTACATTGTTGCAAAACCTTTGCCGTTGCTGAGTTCTTCGAAATGTTGCAGGTCAGAGTTTCATTGCTTTGAATATTCAATAGTAATTTTTGACCGCCTTCCAATAATATGGCTGCAATACCAGATGAAGCAAGTGCGAATGCGAATGCATTTTGTGAGCGAATTGTTGTTAAAATCAATGAAATCAAAAAAGCTGATCTGTTATTTGCACAACTTGAGCGAACGTGCTATATTAGCTGCCAAAAAGACGGATGTAAATGAAATAAACTTCAAAATTCAAAATGAAATTGCCGGTGAATTAAAACCTTACAAATCAGTTGATTGCGCAACTAATCAAGATGATGTCGATTGCCACCCCATCTTTAACCCACCGCGTCTTTGTAACGGCACACGGCTGTCACTGAAAAATGTATTTAACAATGTAATCGAAGCAACAATTCTAAAAGGAAAATAAAAGGGAGAAGTGTTGATACCCCGCATCCCAATGATACCAACTGACGCATCATTTGAATTTAAACGACTGCAATTTCCAGTGCGGCTTGCTTTCGCAATGACCATAAATAAATCACAGGGTCAGTCTTTAAGTATTTGCGGCGTTAATCTTGAAAACCCATGCTTCTCTCATGGAAAACCCATGCTTCTCTCATGGTATGTGGCCTGCTCTCGCGTTGGGAAACCGTCAGCTTTATTTGTTTACGCGCCAAGTAACCAAACAAAAAATATTGTATACAAAAGTATACAAAAATATTGTATACATATTATATACTCAGAAATACAAAACTTATTTTTGTAAATAATCGTCGTTTATTGTTGAGACATAGATAACGTGATCACTCGGGAATACTTATTTAATTTTTACTATTAACTTTTGACAGAACGAAGTCTGTCCGGGCAGCTAGTTTTGAATAAAAATAATTATTTTTGCCGATAAACACATATTTGTGTTTTTTTAAAGTTTAAAGAAAAGGACGTAAAGCATCATACATATATGCCAAGAGATAAACGAAGTTTTCCAGTTGTTATTAAATGACTTCATTACACCATCAATATTGAGCTGCTCAAAGAAGAAATCTCTATACTCAATCATAAAGCTAGAAATGTATATTACGCAAAAAGTGACAAGGAGAAGAAACCTCTAAATATGTTCTTCCGTTCCGTTCTTCCGTTCCGCGAGACGAACCTTGTAGATTATCTAAATGGAAGCAAACATTTTCCCTATCTACAACATTCCTCTGACTAATCTTCAGCATTTTGTATTTTGAATTTTGTGAAATTCGCTGTATGTTCACATTTTTATATCGATCAGTATACGGGGTATAAGTTTCGTAAATTTAACCAACCATTCATTAGACAATTTTGAACAAAAAGTGTCCTTAAAAAATGTATCCAAAATGCAATCATTATTTTATTTTCCTAAAAATTGGTAAAGTCACCAACTGTTACGAAGTTTCGCGGCTCAAACTTAGTTCTTCGGGATTAAGTAACAAAAATTTTATTTAAAATTTAAAAGTACCTTCATTTTAACACTGACAATTAAGTCTACTAATTTTGATTATCATAGTAAATACATTTCAGGAAAGATTTATCAACCTACCTGACCCTGGTGATAAACTGGCAGGAAAACAATTGATGCAACTCGTAAAGCATTAAACTTCCTTACCTGCAACAAAAACATATATATTATTGAATGTTGTAAATGTAATCTATAAGTCTTTATTTAAGTACTATTAACGTTTATTTCAGCAACTATACAATCTCTCATTAAAGTTGAGTAAAGTCGGTGTAAGTGGCGCTGTTTTTTGAGTACCTCATGCACCCTTATAAGCATTTTACCAATCATGTCTAAAATACTGGATAGACTAATGCTACAAAGAGTAGACTCTGCCCAACCACAGAAGAATGGATACCTCTCCATCAATTTGGTTTCCGGAGAGAACATTCAACAGTACTGCAAGTGCATAGAGTAGCTCACAGTATAAGCTTAGCCCTGGATGACAGAAAATACTGTACATCTATTTTCCCAGATGTTAACTAGGCCTTTGATAAGGTCTGGCACTAGCGTTTAATCTACAAAATCAAAAAAATATCTCTCCATAGCCTACTTTAAACTGCTGTGATCTTACCTAAGTGAAAGAGAATCCCGAACAAGAGTGAATGAATGTACGTTAACTCAGGCGTACCACGAGGCAGCTTTCTTGGACCTCTATTGTATGTATTGTACACATCAGATCTACCAACAAACACTGAAACTATTATGGTTGATACGATGATACTGTCATATTTGCAAGCCATGAAAATCATGTTAATTGCCCCAATAAAACTCAATAAAAATATTCCTAGTTTTTAAAAGGCGCCAGAGTCGGAGTGGTTTAACTTCTGAATAATTTTGGGAAAAATAAAATATTGTTTAACCCTCCGACAGTCGCGGTGGGTGTTTTAACACCCCAGTCAGTTTTTTTCAATAATTAGATATCGAAAAAAAAATTGAGTGCTGCTCTTTTCAATACCTTCAAATGAAAGTTCAGGAAACGTATCCCACGTGGGTGCGCATGCACATCGTCATTTCCTTCCTAGCTATTCGCGGTCAAAGTAGGCTGGGGTGTCGCACGCGACGTTGTACGTGCAAATTTTGATAGATAATTAAAATGGTATGTTAAATTTATTTTTTTAATTAATTTATAATTATGTTATTTATTACTTAAAAATTATAAATAAAATGATAACTAACCTAACTAACCTTATAAAATATTATTAACCTAAATTAATCTTAACATAACCTAATTTACATAATTAAACAAATAAAAAGTTGGTATTTTTCGTTATAAAATTTATTTTTCATAAAGATTTTTATGTTATTGGTAGGCTGAACAAATGTTACGATTTTGAAGGTCTTGATGATTGATGATCAATCTGATGAAGTCGAATGGGAAGAGTCAGACAATGGTGAAGACGACAGTCTTCAACACTCTGATCATGATTCAGCATCTGAACAAGACGGTGTAGATAATGAAGAAAATCAGAAGAACCTCAGTAATAATGATACATCCAGAAGACGAGGTAGTCATTATTATTTAGGAAAAGACGGAATCGCAAAGTGGAAAAAGACTCGTCCTGTTAAAAGTTTTCGAATTCGAAGAAGAAATATAGTACTTTATTTGCCAGGACCAAGAGAAGATGCAAAAAACATGCAAACTGGAGTAGAGTCTATGCTACTCTTTATAGATGATATAATTCTAAGACAAGTCGAATATTGTACAAACCTATATATTGATAAAATTAGTGATCGTTTTCAACGTGATAGAGATTGAAAACATACAACATTGGAGGAAATAATAATATTAATTGGAGTACTTATACAATTGTGGAATTGCAAAGTCCAACCATCGAAATTTGAGTGAATTATGGGAATCTAATGGACTGGGTATAGGAGTTTTTAGAATGATAATGAATATGAGAAGATTTCAATTTCTGCTATACTGCTTACGATTTGATGACTACAGAAATCGAGCATCAAGAAAAGAATTAGATAAATTAGCACCAATTCGTGATATTTTCGAGATATTTATTAATAATTGTGAAAAGTATTATTCCGTTGGTGAATATTCCATTTCGAGGACGATGTTTCTTTCGACATTACATTCCAAGCAAGCCAGCGCGCTATGGCTTAAAAATGTTTTCCATGACGGATTCTCGAACCAGGTATACCTCAACAATGGAAATTTATGCAGGAACACAGCCTGAAGAACCATACTCACAGTCAAATTCTGGGAGAGATGTTGTAAATCGTTTAGTGAGAACAGTAGAAGGTACTGGATGAAATTTAACAATTGATAACTGGTTCTGTAGTATTCCATCGGTAGAAGATCTTCGCTCAAAAAATCTAACTGTTGTAGTTAACTGTTATTTATCATTTCAATAATATTGATAATAAAATGAATCGTCGAACATTTTAAAAAGAATTAAGACTTTCTCTAGTTAGAGATGAGATAAAAAAGCGAGTCTTCAAATATTTCAAAGATTTACGCAAAAATGCTGCCAATTATTTATCCCTGCCATGTCTTCCACTAACAAGAAAAAAATAACTCGATAAAGCAGTTCGCTGCTCTGTATGTCCAAGAAATCGTGAAGAGTTTCTGCTCGGAATGCCAAGTACCAATGTGCAAAACACATATGATTTCAATATGTGAAAAATGTGATTCTCAACTTAGAACCGTAGAGGATTAATACTATAACCTTTATTGAACGCAAATTTTTACTTTATTTATTTAAAAATGTTTATTAAGACTCTTATAGTTTTAACATCTGTGATGTTATTTTTAAATATATTTGCTGATGTTTTGTATTAAAAGAATTATTATTATTATATTAATGTACTTAAAATATATATGAGCATTCATCAAAAGAGTGCAATTTTCTAGATGCTCGAATAACGTGCCAAATAAAACTTTTTCTATTCTAATCGTCGATTTCTCTTCTTTATACCTTTCTCTTCGTTAATTTATTTAAAAGAATTCAATTTAATAAATATAAACATAAAATATTATTATATATATATATATATATATGAAAATCCGAAAATACATTCAGTATTTCACTTTACCAGGAATAATCCCCGATATGTTTTTATTTTATGCATATTTCTTAATAAAGTTCGATTAATTATGTAAAGAATCGCTTAAAAGAAGATATTATTAAAGACAAAAAAAATATTTTTAATATTATCTATATTTTTAACAATTTTTTGTTTGGGGTGGCAATGCACCCTACGCGACTACTTAATTCCGACGCGACAAACGAAGGGTTAATTATGATTAAATTATGGATTTAGCCTAAAGGCATTTGCACTCCCTCCAAGGACCGGCCCTACAATACCAGAACACACCAGGCACAAGCCACACCCGGAGCAAAACCTGAGTACAGCCCACACCCGGCACATCCCCGCATTGCAGAACCGGTCCCAAGGGGAACACTGACATCACAGATATCTTAGATATCAGCAGGATTACGCTCTGTGGGGACCCTGTTGATGTCTTTGGTTTCCTATTGTTGTCCAGAAACTTTCGAACGGTTCAGGCTGTTCCAAGTAATACAGCCCTCTGCATGGGTCTAAAAAAGTTATCGTTGGGGCCCCGATATTTTAAATAAAAAACCAAGATTAATATCTAAATTTCCACTATATTTAAAACTTGTACGTATGACAATTGTTTAGACACACAGTGTCTTTTTCAAATACACACTAAATTAAACTAACAGTAAGAAAAGCAGTTACTATCTAAACTAATCAAATAAAACCATAAATGATGATAGTGGGAGTCCCGCGTCTCAATGTATAGAGTAATACAAGTTTAACAAGGGTGAACCATTCAAGCCTACCTGATCATTAAGTAAAATACCCAAATTTTTTCTTTTATTAATTCCTAGGCTCTATAAAAGATTTAGTTTTTTAGATTTATTTTCGTTATGCAACATTTTGAAAGTATCGTTGAAAGTGTGATTTTCTAACATTAAGTGATTGGCATAATGAAAATTATTCTGTTCTTTAATATAACTTCTTTTATGTTCATTAAGCCTGGTGGAAAAGGATCTTCCTGTTTGTCCAACATAGACTTTTGGACAAGAACCGCACTCCAACTCCTGATTTATGAAGTTTATTTGTTTGACTTTTATTGTTTTTTATTAAGCGTCCAAGACTATAATTTGTTCTGAATGCAATATTTATATCGCTTGTTTTTGACAAATGTTTAGAAATTAATTTGGTGACTTTTCCTGTATATGTAATTGTTTTGAATGCGGTGTTCTTGACTTTATTGACAAGATATATTAAATTAATGGTATTATTATAACATTTTTTATTAATTATTTTATTTATAATGTTTGGGTCATAACCATTATTCACTGCGATCTGTTTGATGACATTCAATTCTTTGTTATAGTTAACTAAATCTGTGTGAGATGGCTTATGATAAATTGCAAAATCATGTTTATTCTCTTTTCTTGTAACTGTTAAATCCAAAAAGTTAATACTGTTGTTTGGTTCTTCTTTAACTGTAAAATGAATGTTGTTATGTAAAGAGTTTATATAAGTTAGGAATTGATTTAATTGTCTGTCAGTACCAGTAAAACAAATTATAATGTCATCAACATATCTATACTAGTAAAGTGAAGATTTGAATACCTGATGTTGACATATCTTATCTTCTAAATTATCCATAAAAATTTCCGCCAGTAAAGGACTTAAAGGGTTCCCCATTATCAAACCTTCTTTCAAAAAATAAAATCTGTTATCAAACTCAAAATAATTCTGATCCAAAGTAATTGATAGTAGGTCTAAAATTTCTTGTTTTATGATTGAATTAACGTTATTTTTAATTAGAAATTTGTCCACTACTCTCATTACTTCGTATGGTGGTATACCAGGGAATAAATTTTGTACATCGAAAAAATTAGTTTAGATTTTTTGGGTAAATTAATATCTTTAATTTTATTGATGAAATCATAAGTATTTAGAATGGCATATTTTGGTTTAAAATTAGTGTATTGCAAAATGATTATGATAAGCTTATGTGATAATTTAATTGAAGGAGCTGTAACAAAGAAACTACCGGTCTGATTGGATAATTATCTTTGTGTAATTTTATTAACGAGTATAACTTTGGGGCTTGAGGATTCATAATTACTAATTGTTGTTTCTCATAATCGTTAAAAATTGACGAACCTTTTAATATTTGTTTAATTCTTTTTTGAAAGGTATTCGTTGGATCAGAATCCATTTTGTGCAATTTCCCTGAATTTAAAAAATCATTAGTTTTTAATATCTAATTATCTCTAGACATCGCAAGAATGGCTTACCCTTGTTCGTTCTAGTCATGATAATATTGTTTGCTTTGATTTTCTTGTTAATCCTTTTTGCTGTATGGAATTCACTGATCTGATGTTTTCTTAATTTTTCAAATGGTAGACTTCTGATTCTGTATACCGCTAGGTGTTTTTGTGATGTGTTTGAATTGGAAAGAACAAGTTCACACTCCACTCCAAGGTGTTCTCTGTTATGTTCGTTGTCTTTGGGTTTTATCTTATATTGAAAGCCCATTTGAAATAACTTAGATTCTTCAATAGTAAAACTACAATTTGTAAGGTTGACGAATCTATTGAAAAACTGGTGTATTCACTATAATTTGCGATGTATTCACTTTTATTAATTTGTTTCCTGGATACAAGGTTTTCCAATTTCTTCTTTTGAATTGCAAACTTTTTATTAATGATTCCGGAAATTTGTTGCCTTACTTGATAGTCCAAAATATCAAACTAAATGTTGTTTAGTTTATGAGTTAATTCACTATGTATCACTTTAAGATAAACATTATATATGTGTATATTATTATAGAATCAGAAGAATCAGAATCAGAAGTCTACCATTTGAAAAATTAAGAAAACATCAGATCAGTGAATTCCATACAGCAAAAAGGATTAACAAGAAAATCAAAGAAACAATATTATCATGACTAGAGCGGACAAGGGTAAGTCCATTGTTGTGATGTCTAGAGATAATTACATATTAAAAACTAATGATTTTTTAAAATCAGGGAAATTTCACAAAATGGATTCTGATCCAACAAATACTTTTCAAAAAAGAATTAAATAAATATTAAAAGATTCGTCAATTTTTAACGATTATGAGAAACAACAATTAGTAATAATGAATCCTCAAGCCCCAAAGTTATACTCGTTAATAAAATTACACAGAAATAATTATCCAATCAGACCGGTAGTTTCCTTTGTTACAGCTCCTTCAATTAAATTATCAAATAAGCTTATCGAAATCATTTTGCAATACACTAATTTTAAACCAAAATATGCCATTCTAAATACTTATGATTTCATCAATAAAATTAAAGATATTAATTTACCCAAAAAATGTAAACTAATTTCTTTCGATGTACAAAATTTATTCCCTAGGATACCACCATACGACGTAATGAGATTAGTGGACAAATTACTAATTAAAAATAACGATAATTTAATCATAAAACAAGACATTTTAAACCTACTATCAATTACTTTGGATCAGAATTATTTTGAGTTTGATAACCGATTTTATTTTTCGAAAGAAGGTTTGATAATGGGGAACCCTTTAAGTCCTTTACTGGCGGAAATTTTTATGGATAATTTAGAATATAAGATATGTCAACATCAGCTATTCAAATCATCAATCATGTTGATGACATTATAATTTGTTTTACGGGTACTGACAGACAATTAAATCAATTCCTAACATATATACACTCTTTACATAAGAACATTCATTTTACACTTGAAGTAGAACAAAACAACAGTATTAACTTTTTAGATTTAACAGTTACAAGAAAAGAGAATAAACATGATTTAGTTATACAAGTCTTGTCATCCTTATTCTCAAACAATGGCAGCATTTAATTCATTCATATACAGATTAATAAATACCCCAATGTCAATAGATAACTATAACAAAGAATTGAATGTCATCAAACAGATCGCAGTGAATAATGGTTATGACCCAAACATTATAAATAAAATAATTAATAAAAAATGTTATAATAATACCATTAATTTAATATATCCTGTCAATAAAGTCAAGAACACCGCATACAACACATTTACATATACAGGAAAAGTCACCAAATTAATTTCTAAACATTTGTCAAAAACAAGCGATATAAATATTGCATTCAGAACAAACCATAGTCTTGGACGCTTAATAATAAACCATAAAAGTCAAACAAATAAATCTCATAAATCAGGAGTTTATTTAATTGAGAGCGGTTCTTGTCAAAAGCTCTATGTTGGACAAACAGGAAGATCCTTTTCCACCAGGCTTAATGAACATAAAAGAAGTTATATTAAAGAACAGAATAATTCTCATTATGCCAATCACTTAATGTTAGAACATCACACTTTTAACGATAATTTCAAAATGTTGCATAACGAAAATAAATCTAAAAAACTAAATATTTTAGGGAGCCGAGAAATTAATAACATATATTACTCTAGACATTGAGACGCGGAAGTCCCACTATCATCATTTATGGTTTTATTAGATTAGTTTAGGTAGTAACTGCGTTTCTTACTGTTAGTTTAATTTGGTGTGTATTTGAAAAAAACACTGTGTGTCGAAACAATTGTCATACGTACAAGTTTTAAATATAGTGGAAATTTAGATATTAAACTTGGTTTTTTATTTAAAGTGAATTTCCATCAAGTATCGGCTACCTCAGTTAAATACCCAATATTTTAATATTCTTTACCAAGTTTTTTGGAATGATTCCAGTTGATAACAATATGATATTTTTTCGAGGTATTGTTTCGACGCACTTCATATCCCATTGTCTTTTCACCTGTTCTTAAAGCTTTTTATACTTCAGAATGTTTTCGGTATGTTTTGCAACTAAATTATTGTTGTTTGGGATAGCTATATCTATAAATAATGTTTTTCTTGCAATTTTATCAATTACACCAATATCTGGCCTATTCTTATTTAATTTCTGCTCGGTCCCAATACATTCTGTAACTGTTATTCTCCAGAACTGCTTGTAGGGAATTTTGTTGATTCATTTAGCTGCAGTTTTATTGCCAATTCTCGATGAATGATCTTCGCCACTGCGTCGTGCCTTTCTTTATATTCTCTTGCTGCAAATGCTTTACAGCCCCCTGTTATATGGTTGATTGTCTCGGAGATCTGGCACCGATATCTACATCGATCATCCACCACACTTCCGTCCCGAACTATGTACTTGAGGTAATTTCTGGCAAGTATAACTTGGTCTTGTATTGCCAGTAGGAAACCATCTGTTTCAGAAAACATCTGTCCAGCAGTCTGTCCAACATCTGTCGACTTGTTCCTGGATGATCTCATTCATATGTCTGCCATGCAGAAGCTTTTCTCTCCACGACTGTAATTTCCCAAGTTCTGTTTTTGCATAGATTTGAACTTGATCTTCGTTTAGTCGCAGTGGTGTTGATTCATCAGCCGGGTATACAGCTTTATGAAGCATAGGCGTTTCCGCCTGCGGCAAGAAATATTTCCTTAGATTACCTATTTGTTGGTCCAGTTGCTTACTAATATCGACCAATCCCCTACCGCCTTGCTGTAAGGGCAATTTTCTGCATTCCACTGCACTTCTACGGTGGTGTTTCTGTGATTTTGTGAGCAGTGTCCTGATCTTACTTAGTTTATACTGAATATAGTTTAGCACTGAAAAGTACTTCATACCCATATACTTGTATGTATCTACAACACTCATTGTCTCGATCTTTTGTCCGTTTTGTGTCTCAAAAGCATTGTTCACCAATTTTCCTCTATTGATGTTTAATATGCGACACTTCTCCAGTCCAAATTGCATTCGCATATCACTGGAGAATTCTCCAACTATTCTTAACATTTGCTCTAGGTGACTGATGAGACAAATAATTTCAGATCGTCCATGTAAAGCAAATGGTTTAGCCGCCTAGATTCACCATTACTTTTCAAGGCAAAACCATATTTGATCGAGTTCAGTTAGTTTGAATGTGGGTTCATGGCGACACAGAATTAAAGAGAACTGAACAAATCTCCTTGAAAGATACCTCTTCTGATTGGAATTTCTGTAGTTGTTATAGTTTGGTCTATAAGGTTTCTATAAGACATTCGTGTAGTATAGAATCGAAAGCTTTTTTATAATCAATTAAATTATGATAAATAGTTAAATTATTATTATTATGTATGACTAAAACATTGTTTATTGGTTTGTTTATTTTGAATTTATACAATAAAAATAAATAAATAAATTTATCTATAAGTACAAAATAAAAATTATAACTCAAATTTAATTATACATTTAATTCGGTTTCGCCCTCACAGTCGCTTTGATCTGCAATAAGTGGTTCTATATTATTAGTAAATGATACAGAAGAATCTTCTATCTTAATGTCATGGTTAATCGAATTTACTTCCTTTGGTAATACTATATACAACCTTCCTAATTAATGTTGCAGCACTTGCAGATAGAGTCGGAGAAATGTTTTCTGCTCTAACATTGGATTTTACCCGATGGCACATATGCTCAGTTGGATTAAAAATACAGTAATATGGAGGAAAGCGTAAATTGCCGTATGTGCCATATCGGCAGCAATGGTATTATATATATATATATATATATATATATATATATATATATATATATATATATATATATATATATATATATATATATATATATATACCAGGTGTCCCATTAAGGATGGATCGCGGCCGTATCTTTATAACTATTTATCCCACAGCTTTGGGGAAAAAAAAATTGTACTAAAAATGATCATGAGAAATTCACCAAAAATATTTTTAAGCTTCTAAAACGACCGCAAGAGGGCGTGACGAGCTAAACATTTTTAAAAATAATTTTTTTGTGTACTTTCAAGTGTTAACTGAGTAAGAAAAATTCTCAGTTATAATTAGCAAACTGTCTCCTACAACTTTGTTTCATGACATTTTGTCGTAACTTCGCGAATAAAGAAGTGGGGGGGTTACCTATTTAGATAAAAAGTCGTCTAATGTCCGTTTGCCTAAACCGATTTTCCTCAATTTGGATTCATTTAAAAGGCAATTGCTGAGACAATCAGATAATCTGGGAGATAAATTATTTAGTTTATAAATGAAACCGCGAGGTGGCGTTACATTCAACAATAGTTTTTTTGAAGTTTTGTTCAGTTTTTTCAAATGGAATGGTACAGCTTTTATCACATGGCTAGAAAGGTAATTTAAAGAGGAATCACCCAGTGAAAACCCGAAATCGATATCTCTGACATGTCAAGAGATAATTCGATGCGCGAGAGTTGGAATCATGCTCAAGAGGCCTTCATCCTGCAGTGGATTGATACGAGATGATGATGATTTTAACGACATAAAAATCCTAGATAAAAACAATATAAAAAAAGAAATATAAAAGAAATTATTTATTAAAAAAAAACACATAATACCATTAATTTCAGAAATGATACAGATAATTTAAGTTGTATATATAATAACATTATTAAATAATAAATTTTCATAATTTTTTATTTTTGCATCTAATATTCCACATTCAAATTCAAAACAATTAGGTTATAATAAAAAACAAAAATTTAAAGGTGAAAGAATTGTTAATTATGTCAAAGTCAAACATGTCATTTAAATTTTTTTTTAAATTATCACATATTATTTTAAAAAATTTAAAATTAATTGTTTATTTAAATATTGGTATGTTTTTAAATGTAAGTTTGTGTTTTTTATAAAAGTTATATGTATTGTAGAATTATTCTGAGGATGGTTCTTTGTTTAAACCGAAATGTTAATAAAAAAATTAAAAATTAAACATTAATAATTGACTGAAAAACCCAATAAATAAAAATAATAATAATAAACGGTCAAGAGAATATATATATATATATATATATATATATATATATATATATATATATATATATATATATATATATATATATATATATATATATATATATGAAAAACAGAAACACACACACACAAACGGAAACCGTTGACAGTGCTGACGTAAAACACTTTACCGTTATGACGTCACAAACATGGCAGACAATCCAGGAGCTTTCGTAGCCATGTGAATTATTTTTAAATTTATTCATTTTAATTCATTCATAATTAATTGTAACAAATTTTTAAAAACTTTTTCGCACCGATTATCAATATTATTTAAATTTCTCAGTGATTCTTTTTTTGTAATAAATCTGCCTAACGAACAAAATTTTAAAGATATAAAAATGTTATAAAATATTTTATAAACTTTTAACGTTAACGTTTCGAAGGGTACTCTCCCCCCGTTTTCAAAACTAAACTAAAAAATAAATTATATTAATTTGTAATATATAAAGTAACGAGTGCAACTAAATATATTTTTTTGTATATCTCAACGATACTTACATTGACAACAATAGATTTTCATGGCAGTGACATACTACCAAAAAATATATATAGGTAATGTTTACTGTGTGATTGTTTATTGTACTGATCGTGTATTCAAATATTTAAATGTGTTTAATTGTATTCTTTAGAATCGGAAACCAAATTGAATTTAAATCTACCGAAGGCATAGCAATACAGTTATTTTTATTTAAAGCAGGTCGCGTTGGTACGGCGGTAAGAGCGCCTGCTTTGCCGAATCCGCGCTGGAGCGATAGCTGGTTCGATTCCAGCACTTGGATGGTTATTTTTCTTTCTTCTCTCCGTTTATCTTTCCTAAATGTTTGTGATTGTTTCTAGGCAAGAGTGTAAAATCCGACTACGAATTACCCCTCAGTCACGCCAGTTAAAGGCTGGGTAAGGCCGGATGCCTTCTGAGAAGTGTTCTACGTTAGTCACTCGCCAGTCGGTAGGTTTCCTGATAGACTTATGGGTAGGCACATACCCAAGGGTTTATAGCCCGAGGGGGGTGCTGGCCTGGGTTTGTCGGAAGCTGATGACCGTGGTTCGGAACCCACGTTAAGCTGTAGGTCCAGTCGCTAAATAGCCTAGTTGCTGATGCGCCTCTAACCCAAACACTTTACTTTACTTTTACTTTTATTTAAATTAATTATAGCGGTTTCTTTTAATCTTTTGTATTTTGTTACCGATTCTTTTAATACCGTTTTGGAATTATTCCAATTGATTTTATGACCCGATTCCCATGCGTGTTGACAAATTCTAGATTTATTAAAATCGCCCTTTCTAAGAAGGTTTTTTTGCTCTTTTATTCTAACATCTAACGGTCTAGATGTCTTACCTATATAGAATTGGCCACATTCGCATATTCGCAATATATTGTCAATGTAAGTATCGTTAACATATACAAAAAAATATATTTACTTTCACTCGTTACTTTATATATTACAAATTAATATAATTTATTTTTTAGTTTAGTTTTGAAAAAGGGGGGAGAGTACCCTCGGTAACGTTAACGTTAAAAGTTTGTAAATTTTTTTTTATAACATTTTTATATCTTTAAAATTTTGTTCGTTAGGCAGATTTATTACAAAAAAAGAATCACTAAGAAATTTGTCTCCGTTTGGTTTTTTGTTTTTACCCAGTGATTCTTTCTTTAAATAAGCACAGGTATTCTTGATATTTTTTGAGTTTTAGATAGTGGCGAAAAACCAAAATAAAGAAAAAAAATATATGAACACGCCACAATCATTCAGACATTACTTAAACGGAAATGATGTGCGCGATTTGTTCATCACGCCTTAAATAAGGATCAAGAAATTGGTCGCGTGAGACAAGTACGATTCTTCCAGTGATTCTTTATTTGCATAAAACCAAATATGTTTGATATTTTTTGAGTTTTAGATCGTAGTGAAAAACTCAGAAAAAGAAAAAATATATATGCACACGCCACAATCATTCAGACATTATTTATGGTTCTTGTTGCACGATAATAAACCATATCACAGAACCCACCCATGTTATCCGTGAATTTTTGTCGAAAAAACAGTCTATGTGCTTCAGCATCTTCCGTATTCGCCTGATTTATCTCCGTGTGACTACTTCCTGTTTCCGAAATTCAAACTTGCGATGAAAGAAAATGTTTTATGACAATGTAACACAACTCCAAGAAGCTGTGAGGTGATTCCGAAAAATGACATTAAAAAATCTATGCTAGCAAAGCTGTATTGATGTGAAAGGAATGTATATATTTATATATATATATATATATATATATATATATATATATATATATATATATATATATATATATATATATATATATATATATATATAAAGATAAATATATTTGGCTAAATAATTAATGGTTTTTTTTTTATTTAAAAAGTTCCGTTATTTTTCCGACATACTGTGTACATATGGCCAGCAGGCTATTTTCTTTATGTTTATTAGGCACAAGCACTAGCAAAATAAAGCAAAATACACATGCCACTGACATAAACTCTCAGGTTTATATTTATTTTTCTCTTTGAAAAATACGAAATGCTTTTGAACGGTTCTTAGGGATTACATTTAAAATTTGTGATAAAAGTGTCAAATTCAGTATCTACTTCGTAACTTTGTTACGATAATATCACATCCTCAAACAGTGGAAATCTGGTATTACGTTTTTATGTGATCATATAATGTACTGCTACATTATTTTTCCAAACTGTTATTACCAGTAGTTCTGGTCTTGATGAACACCTAGAAGAAATTTGCTAAAGGCTCTTTCAAATTCTTGAATAAAACATTTTCAATAAAAACAAGTCTTCAATAAAACAAGTTTTTGCGTCGGTTCATAACCATGGATGAAACACTTTACACCTGAGACAAAGGAACAGTCAAAACAATAGACTGAAAAAGGAGAATCAGCTCCAAAAAAGTCGAAGACAGACAAGGTCATGGTGTCAGTTTTTAAGAGATGCGCATAGATATATTATTGCGCCAATTATTACAGAGTTTGAGTGATAAAATCAAGAAAAAACGGCTGCATTTATGCCCCTTTTAATATAAAACTACAAGAAAGAACATCTGTAACGATAATTCGGTAAATGGGACCAGAATGGTAGCTGCATATGGCCGATTACTGTTTCCGGTTTGGCAGTGGCGTAGGGCAGTATGAATAAAAACAGGAAAATGATAAAAGAGTACAGTTGTATAAAGAATAAATTATTGTATAATTATAGTTCCTGTATTAAATTAATGAAGACTTACTAGATACGGAAGAGAATGACAACTACTATTTGATTCTCAATTTTAAATTTTACAATTAACAGTTTTAGAAGAGGAATAATATAATCAGTTGATGGTGTTGATTTCTGTCCTGCGAAAATATAAACATTTTAATTAATTATAAAAATCTATTTTTTCAAAGAGTGAAATGTCTTAGCCAATACAACAAAAAGTTATTAAGAAATTAGAATCTCCTGTTATAAAAACCATATTACTTTCAAAGATTGGTTAGGCAACCAGTTGTATTTTGCACTGAGATAGATATTAGTAATTATTATAATTATTAATTATTAAAATACATATATCCTTTCTATATGTAGTTGTTCAGTATTTATTGTTCCTTAAAATTAACTTTAAAAAAGGCATAAAACAATTTTTTACTTTGTTGTCTAATCATTTTATATTTTTAAACAAAATTTTTGTGACTATAGTTTCGTAAAACGACTTTACATTCTCAAACACTACTTTAAAACTAAACTCGTTTTACGAAACTATAGTCACACAACTTTTGTTTAAAAATATAAAATGATTAGACAACAAAGCAAAAAATTGTTTTATTCCTTTTTTAACAAATGAACTATCACAAAATAACGAACAAATCAATCAATAAAATTAACTTTGTTAACTAATATAACGAATTTTTTCACCTACTACAGAATTTTTACAAATATAATTAATTCTTGTAGTGTAAATAGTCAATAAGTAAACTAAAGTGGGAGATATACTCATTTTCCACATTAACCAGAAAAGCTAACTTTTAAGAGTATATCTTATGAAAGATGATTATCAAAATGATAAAATAAAAAAATTACACATTTTAAATGGTTTGAACAGCATTTGGGAGTAGTTTTACTTTTACCTCGATGTTCGATCAAAACACACCTCAGCATGATGGGAACATAAAATCCTACTTCGGTTTGGAATAAAGTCTGACTTTTTAATAAAATTAATCTAGTGTGTTTTTATATTTGGATCTTTGGGAAACTTTGAAAAAAGATAAACTAGTTTAATAACATGAAATCCAAATCAAAATGGAAGTAATATTTACATTTATTAGTACAATAATTTCTGAAAAAAATACGATTGTAAAAAAAGTTAAAACATTATATTATTACTTTTATTTTATAGGTTCTTTATATGAGTAAAGTAACATGTTTTATATGTATCAAACGAAAACTACATAACAAGGCCCAGTATTCAGTTAAAAACTTAAATTTTAAAAAAAGATAATCACTATCTTGAATAACATTATAATTATATTATTTTACCCAAAATTAATTTGAGTACGTCTATACACACCAGGCGATTTGTTTGCTTCATAACTTTAATAATTCATTCAAACAAAAAAAGTTTTTATTTCTAAATAATTGATACATTTAGAAATAGAAGCACTTACATATGTTTTTCCGTGTCAGGGAACCACCACAAGACGCACAACTAACCATATTTTATGTGCTTGCCTTATATCCGATACTATTGTTTTTATTGTCAATACTTCTATTGGAACCTTTGGTGTGAAACACTAAACTTGAAGAGATTTATCATTAAACACCAAAACGCTTTTTTGAACTGCTCGACGCACGTTTCACAAACCATGTTAACATCATCAGGAGATGATTTAATCTAATTCTAAAACTAAACTATCTTCTATTTATATGAAAACCATACCTAACGAAGCGTGTAAAAATCATGAACCGTGAAGTGTACTAAGCCTTACATTAATAATTGAAAAAGTTGACTGAAAGGAATCGGTCCTTTATCTCGGTTCATGATTTTCTTACATTTTTCTATTTGAATGCTTTCATATGCATCCAAAGCCCTATTATTATTAACACTTTTAATTGGTCTTAAATTACTAATATCTATACTGTGGTCATGTTCGATTGCATGCTGGGCAACACAAGATTTTTCATTTCTCCCATATTTAATGTGGGTAATATGTTCTTTATATCTTGTCAATATGGATATTTTTGTTTGCCCAATATTCCTTCGATCACAGTCTTGACAACTAATTTCGTAAATCCCCGACTTTTCATGCTGCTCTACTTTATCCTTTGGATTACTCAGAACTTTTCTTAATTTATTATATGGTTTGTACACAACCTTGATGTCCACTTTTTTCAAAATTTTGTCTAGTCTTCTTATCAACTGGGCATCAAATGGTATTACCATGAATTTCTTTGTGTTCTGTTCCTTTTGAAAAGTCGAAGATTCTTTCAATAATTTTCTGAACTTATATTTTCTAATTACTTTATCTACAATGTTCTTATTATAACCATTGACTTCAGATACCTCCCTAATTAATTTTAATTCTTTGTTACAATTATCTTTATTTAAAGGAAAATTAATCTATTTACCATAAAATTTAAACTAGCCACCTAATTTTGGAAGCTATGATTTGAATCATTAGGAATGTATCTCGAAGTGGTGGTGGTTTTTCTGAAAATATCAAAATCTAACCTATTTTTATTATTTCTACTGACTAACACATCCAGAAATGGTAAACTATCGTTGTTTTCGAGTTCATGCGTGAATATTATATTTTCGGATTTACTATTTAAGTTCTTAATAAAATCATCTAAATTTTCATTTTTCGAATCGAAAATGGCAAAAATGGCATCCAAATATCTTAACCATACCTTCGGAAAGTAACTGAATTCATCTTTTGCCTCGGTTTCAAATTTACTCATAAATAAGTTGGCTAAGAACGGTGACAGAGGAATGCCCATTGCCGTTCCTTCTTGTTGTTCATAAAACCTGTTATTAAGCTGAAAACAATGTTGCTTCATACATAATCTTGTTAAGGAGATGTACTCAGAAACAATCTTGTTATTAAAACCGTTTAACTCGAATAACTCCCTTAGGTATTTCAAGGTATGTGGAATCGGGACACTCGGAAACAACGATGAAACGTCAAAGGAAACCAAAACCTCACTTTCCTGTAGATGTTTATTTTTGACTTTTTCTATGAATTTGGTTGAATTTATCACAGAACAGGAAGGAACCACCACCACTTCGAGATACATTCCTAACGATTCAAATCATAGCTTCCAAAATAAGATGGCTAGTTTAAATTTTATGGTAAATAGATTAATTTTCCTTTAAATAAAGATAATTGTAACAAAGAATTAAAATTAATTAGGGAGGTATCTGAAGTGAATGGTTATAATAAGAACATTGTAGATAAACTAATTAGAAAACATAAGTTCAGAAAATTATTGAAAGAACCTTCGATTTTTCAAAAGGATCAGAACACAAAGAAATTCATGGTAATACCATTTGATGCCCAGTTGACAAGAGGACTAGACAAAATTTTGAAAAAAGTGGCCATCAAGGTTGTGTACAAACCATATAATAAATTAAGAAAAGTTCTGGGTAATCCAAAGGATAAAGTAGAGCAGCATGAAAAGTCGGGGATTTAGGAAATTAGTTGTCAAGACTGTGATCGAAGGTATATTGGGCAAACAAAAAGATCCATATTGACAAGATATAAAGAACATATTGCCCACATTAAATATGGGAGAAATGAAAAATCTTGTGTTGCCCAACATACAATCGAACATGACCACAGTATAGATATTAGTAATTTAAGACTAATTAAAAGTGTTAATAATAATAGGGCTTTGGATGCATATGAAAGCATTCAAATAGAAAAATGTAAGAAAATCATGAACCGAGATAAGGGGCCGATTCCTTTCAGTCAACTTTTTCAATTAGTAATGTAAGGCTTAGTACACTTCACGGTTCATGATTTTTACACGCTTCATTAGCTATGGTTTTCATATAAATAGAAAATAGTTTAGTTTTAGAATTAGATTAAATCATCTCCTGATGATGCTAACGAAACGTGCGTCGAGCAGTTCAAAAAAGTGTTTTGGTGTTTAGTGGTAAATCTCTTCAAGTTTAATATAGTAAGTATTAATATGTATTTACACTAGAACACACAAAAACAGTATTCCAGTACACTTATCCAGCACTTATTATTGATGAAAACAAAGTAAAATTGTTACCAAAAATCCAAAAGAATGTGTCTAATATGGCCGTTTCCGTCCCCATTTATATGTGCATAAAGATATGCAAAGCTCCGCTTTCTCACCCTGGTTTTGGGTTAGCTTTTGCAGCTCTTAGCCATCTTAGATTAACTGCCCCCGAAAAGGGACCTGAAGTTTCCCACGATAGGTAATTATAGGAGTTCGACGTTATAGAAATTATGCAATGAAAATACACAGTGGGCTAGTGGAGAATATTTAAAATATTCAACGCCAACAAGCATCTCCCGAGACCGGTTCTGGCCTTAAGCCGTCTTCAGTCGGGGCTTAGGCCAAAAACCGGTCTCAGACAGGAAACATAGTTCATTTTCTGAATATTTTATAGAAATTAGTTTTCTCGAAGACCAGGGAAACTTCGTGGTGGTTAATTAGAAGAAAAAAACTTTTGTCTTGATCGGAATAATGACGGGTCCGCGTCCAAATTCCGGGCGATGGCCAGAGGGTGTCGACGGTCCGCCATTTGAAGACGGGATATAGAGACTTATGATGGCGATCCTTATTAGGTCTTAAGCAGGTTGGAAAAATCCGAGTAGTCCTGCTTCCCTAAATTGGGGGATGATCACGGATTTAGTTTGTGGGTCCTCCAAGGAAGATTTGAAGGGCGGTGGTCAACTGGGCCTGGAATTGGCTAACCAGTTTTCCCATTCCACCACTATCGCAGACTTTGAGAGAAGCCTCCGATTGTTCCTTTTCCTGGACTGATTTTCCTCTTAAAATCTCGATTTCCTTGAGAAGTTCTTCATTTTTCTCAACTAACTCCCGATTTTCGTTCCGAAGTTCATTTAATTCGGTGTAATAGAGTTTATTCATTCCTTGAGTAAACCTCATCTGGTCTTCAAGTTTTGTTATCTTCTTTTCTTTGTCGGCCAACGACTGCTGAAGCGCGTCGAAGGCTTCCTTTGTGATGGTGGAACCCTTGGGGTTCGCCATCCCTCAACATAATAACACTTCTCAAGCAGGAACACAGAGAGCAATTAATTGACAAAATCTTTAGTTAGGTACGAGTAGATCTAATATTGACTTTTCTCACCCTGACTAACTATATACGAAACATTGAATCAATCAGGATAAATAATATAGTCAAAATTGATATTTAATTGTTAAATCAAAAGCTAATTGTGGAAAAAAAATCATAACTTTAATATTAGAAAGTATATTTCTTATCACATATGCATTAATCAAAATTTATTTGCATCAGGGGGCGTAGCTCAGATGGTAGAGCGCGCGCTTAGCATGCGAGAGGTACCGGGATCGATGCCCGGCGCCTCCAAATACTACTTTTTTTATTTTCGACTACTTTCGATTTCACTTGCCGGGAATTCGTATAATATTCCGAAAAAAAAACTTTGATTTGAGACCATCATCGGAACTAAAAATGAGACTCGACACAACTTTACAATAAATGAAATAAATGCTTATTATACATATAGGGTGATATTTTTAGTGCGTCCGAACATTAAATTCAAATAAAAAAACAATCAAATTAGATGCCTTGAAACAATTGTTAATGTTTAAAAACAATTTAGGATAAATATCCCCCGCGGCTACTTGTGTAAAAGCTCATTCTGCAATTCCAATTTCCGACTACTTATTCAAACAATTGGGGTCTTATGTCTGCAACTGTTTGAGTTATGTTGGTTTCCAAGGCGTCAATAGTTGTAGGCTCATGGACATGGAATAAAATTTAACGTAACCCCAAAGAAAATAATCTGACGATTAAATTACATAACCTTGGTGGTCAATTAACAGGTTCGCTTCTCAATAATTTTCTTAGTGAACTGTTTTCTCGATAGATCGATTGCTGCATTGGCAATAAAAAAATCATTGAACATCGCAAACGGTGACGAACTGATAAATTTGAATCTTCATTAACACTGCCGGCAACAACGGCGATATATTCGTCGGAACGCAGAGTTTTTTGTCTTGTTGAAGTGAAAACTTCTTCAGCCGCGTTGAACGATTTTTGGTAGAGGAAAAACTTATAGGTTCGCGTCACCGACATGCTAGTGACGTATTGCGCCAGACTGGCGACACGCATCGCTCTGCGCGATACTAATACATTGCATATACTCGACTGTATCATGTGCGTGTTGGACACTTTTTGGATTGTTGTATATAAGTTGTGGTATAAGTGGTATAAGTGTATATATTTTGTACTGGGCTTGCGCAACCCATCATATGTTTTGATTAATAAATAAACTATATGAAAATGTATATAATTAATTCTTGGAGTGCCAATAGATGTGAAAACCAGTGTTAATAATTTGAATTTACAAATTATGAAATTTTAATTATTCATACCATAATTCATTTAACAATTCCAAAAAAAATCTCAGTTATTCCAAAGTTTCAAGTTTTCATTTCTATTGGAGGTCCCCATGACTGCATAACTTTTTTTGTGTTAAGATCGAGCAGCGTGAAATACAATCGAAATTTGTCGGAAATTCGGCGAATACATCGCTCGGTATGTGCAACATAAAACTGACGAAACGCTCTGTAAGTTTGGCACACAGAACACTGTGCGCACACAATCAATGCGCTGTGCGTACACAATCAATTTTCTCAGTCTAACAATTAGTAATATTAATCAAAACCGCACTTGTAATATTTATTATAAACCAACATACATACAGACACTACAACACATACAGTGGCGTAACTATAGGATGGCAGGGCTGGCAAAATGCCACAGGCTCCAGACCTGACGGGGGCCACCAGTCCAAGACGCCGCGAGCTAAAAAGTGACATTTTTAACAAAATTTAGTAAAAATTATAAATTCTATCTAAGTAATTAAAATCAATTAAAGTTGGACACAACTAAAGACCATATACAAATTCAAATAAATTATTAAGATTTAAACGCTTTCATAAGAAAAGGATGACGATCAATTGTAGAAAGCATCCATTGGTTGTTTAATTTTTCGTACTGTTTTGGCGGTACTTTGGTGGTGCGGGCGAGCTAGTGATGTTCGGGAAATTCCCGCATTTTGTTACCGAGAAAGTACTTTTTTCGTGGCGCTAGCGGGCTAACACACGATGTTAGCGGAATCCCGGATTTCTAGTTTTTAAGTACGGATAGTTCTAATACGCAGAAGGCGTATTGTGAACCATGTTGGATCGGGTATCTAAAAAATAGAAAATGTTTGGATGGAAGGCTATGACAACTGGAAATATACCGTGTGTCCAAGCCAAATGAAATAAATTCGTTAATAAATAAATGGGCGTGTGTTCGAAAAAACGCTCGAACACGTCGATTGGTATTTTTAGATGCGCATTTTTTTCAATATAAATTTTTTATACATGGTGTGTCATGTAACAGTGGCCAATACCAACTTTCTTATTTTAAATACAACACCCTGTATATTATTTAATTTTTGGATTCTTCAGGAAATTCTAGACATATTTCATGTAAAATATCCTAGACTTATCTTCTACTGTTTCGGAAATATTAAGTAATTCTTCGAACATTATCAGCAAATAGGCAAAGATAAACAATCAGGTTCTCAAACGTAGGTATTTGTTGTATGAAACGTCAAAAAAATCAACCTGCCAATCAACTTTTCTTTGACGTGTATGATTCATTTGATTTAAACATGGTGTATTTATCAGAGAGTCATAAAATAACTATCTTAATGATGATAGGTTATGGAGATAGGACACGAACTCAAGCCGAAGTTATTCGTCTCTTTAGGGAAAAATATTCTGACTTACCACCCATATCCCAAGGTACAGTAAGTAAAGTTGAAAAACAATTTAGAGAACTGGGACACGTGAGACAAATTAAGAAGGAAGCAGTGTCGTTGACCGATAACAAAAAATTGGATGTAATTCTTGCATTCAAAGACAATCCGCATACCTCAACTCGACAAGTTGCCTTGGAAAACAATGTTGGTCGCTCTTCGGTTGCCAGAATATTGAAAGAGAATAAAATGCATACGTATAACCTACAGCCTACTCAACTTAGTGAAGACGACTTCGACAGGAGAATGGAGTTTTGCGAACAAATGATGCACACAATAGACAACAACCTTCTGAGAGTGGAAAACGTTTTATTTTCTGATGAATCTACTTTTACTCTTCATGGGCATGTCAATCGCCAGAACGGTCGTTATTGGTCGAGAGAAAATCCTCACTGGATGAGGGAAATTCACACACAAAGACCTGAAAAGATTAATATCTGGGCAGGTATTATAGGAGATCAAATAATTGGTTCAATATTTTTCGATCAAAATTTAAATGGGGTAAATTACTTAGACGTTTTCCAAAATCAGCTCATTCCAAATCTTATTAATTTGTACCCTAATAGAAGAAATCCTCAATTGCTAGCCGACACAATTTGGTTCCAACAAGATGGAGCACCCCCCTCCCCCCCATTATCAAGTTAATGTGCGGAATTACCTCGATAATGTGTTTCCAAATCGATGGATTGGGAGGAGAGGGCCACTAGAACGGCCACCAACGTCCCCGAACCTCACTCCGTTGGATTATTTTTTATGGGGATATTTCAAAAGCGTCGTATACAAAACCAAGCCACAAGATCTGAATGATTTAAGAGGACGCATTACCGACAGCATTAGATCAATGACGCCACAACCACTTGAGGTTGGGGTGTTGCCAGGACGTCCAGGGTTTACAATTCGAGCATTTGTTACACTAAATGTTTTAAATAAAAAATGTATACAAAAACTAAATAGTCTTGAAATTTCCACAGTTTTGTTTACAGTGTTAAAAAAAAGTGTAGTTGCGCATTTTTTCCAACGAAAACCTTTTATACAGGGTGCGTCATGTTGTAGCGTTCACAAATTCTTGATCGCTACAGGTAGCATTCGTAAATTGTTGATCACCACTGGTAGGTTTATTGATAATGATCACGTTATCATCTTATATTTTGTATCTATTTGCCGTCTGACTATTCTTGGTTACCCTAGCGTTATATATTTATCTTTTTACTATTGTCAGAATAGAGGAAATAACCTCTAATTTGTAAGTATAGGGACATAGAGACCAGCTGGTGGAATTCAGAGCTGTGTATTTGATTTTTGATTTCTTTCACGGCAAGGTTTGGAGAACCACCTTCCCAAAACCTTCCCTGTCTTTTGTTTGGTAGTTTTAGTTATTCCTTTTTTTTTGTGTGCTCTGTGTCGTTCTTTTTTGAGTGTGCTTTTATAATATATATGTATAAAATTCTAGTAAACCGTTTTATTTAAGATAGACCTCTTCCCGCTTCCAGGGTCTTTTCCGATATATGAATTAACCGGGTGGCGCTCAACTTTTGTCGTGGCTTCATTCTGTCCTGGACCTTCTTCCCGGTGCTCCCGGCGAACAGCTCCGTCGCTGTGATCTATATAGTTTTTATTTTGTTTCAAAAGAGAAAATAATAGGCCACATAAATTTGACGCCCAACAACGTGGGGCATGATTTCAAGGACAGTTTGATGCTAGAGTTTTGAGCACAATCTCAGAAAAGAAAGCACAAGTACGGAGGAATTGTAAATTTGTTAATGAATAGAAACATTAGAAGTCAATAAAATCGCTAGTTAAGACGGAAACGCATTTCCAAATCTTAAAAAAAAAACCATCGAGATAGCGAAGAACATTCCTTAGGTGTACCGGAGAATTATACAGTAGTTTGGAAATTTTAAATGTCAAGGTCAAATTAAAATAACTAAATATCCCAAATAAATATATTTGCGAGAAGGAAGGAATTTTCTTATCAGTTCGTCAACAATTTTTTGAGAAAACAAAATTCGCCTTCGATAGCGTTCTTTCCATTTTATTTTACAGTTTTATTTTGTATTCTTATTTTTGAATAATGTACAATGACCTTGTATTTTTGCAATTTATGAGTTAATATAGAGTTAATCTATTTTCTATTACGGTATTGTATCTGGGATACCGGGAGAGTTAGTTTAGTTTTTCTGAATTTAATACCGGGTCTTTTTAGAAAGATTTGGGAATGTAACATTTTTTTGGTAAACGTGATCTTACTCTTACATGTTGTTTTTGATCTGGTTTTTAAATTTTATTATATCATGATGGGTGACCAAAGATTTAAAGTTAATAATTTATTAAACTGTAAACTGGACTATTACTTGACTGGACTGGACTGGACTATGGAAAAAATTCACTCAGTTTTTATAGTGTTGGTTTTTCCATTTAGATTTCGAAAAAATGTTTTTAGTTTCTTGGAGCGAGTTTCCGACTTATCCCAGTCTCGAAATTTTTCAGAGATAGAACTTTTTAATTCAGCTGTCGAATTTTTCGTTGGCGACGCCTTTATGTGGTTCTGAAGTGTTACGGGTGTTGGGTCAGATTTGTCAGGTCTTGTTTCAAAGTTGAAGAGAGATTTTTGTCTCCTCATGCAGACGATGATGTCTGGGAACAAATCCGGCAGATGAAATCGTCCATATATTTCCGTCAAACTTTATGATCAGAACATCATTGTTTTATTAGATTCTGGAGCTAACACCTCTATAGTTGGTGCTAGCGGAGTTAAGATCTTAAAGAGACTCAAGATTAAAATTCGTCAAAGCAATAACTCTAGTGTGTTTACTGCCGATGGAACTCGACAGAAGGTTGCTGGTCTTGCAGACCTACCGATTTTTATTAACGATTGTTGTCGAATCATTAAAATCCATATAGTACCCCTCCGTAACACATGGTTTTATTTTTGGTATCGGTTTTACTAGGAGTTTTAATCCAGTAATGAATTTTAAGAATAATCATTGGTCGATTCACAATGATGACTTCGTGCTAGGTGCAGTACGAAAAGATTCTGATAACCCTCCAGTATCCAAACTTTTTTCCATTGACGATCTTTCCGTTATCCAAAGGGCGGAGGCTCTAGAACTGTTAGATTATTTTAGAGAACTTGACAGGAAGGATAGGTTAGGACGGACCGATAAGATTAAACTCTCTATAGATACGGGCGATAACCAACCTTTCAAAAAGAAACCTTATTTAATATCCCCCTATATGCAAGAAATTCTGAATAAAGAGTTAGATTCTATGATCCAGTTGGGCGTAGTCGAGGAATGTCATAGTCCATGGTGCTCTCCAACGCTTTTGGTAAGGAAGCCCACGGGTGAATATAGATTTTGTTTTGATGGAAGATTTTTGAACGCTCTGACGAAACACGATAGTTTTCCATTACCCCACGTAGACAGAATACTGAGTAACTTACGAAATGCCAAACACATTTCCTCCATTGACTTGAGAAAGGCATTTTGGCAAATACCACTTGAAGACGCTTCTAAAGAAAAAACCGCTTTTTCGGTTATTGGTCGTGGACAATTTCAGTTTACAGTGGTTCCCTTTGGTTTGTGCAATGCGGCACAAACACAACAGAGGTTGGTTGATTCGATATTTGGACCTAAACACGAACCACATATTTTCTCGTATCTGGATGACATATTGCTATGCTCTCCTACCTGGGAACATCATGTGGAACTTTTAAAGACCGCTAAGAACCTACTTAAGGGAGCTGGTCTTACTGTTCATTTAGAAAAATGCCAATTTTTAGGACATCTTTAAAGTATTTAGGGTATATAGTCGATAACAATTCTCTAGCTATTGATCCGTCAAAGGTTGAGTCTATGTCGAACTATCCGCGTCCGCGCACTTCAACTGAGGTGAAACGTTTCATTGGTATGTGTTCATGGTACCGTAGGTTCATTAAGGACTTTTCTTCTCTTGTTAGTCCCTTGAACTACCTTCTTAAAGGCAAGAAGAAAAAACAAGCCATAGAGTGGAATGAGAGAGCGGAGTCTGCATTTTTAGTCATCAAACAGAAACTTATAAATGCACCAATCTTAGCTCACCCTGATTTTAGTCAGAAATTTTTCGTTCAGTCCGATGCGTCTGATGTCGGCATTGCAGGTATGTTGACCCAGTTTGTAGACGGAGAGGAACGAGTAATCGCTTACGCGAGTCGCTATTTATCTAGAGCGGAGAAGAATTATTCAGTGACGGAGCGTGAATGTTTCGCCGGTATATTCTGTATTGAAAAGTTTAGGCCTTCGATAGAAGGTTTTCGTTTTACGGTCATCACTGATCATTTTAGTCTCCTGTGGCTTTTTAAATTAAACACTCCGTCAGGTAAACTTAATCGTTGGTTACTGAGGTTAAGACAGCATACTTTTGACCTACAGCATAGAAAAGGTTCGATGCACTTGGTTCCTGATGCTTTGAGTAGAATACCGCATCCTGAGGCAGAGAATAGCCTTTCAGAAGATTCCGAGAGTACGTTTTTGCAAGTTTCATCCATCTCGATCGAAGTAAATTATCTTGACCCCTGGTATATTGCGCTCCGTGAAAAGATTGTAAACAACCCGGACAAATTTCTGCAATGGCGAGTTGAGAACCACTATATTCAGAAATTCATTCCTTGTAAGCAGAATCATACTTTTAATATTCGAGAGTGGAAAACCTTGGTCCCTAAACCTCAGAGATCGAAAATTATCGAGTCGTGTCATATTCCTCCCACTAATGGCCATTTTGGTTTTCGGAAAACCTTGTTCCGAGTACAGGATATGTATTATTGGCCTAAGATGAGGTCAGATATTTTGAGATTTGTAAGAAGGTGTTTGGTGTGTGGCGCTCAGAAACACTCAAACTTAAGTAAGATAGGTATTATGGGTAAGGAGAAGGTAGTTGACCGGCCTGGTCAAATCTTTTCGGTGGATTTTATAGGTCCTTTTCCTCGTTGCAGAAAGGGTAACAAATGGTTATTGGTAGACGCGGATTGGTGTTCTAAGTACACATTCATTTTTCCGTTGAGAAATGCCAAATGACCTGCGGTCATGAACCATATAGAGAATCACATATTCCTTTCAGTTGGAGTTCCCCAAATCCTGATTTGTGATAACGCTCCGAATTTCAAAAACAAGGGTATGAAGGAATTATGTGACAGGTATAAAGTTAAGCAATGGTTCACCCCGTTTTATTCTCCTCAGTGTAACTTCGTGGAACGTAATAATAAAACCATTACGACAGCTATCAGGTGTTACATAGATGGACACGAGGACTGGGATTTGCATATTCCGGAAATCAGACAGGCCATCAATACCGCGATCCATGAAGTAACCGGTTTCGCCCCGTCATACCTGATGTTCGGAAGGCATGTTCCCTTATCTGGAGAATATTATAACTCCCCTTTCCCGTACCAATCTGTTGAAGTCGTACCTGGTGACAGGGGCACTTATGCCGAGAACTTGAAAGAGTTTCGTGATTTGTTTGTTGAGGTGCGTCGGAAACTTCACTGCGCATATAAGAAGAATTCAAAATTCTATAACCTCCGGAAACGGGATGTAAGTTTTAAAGTGGGTGATAGAGTTTGGCGTCCTAACAGGAAGTTGTCGAGTGCTCCCGATATGTTCGCATCGAAACTTAGCCCCAAACACATTCTTTCCTTTGTTTTTAAGAAGTTGTCTCCTTTAGTTTACGAACTAAAAAATATGGATTAGCAGTGGTTCGTAGTAGTTCGATTAGTAGTTCGATTAGTAGTTGGTAAGATATGGATTAATAGTGGGTAAATTACTAATTAAAAATAACGTTAATTCAATCATAAAACAAGAAATTTTAGACCTACTATCAATTACTTTGGATCAGAATTATTTTGAGTTTGATAACAGATTTTATTTTTTGAAAGAAGGTTTGATAATGGGGAACCCTTTAAGTCCTTTACTGGCGGAAATTTTTATGGATAATTTAGAAGATAAGATATGTCAACATCAGCTATTCAAATCTTCACTTTACTGGTATAGATATGTTGATGACATTATAATTTGTTTTATGGGTACTGACAGACAATTAAGTTGAAGAAGAACAAAACAACAGTATTAACTTTTTAGATTTAACAGTTGCAAGAAAAGAGAATAAACATTATTTTGCAATTTATCATAAGCCATCTCACACAGATTTAGTTATACATAACAAGTCTTGTCATCCTTATTCTCAAAAAATGGCAGCATTTAATTCATTCGTACACAGATTAATAAATACCCCAATGTCAATAGATAACTATAACAAAGAATTGAATGTTATCAAACAGATCGCAGTGAATAATGGTTATGACCAAAACATTATAAATAAAATAATTAATAAAAAATGTTATAATAATACCATTAATTTAATATATCCTGTCAATAAAGTCAAGAACACCGCATACAAAACAATTACATATACAGGAAAAGTCACCGAATTAATTTCTAAACATTTGTCAAAAACAAGCGATATAAATATTGCATTCAGAACAAACCATAGTCTTGGACGCTTAATAAAAAACAATAAAAGTCAAACAAATAAACTTCATAAATCAGGAGTTTATTTAATTGGTTGCGGTTCTTGTCCAAAAGTCTATCTTGTACAAATAGGAAGATCCTTTTCCACCAGGCTTAATGAACATAAAAGAAGTTATATTAACGAACAGAATAATTATCATTATGCCAATCACTTAATGTTAGAAAATCACACTTTCAACGATAATTTCAAAATGTTGCATAACGAAAATAAGTCTAAAAAACTAAATCTTTTAGAGAGCCTAGAAATTAATAAAAGAAAAAATTTGGGTATTTTACTTAATGATCAGGTAGACTTGAATGGTTCACCCTTGTTAAACTTATATTACTCTAGACATTGAGAAGCGGGACTCCCACGATCATCATTTATGGTTTTATGAGATTAGTTTAGGTAGCAACTGCTTTTCTTACTGTTAGTTTAATTTAGTGTGTATTTGAAAAAGGCACTGTGTGTCGAAACAATTGTCATACGTACAAGTTTTAAATATAGTGGAAATTTAGATATTAATCTTGGTTTTTTATTTAAATATATGTTATACTATTTTAAGTTATATCTATGAATCAAATAAAAAGACAATTTTTATTATTATATTATACAACTATTATTACATACAAAAATAGAGGAAAAAAGTCATTGATGATAGACAACACTTGTACTCACAGAGCTCTGGTAGCTCGTCAAACCAACGGTACGCCCAAATTTAGACTTTTTCTTTTACTGGTAGTCCACTGCCGTATAAATGTTCTGTACAAGTTTTACAGACCAGATACGGTGCCCAGGCTTTATTCTGATCACCAAGCCTAATACCAAAGTATCCACGATAAGTTCTCTTTACAAAGTTACTAACAATTTGTCTGTTTTCTTTTAACGTGTATTCTCAACATATGTAAAAAAAACACATCAGTATAAGTTTTAAGTTAACTATATAACAACTATTTCCTAAACACAAATCCTACGCGAGGACAATTTCTGTTCAGACAATTCAGTTACAGGAAAGGAAATGCTTATGCCATCTAGTGGATTTTCCTGGAACTAATTCAACGGCAGAGTGACAATAGGGCCAATATACAGAAACCAGTCATTGTATAATAGTTTTACCAAATATATTATAATAATAACACCCAAACTTGAATGTATTAAACTTGAATTAAATTAAGTGGATGTATCAAAAAAAAGAGAGCAGGTAATAATCATATTTATATTTAGCGCCCCAAATATAGCTAAAATTAGTTCTAAAAACATAGGCACCAAAAAAAATATCTTCTTGTGGATCTGTGTAATATTTTAAACAAAAAGTTATATAAAAAAAGTTTAACGGAAGTTTATTCAATAATTTAAATAAACCCTCATGTTATACTTTATTAACCCTTGTACGCCCATATTATGAAAGTTCTGAGTAAAAAAAAATGTACGCATTTTCTATGCAGTTTGGGTCTAAATATTTAGAAAATAATTGTTGATTATTTTTTTTAATTAAATTATAGATTTTATACTAGTGTTGTTTATAAACAACACTGGATCTTGAAGGGTGAAGAGTAACTGCGAAAAAAATAATTGTTTACAAAACGGTATTATTTAATAAAAAAAAATAAAATTGCGTAAAAAAAAACCAAAATAGAAATAATATTTAAGCTTTAAAGAAATTTTGTTAACCCTTTGTTACTCGCACTGGGTGATATAGTCACCCAGAGGTATATTTTGTTTGCTATTGTTGGCACAACTGCGAATCTAGACTTGGCCGCCCTTCTAACCTCCAATGGACATGTGTTCTATTAGATTTGATTCGCTTCATTGCATTCATATCAGTATTTGATCAATTGTTAAACAGAAAAGTTGGTCAGTTCTGATACGGAGTACTGTATACCCCACGTGAGCAAGAATGTAAGTATTTTTATCCTTGAGTTTTTTATTTATTTATTCATTTTACTACTGTTTTATGGCAGTTTCCATTCAATTTATTTATTTCTTTTAATTATATTACAATAATTGTCGAAGTAAGTTGTTAGAAAGTTGAGACTAAAAACGTTTGATTTGTGTTTTTTTTTATTAATTTACTTTTCTATTTCTTAGGAGTAATCTGTTACGCACAGATGAAGAAATCAGGGCTGCTTGGGATGCTCTATCGGAAGATGAGTTAGAGGATGAGTCAGAAGTACTACCTATTGGTTTCTCTGATTCTGAAGAGGAATGTGTAAATGATGAGGACAAAAATCACGACAACGGCAGTGAACAAGGGTACTCGTCTGACCAATCCACTGATGAAGTAGGTGATGATGAAAATTATTATGTGAAACACATTTATAAAAAAATTAGAGGTGAGAATGTTCCTATAGAAACTCACAAATGGAAAAAAACTCCTATAACAAGTAAGTTTGCAAAAACGTAAAAAAAAATATTTTGAAAAAAAGGTTTCCTTCCACTACATCAACTGAAATATCAAATGAATTATCAGCATTTAGAAAAATCATTGATGGGACTATGATTCATGAAATTGTGCTTGGCACTAATATTTACATTAGAGAACTGAAAAATGCTGGTACTTATTCTCGAGAACGGGATATGAAGGAAACATGTAAAGAAGAAATATTAGCCTTTGTGGGTCTGTTGTATTTGATCGGTACAAAGAAAATGAGTAAAACTGATCTTCATGACATTTTCGCAAGTAATCGAAATTAGCAGAGGGGTGATGTCGTATGCAAGGTTTTATTTTTTGCATAGCGCTATAAGACTTGATGACAGAACAACCAGGCAAGAGAGGAGAAAGTTAGACAAGCTTGCAGCAGTCCGGTCATTTTATGATCAATTTGTTGCAAATTGCCAAAAAGCATACTCCCTGGGTGAGTTAATAACAATTGATGAGCAATTAGAACCATTCCGTGGTAGATGTTCTTTCATACAATACATCCCAAATAAGCCGGCAAAGTATGGGATCAAAATATTTGCTGCCGTGGATGCTAAAACCTTTTATACATATAAATTGGAGGTTTATTGTGGTCTTCAGCCAGATGGGCCTTACAGAGTAAGCAATACCCCCACTGATATTGTCCTAAGATTGACTGAGAGTATGAAAGGATCCAATAGAAATATAACCGTGGACAACTGGTATACCAGTGTCCCTTTGGCAAAAAAGTTACTTGAAAACGGGATGACTCTAATTGGAACCATGAAAAAAAATAAAAGGGAAATTCCACTTGAATTTTTACCGTCAAAGACAAGGGAACTAGGGTCTACTACCTTTGGCTTTCAGGATGGGATGACTTTAGTTTCTTATGTGCCAAAACTGAGGAAATCCGTTGTACTTTTATCAACTATGCACGATCAAATTGAGATAGACGAAGAAAGCAATAAGCCTGAAATAATTATGCAATATAATAGAACAAAAGGAGGTGCGACACTGTTGACCAGATGTGTAGTTCATATACGGTAACGAGACGTACCCAAAGGTGGCCATATAACTTGTTTATGTCGTTTTTGAATGTTGCGGGGATAAATGGCTACATAATTTACTGTAAACACGGTCCTAACATGATGAGGAGAAAAGTTTTTCAAAAAAATCTAGCTCTATCCCTGATGAAGCCACATCTGCAACAGCGTGTATTGATCAGATCTCTGCCAATAAATATTCGCTGCATTGTAGAGAATATGGTCGGGAAAGTAGAAAATCGTTCAGAGCCAACTGATCATTCACAACGCAAGAGAGGAAGATGTTATATGTGCGGCTGATCAAAGGACACCCAAACTACGGTAAAATGTTTATCCTGTGGACGGTTTACCTGTAAACAGCATTTGGACATCAAATGTAAGACCTGTGGTGGTTTACCATCGGATAATAACTCAGACGATGATTTATAAAATAATTTGCATTATGGTATTACTCAATTTGAATTTAAATTTTTTTTTACAATATCATTCGATATATATTTTTTTTCAATAAAAACCATATAAATATTTTTTTTTAATGTAAGATATACCTTATTATAATTATATTTTATTCATAATTCTTATTGAAATGTTAATTTATTTACCTAATTTATTGATGAAAATTGGGTGGAGTACTGTATACCCCGCGCGAGTAACCACGTCACGAAATTGAGCGCGAGTAACAAAGGGTTAAAAAAATATAAATTTATATTAGGTACTTTTATTTTACATGGTATGTTGTAAAACAATTGCGTTCTACAATAATGCACAAATGAGCACAGTGCATTATTGTGGAATTTTCTTCATTTTATTGAATACATTTCATTTTTGTAAATCCTTTTGTGTATTTTTTACAACGGTTTTGTTTAGGAAACATAGTTGGAAAATGGCCGATCTGGTCGATTCGAGCATCGTCTCAAGGGTTCGCATACAACTTTTTTTCGAAGGAAGTGGTCTAATGTCACCACTACTACTACTAGGACGTCCTCTTTTTTGCTCAGACAACTGTTTGTTTACTGTTGCCAAACCGTGGGCAATACTAGCCTGCCATTGAATTAAAAAAATTCTACTTTATTATTTTCTTGCACCCTGGGTCTTCTATAGAGCAACCATGAGTTTAGTGTGGCTACTCCTAAAATCCAAAAAACAATTCTCATGTACCACTTTCTTGATCTTACATTGATACCAGAGTTTATTTTCCTTGTTGTTCCAGCATTGATACATATCTGTTGGCTGCTCATCAGCATAAGTTGTTCCAAAGTTAATACTTTTTTTGTCGTACCATCTTACCAACAACACATTGTGATTAATTTCAACTATCGTGTCATAACTTCCACGATATTTTCTTTAATTCTGACTCGCTCATGAGCGGGCATTTTCCCATGCGGTCGCTTCTAACTGTCCCAAAGAAAAAATGCCCTTTTCTTTCAGAGCTAGGGGTAGCTCCAATGTGGTGAACCAATTGTCTGTAAAATTTTTAAATGATTGATTTTCGGCCAAACTTTCAGTTACAGCAATAACAATGGTGCCCGAAATTATATCTGTTATATTTATTGTGAACTACTGATACGTAGTTATAAAACAAAACAGTTGGAGCACCGTTTGGCTATTATGATTCGTAAAAAGGCAGGTTGTTTTAATACTACAGTGGGCGTGAAAAGGTTAACCTGTACGGGTAAAGTTTCTAATGAAATAGTAACATTTTTGAATATACGTAATTCCGTCGTATCATTTAAAACAAACAATAATTTAAGCGAGTCTATATGTTAATTTGTTCTGATCGTCCAAAAGTTTATGTAGGTCAAACTAGAACATTAAAAAAACCAATATCCAAACACAAACAATCCTATATACATAAAAAAGCTGATTCGACATATTCTTAACGTCTGCTAAGCAATGACCATAGTTTCAAAGAATATTTTTAAATACTACACGTAGAAAATAAAAATAAAAAACTTTCATTGTTGGAATCTTTAGATAAGGGAGACGTCTGTCGGTTGGGACAGGTTTTGTTTTTTGGCGATAGCATTTAACTACATAATTTTTTCTCGGAGTTCTATATACCGTTGGAAAGGTTACACTTTTGCCGAAGAAAATTACTTCATAATTTCAAGAATAATAAAGTTGTCAATTTTTGAGCACCTAAATTTTAGGCAAAAATATTTGTGGTCCGTAAGAAAAGAGTTCAAAAAGTCAAATATTAACGCAAGACTTTCAACATTTATAGTAGATTTATTTATTTAAAAGGCCATGAAAAACACAATAAAGACAACCAAATGCATGCTAGTCTTCGTGCTAGTCTTTCTCATGCAAATCATACAAAATCAACATCCGACGACGACGACGGGTTTGGCAGTCTTCGCACGGACTTGGCTTCGCTTTTTGGCTGCCGTTTCTTGTGTTGATTATCGTCGCTTCTTTGCATTGTCTTCCTTCTTCTTTCGCATTTCTTTGAGCATGGCAACTTTCCTGGTGAAGTGGAATCTTCATTGTTGAAATCTTATTCATTGTTGGAATCTTTAGATAAGGGAGATGTCTGTCGGTTGGGACAGGTTTTGTTTTTTGGCGATAGCATGTAACTACATAATTTTTTCTCGGAGTTCTATATACCGTTGGAAAGGTTACACTTTTGCTGAAGAAAATTACTTCATAACTTCAAGAATAATAAAGTTGTCAATTTTTGAGCACCTAAATTTTAGGCAAAAATATTTGTGGTCCGTAAGAAAAGAGTTCAAAAAGTCAAATATGAACGCAAGACTTTCAACATTTATAGTAGATTTATTTATTTAAAAGGCCATGAAAAACACAATAAAGACAACCAAATGCATGCTAGTCTTCGTGCTAGTCTTTCTCATGCAAATCATACAAAATCAACATCCGACGACGACGACGGGTTTGGCAGTCTTCGCACGGACTTGGCTTCACTTTTTGGCTGCCGTTTCTTGTGTTGATTATCGTCGCTTCTTTGCATTGTCTTCCTTCTTCTTTCGCATTTCTTTGAGCATGGCAACTTTCCTGGTGAAGTGGAATCTTCATTGTTGAAATCTTATTCATTGTTGGAATCTTTAGATAAGGGAGATGTCTGTCGGTTGGGACAGGTTTTGTTTTTTGGCGATAGCATTTAACTACATAATTTTTTCTCGGAGTTCTATATACTGTTGGAAAGGTTACACTCTTGCCGAAGAAAATTACTTCATAATTTCAAGAATAATAAAGTTGTCAATTTTTGAGCACCTAAATTTTAGGCAAAAATATTTGTGGTCCGTAAGAAAAGAGTTCAAAAAGTCAAATATTAACGCAAGACTTTCAACATTTATAGTCGATTTATTTACTTAAAAGGCCGTGAAAAACAGAATAAAGAAAACCAAATGCATGTTAGTCTTCGTGCTAGTCTTTCTCATGCAAATCATACAAAATCAACATCCGACGACGACGACTGGTTTGGCAGTCTTCGCACGGACTTGGCTTCGCTTTTTGGCTGCCGTTTCTTGTGTTGATTATCGTCGCTTATTTGCATTGTCTTCCTTCTTCTTTCGCATTTCTTTGAGGTAGGATTTTCTCAAAGGTGTTCCTGATCTAACTGGTCCAACTCTAGACAAAACTGATGAAAGATTTGACGAACGTGACAATGATTGTAATGTTGTACTTGATGTTGATGGCTCTTCACTTTCATGTACAGTAACATCCATTAAAATAATGCGCCGACTCATCCAGCTCTTCTTCATCCAAGTTGTTCTGAATCATGCATTTGAACTTTGATTTGTTATTTCGGTCTGAACGAAATCCGATTCTGAAAAAACGTTTCGATTGAATGGAAAGATGCCCGTTTTCGAAAAGCCAGACTTGATGTTCTTTGCAGTCAAGGCTAATTCCAAAATTTTGCAATTGAGTTCATGGATGTGTCGAATATCTAATGCCTTTCCAACATTTGAGTTTTACCAACCGCTACATTCGGTCTTGTAGTATGACTTGGCTGAGCCATAAACTGCAAAATGTAATGAATGTATTTTGTGAGAACAATGAGGTGGAAAGAAAGTATATAAACGTCGTTTTCCAATGCCAATAGATAAGTGAGGCGGATGATTATCAAGAAGAAACGGTGTCGTTTTGTCTGTCGACGAGTGGCTGTGTTTGATATTTGCTCATATATTTGACAAATTCTTTCTGCTACATCCAGTCAGATTCATTGCAGGCGTCATCACTTCCTGATAAGACATTATCCATGAAACAGATGTGCATATTCTTTCTCCGGCAAAATAAAGGCGTCATAAACTATCTCGCGTTTAGTTATATATAGTGCCATAGTTACCATAGTGCCATGTTCTTATGCAGCAGCTTGACAGGCTTTTTTCGCGCCTTTTAAGGAGAGGACTTTTCCCATTTTCGTTGGAGTTGGCGAACAAACAAACTCGTTCATATTACATATGGATTGTGCATTAAAATGGTAGAAATCAAAAAGCAAACTTAAATTATCAAAAAATGGGTCGATATTTTCCTTGGCCTTGATCCGGTTGAGACTTGTTTGTTTGAGTGTGTGCAAAGAAAGTTTCTTATGCCACAGCATTAAGCCGTAATACCAAGATTTTCCAGTCATTTCATCAGTATCCCATGATGCTGGATATTCAATATTCAGTTTGCGCAAAGTCGCAGGCTAATTGTTTCAATTCGGTTATACCTAAATCGGTAATAGATATTCGACCCACAAGATATTAGACCAAAGCTTCTTTTTGTTCGTCACGGAACACCTATGTAATCTACAATCTAAGATTAAAGCATATCCTGATGATGCTAACATCGGTTAGCGAAACGTACGTCGAGCAGTTCAAAAAAAGTGATTTATTGTTTTCACTTCTTCACTGGCAAAAGTTAAAATGGCAGAGAGGAAGTGAGGCTCCTTATATACCCCCAACTGCTTCGATTTGTTTACGATTTTGGAATGTTCTCGAAAGATTTCGAATGTCATTGACCCTATCGAATATTCTAAAATGTTCCATGTAATTTTTCTGATGGGATTTTATAGAATATAAAATTCTAAAATATTGTAGACCATTCGAGATAATTCTAGAAAATTCGATATAATTCTATGGAATATTCTAGAAGATTCGATAAAATTTGAGAACGCGTAGTGTGCCAACTCAACACTGAGACTGCTCAACTGTCCTGACTTACAAACATCGTGGCCATTTTCAAATGACATGAAATTTTTCCCCTATGCAAGATATGTTCGAAATTCATTCGAGACTATAAAAGAGAGAAAAAAAGTATGGAAACACTTATGGGAAATTTTCAATTTTTTTTCATAAATTTATAAAAAGGTTACATATAATGTTAAATGATCAAATATAGTACAAAAAAACAAACAATTCGCCTTTCTTAAACTCGTAATTTAAAAACTATTTCCTTCGGTGAAAAAAAAGAAAGAAAAGTAAAACAGTCTGGGCCATGGTCGAGCCATACACAATAAATTAGATCACAGGTATTTCCGGTGCCAATACTTTTAAGTGATATTATAACCCTAGTAGGTAGAAGTCATTTAGTTTATATTCAACAAACTTTTATTAAAAATCATTTTTCACAATACACCAAAACACTATTTTTATATTCTGGACGCACGTTTCGCTAACCATGTTAGCATCATCAGCAGATGATTAAAACTAAATTCTTATGCTGCAATCTGGATGTTTGTAGGAACTAGAACTCTGTTCTGTGTTCCTGATGAAGACGGGGGGCCTACGTCCAGCTGGTGGTGCTGGCGCAGGTCGGGTTTTATTTATTTGAAGATATTTATTTATTTATATTTGGGGGGGGGGGGGGGGGCTTGATTGCTTGTTTACTAGTGTTGACTTTGTTGACGTTGATTGACGCGTGCGACCGTTCTGTGTCTCATAGCCGAATGTTTCAGCGACAGGGTCCCGAAAGACTGAGAGTTACGATGGGTGGTTGAGTACTCTCTAGCGGGGCGGGGGGCTAAAAGAGGGGGGGGGCTAGTGTTCTGAAAAGCTTCTGTATCTTGTGAGTCGGTGGAGATGGGGTTTGAGAATGGAGAAGAGGGGTTTACTGCCGTTGAATGTTGGGCAGAGAGGGGGGCGAAATTGGCGGCTGCAGGCCTTGGAGTAGGCCGGCCACGGCAGAGTGCAGATAGTTTAGTAGCAGTGCTTGGATGTTGGGGGGCTAGGCAGCAGTGGTGGTTGGGTCGCGTCTTGGGTAGTGGAGGTAGCTTGCGCGTACGAGGCTGGAATCGGGCCGGCGGATGCGGGTGGTGAGTGCACCGGGGGGGAGGAGGTTTGTAGCGATAGATTGTTGCGGATTGGAGGGCGTTTGGGGCAAAGTTTGGAGGTGGCGGGGGTGGTCACCTTGGCAGTTATAACAGGTGGCCGGGAGATTTACGTCTTTCGTGCACTCTTTCGCTGGGTGGTTGTTGGCGCATTTAAAGCACTTGGGGAGGATATGGCAGTTTATTGCAGCGTAAAAACTCCTTACTTTATATAATGCTCGCTTAGCATTGTAGGCGGAGCGACAATGCTAATCAAGGGACTAATAGTAAGTGAGGACCTAGAGCAGTAGGAACAGAGAACTCGAAGGAATAGGACCATTGTATCTGTTCATACTACTGGTACATTGACTGATTTTTATACTCTCATAAGCGTCTAATTGTCTATTGTTTGTTACATGTTTTATTAATCTTAAATTATTGATATCTATGCAATGATCATTCTCAAAAATATGTTGAGCAACACAAGATTTATCGGGCCTATTGTATTTTAATTGAGCTATGTATTCTTTGAACCTTGTTCCGATTGATCTTCTCGTTTGCCCCACATACCTTTGATCGCAATCCTTACAAGAAATTTCATAAATACCCGACCTTTCCATTGGAGGAGTTTTATCTTTAGAATTACCTAATAAATGTCGTAAGTTTAAACCAGCACTGTTACCAGTTTTAGATTGACATTCTTAAAAACATTTTTTAAGCCACGCGTTAAATTATGATGAAAAGGTAATGAAACAAATCTTGAGGTGTCTCTTTCCAATTGAAAAGTCGAGTTTTCACGAACTAAAGCCGTATATCTATGTTTTCTAATTATCTTATCAACTAACGAGGGAACAAATCCATTATACTCGGCTACATTCCTAATATAATTCCTCTCTATTTCATATATTTCGTTATTAAGCGGAAAATTGAGTAGTCTATTTATTAAGAAATTGAAGCTAGCCATTTTATGACCAATACAATAATAAGAATCGTTAGGAATATATCTAAGTGTAGTGGTATTTTTCCTATATATGTCAAACTCTAGACAATTATCCTTATTTTTAATAATCAATACATCTAGAAATGGTAATCTGTCATCGTTTTCAATTTCAAATGTAAATTTGATGGAAGGAAGTCGATTATTTAATTTTGAGATAAAATTATCTATAGAGTCAAAGTTTGTATCAAAAACATCAAAAATATCATCCACGTACCTTAGCCACACTCTCGGGAAACAATTGAAACGACTTTTTGCCTCGACCTCAAACCTGCTCATGAATAGATTGGCTAAAAAGGGGGATAATGGATTCCCCATTGCGGTCCCCTCTCGCTGTTCAAAAAACGTATTATTCAACTGAAAACAGTTTTGTTTTCATGCAAAGTGTAGTAAGCTCAATATACTCAGATACAAGATCCTTGTCGAGGCTATTTTCCACAAGTAACTCCCTCAAGTAACCCAAGGTATGTGGAATAGGTACGCTCGGGAACAATGACGATACATCAAAGGAAACTAAAACTTCACCATCATGTAATTTAATATTTTTGATTTTATCGATAAATTCCAAACTATTTTTGATAGAGAAAGAAAGTTCACGATGAGGTAAATTTTCAAATTCCTTTGATAACCATTTTGCCAAATCATAAGTCGGAGAACCTATTGCCGAAACAATTGGACGCATAGATTCTCAGGCTTATGAATTTTTGGCAGTGCATACAGTTTGGAACGGAAGGATTCGATACCTGTAATTTCCTTTTCAGAGCAAGGTTGACAAGATTGTTACATTTTTTCAGTGTGTTTTTAACATCTAATACCATTTTTGACAAAGGGTTCTTATTTAATTTTGTGTAAGGACCATTGTCGATGAAGTTGTTCACTTTTTCGCAATAGTCCTTCTTGTCTAATATAACAACCTTATTTCCCTTGTCTGCTTTTAAATAAAAACAATCCTTCTTCGCAAACGTTGAACAACCTTCATATTGTTTCTTGACTTTACCGGTTTTTTACAAACAATATTTTTTGAAATATGCGTCCAGAATATAAAAATAGTGTTTTGGTGTATTGTGAAAAAATGTTTGTAATAAAAGTTTGTTAGTATAACGCCAAAGGTTCCAAATCCGCAGTGTATTATATTCAACACCTGAAAGAGCCATTGTGTCGGCGAAACCTGTCATATTAATATAATTCAGTGAAAATCGAATAAAACAATAGTTTTACTTTAAAGTAATTTAAAATTGATTTTCGTCAAGTAAAAATTGAAACCGTTAATTAAATAAATGATGTGCCAAATGGTGATTCAACTTGTTGAACCATCAAAACAATACTTTAATCCTAATGACGATCGATAAAACACAATTCACCTCAATACAATGCTGATCCTGGATGAAAATTCGACAGCGTCACCCTAACTTTCTAAGGGCAGATTTAATTATCAAAATTAAAACCAATTAAGAGGTTTTCGCAACCTTTCTTTAAACCCTGAACAATATTATTGAAACGTTCCTAGAACAATATAAAGTAGAAAGAAATTGGCAAGAAAACGCTCTACGGTTTAACTAAATAATTAAAACTTAATTTAGTAGTTTTAAAGACCTAATATAGAGTAGGTAAATAAAAGTATTTGCACAGTCTAATTTTTAGGGGTTTATCACCAATCATAGCTATATATATATATATATATATATATATATATATATATATATATATATATATATATATATATATATATATATATATATATATATATATATATATCGAAAAATTGTGAACTCGCACTCGGCCAGTGGAGAAAAGTATTAAAAAGCTAAGGAGCCAGTTCACCCGTGCTCCATGTCGTGCTTTGCCATTCCTTCATCCGCCATCCAAAGCGCCAGCAAGCGTTTCCGGTCTTGGGAGACGTATATATATATATATATATATATATATATATATATATATATATATATATATATATATATATATATATATATATATATATAGATTATACTAATATATTGTACTAAACCCACTTCTGAATCCTGCTTGCTCTCTTGGTTGTACGTCATTCAGTTTTTTTAATATTCTTTTAGATATTAACTTGGTGAAAACTTTGTAGTAGGTAGTTTTTTATCTAATCCTTCTGTGCTCCTTTTTTATGTAAAAGGATCCCTTCTGCATTTTGCATAAATCAGGTAGTTTTTGTCCTTTGAGGCATTTTGAGAAAAATTTTGCCAGTGTTTTAGGTAACCACCAGCTCGTAGCATTTCGACAGTTAACTGTCCTTTCCTAGAGCCTTGCCATGTTTCATCGATTCCATAGCATTTGTTACTTCCTCCACTGGGAGATCTGGCATTTGTTTTTCCGTGGTTGTTGATCCGTGATTGAATTTTCTGACAACCTCTACAATTTGCATACGCGCCTTGCACACTCGCCATCCTCACGTATTAAGGTATATATATATATATATATATATATATATATATATATATATATATATATATATATATATATATATATATATATATATATATATATATATATAGTATATATATATATATATATATATATATATATATATATATATATATATATATATATATATATATATATATATATATATATATATATATATATATATATATATATATATATATAGAGGAATATACAGAGGAAAATAATTTATTTGAAAATATCGTCGAATTTCGACATCGATAAATATTGTTCGAACAAATATTGTTATCGTCTAATGCTCTTTCGATTACATCAGTAATTCGATGTACTTGATATACTGTCGAGTGCTTATTGCGGAATCCAAATTGATACCTTGGAATAAGATGCATCTCCTCAATGGTGAATCTGAGGCGTTGTACGAGCAGTGTGTCAAACAACTTTCATATAATCGGTAACAAGGATATTGGGCGGCATATTTTCAATTCAGGTGGTTTGCCATGTTTCGGGATCATTATAACTTCAGTGATCTTCCATTGCACTGGCACGTACCTGAATCGCAGTATAAGGTTGTAAAGATGAGTCAGCTTCATGATGGTAACTCCTTGAGCATTTGCACGGTTATTAGGTTATACCCTCGGGCTTTCTTTATATTAAGACGTTTGTCAATGGTTGTGAGAATCTCTGATATGGCGATTGACTCAATGATCGTGCCATCTTTATTGCTAATTTGTGTGATTTCTTCCAAGATAGTCGGTTTCCACAAGGCTGGAAACTATTCAAAATATTCAGCTAATATATAGCTAATATATAATATAATGGCTCGTCGCGCCCAGTTATTTCGTCTTTAGGGTTATATTTAGCTCAATCTCTGTTCAAGCTGCGTTTAAAATCAGTTTCAATCAGTTTTCCCGTTAGTAAAATACATTCTGTCAAAATAGTACCGGGAATTGGACAATAAAACACAAAATGTTTATTATTTATCCAAATTTGTTGTACCACCCTTTATCCAAACAAATAATCCAATTGTCGAAACATTTTTTAAACGCATTTTCCGTAATCGACTTTAGTTCTCGCTGACAATTCTCTTTTGGGTCTTTTATCGGTTGAAAACGGGTACATCGAAGTTTTAATCTGACTTTTGGAAGGTCATGTCTTCGTCAGAGAGGCAAGAGAGCGGCACATTATGTGAGGATGTGCTTTACTATAACAGGTGAGTTAAAAAGTATGAGGAGAGAAAGAGCAATGGCCAATTCTAAGACGAGTCCATATCACCGCACTTCGCCTCTCTATAGAAGGAGGGAAGGATTTATCAAAAAAGTTCGGTTTTATAGAAAATAATTTAGAGTAATGTGAGAGTTCCCTATTAAATTAGACTTGTTCTCAGATCAAGCTGGATACACAAGTACAAATGTCCCAGTGGGAAAAGATGGGGTATATAGAGAGGTCGTCTTCTGACGCTAGCTTGGCTCTGCGGTCAGCACGCCCATTGCCCTCTATTTCCGAATGACCTGGAATCCTAAGAAAACGAATAGTTAAACCCATATTTTGCGCCTCCTTTAAGCTAAGAGGAGATTCGGATACCAAGGTGTGACGTGAGTCGCCCTTAAAAGATTTGAGTGGGCCACATGAGGGGAATTGAAGATATAGAACAAAGAGTTTCTAACAGATGTGAGTTCAGCTGTAAGAATGTCACTCAAAAGGTGTAGGCGTATGGATATCATTATGGATAACGACACAACCGATGAAGATCCGAGATTTAGATCCATCAGAGTATATGCTGTTTAAATCGTTCTATTGGAGTCTTCGGTGTAAAACACTAAACTCAAAGAAATTTACCACTAAACACCGAATCACTTTTTTTAAAGTTCTCGATGCACGTTTCGCTAACCATGTTAGCATTACCAGGAGATAAACTCAACAAAATTCGTAGAAAAAGTCAAAAACACACATCTACAAGAAGGTGAGGTCTTGGTTTCCTTTGACGTATCATCGTTGTTTCTGAGTGTTCCGATTCCACATACCTTGAAATACTTAAGGGAGATACTCGAGTTAAAAGTTTATGAGTACATCTCCTTAGCAAGATTATGTCCGAAGCAAAACTGTTTTCAGCTTAATAACAGATTTTACGAACAACAAGAAAGAACGGCAACGGGCAATCCTCTGTCACCGTTCTTTGTCAACTTATTTATAAATAAAATTGAAATCAAAGAGAAAAATGAATTCACTTACTTTTCGAAGGTATGGTTACGATATGTGTATGACATTTTTTTGTGTATGACATTTTCGATTAAAAAAACTAAAATTTAGATGATTTTATTAAGAACTTAAATTATAAATCCCAAAACATAGTATTCACGCATGAACTCGAAAACAACGATAGTTTACCATTTGTGGATGTCTTAATCAGTAGAAGCAATAAAAATAGGTTAGATTTTGATATTTTTAGAAAAAACACCAACAGAGAGCTGAAATGAGATTTAAAGAACACATTGCCCGCGTTAGATATGGGAGAAATGAAAAATCTTGTGTTGCCCAACATGCAATTGGTCACAATGGTCACAATATAGATATTACAAATTTAAAACTAGTTACAATAACAATAGGGCTTTGGATGCATATGAAAGGATTCAAGAAAAAAATGTACGGAAATCATAAACTGGGGTAAAGGACCTATTCCGGTCAGCCAATTTTTTCAATTATTAATGTAAGGCTCAGTAAACTTCACGGTTGATGATTTTTACACGCTTCTTTAGGTAAAAATCGGGGCGTGAAAATACTTTCTTTTGCTTTGTAACTTATAGAAAATGGTGTGTCAAAAAGCTTTGCAACTTGCTAAACCATCAAGATAACACATTAATCCAAATGGCGACCGATAAAACACAACTCGCCCCATTACAAAGCTGATCTTGGCTGAAAATACAGCAGTGTCACCCTAACTTTTCACGGTTAGATTTAAACATCAAGATTAAAACCAATTAAGACGCTCTCGCAACCTTTCCTTTTACTTTGAATAATATCATTGAAATTGTTCTTCGGAACAATATAAAGTAAATGAGATTGGCAGGAAATTTTCAACGAATTTTATGAATAATTAAAACTTGAATAAATCTAGCAGTTTGAGGAAACTAATATATCTCAGAAAGTATAGGAATAATTATTCTTTTCGAAATCGATATATCGGCAAAAAGTTTGACGTTTAATTGCTACGGTGTCATATAATACTAACTGATTTTATAAGTTTTAGGAAAAAAATGTATACCACGAGGATTGATATTAATGCATCCGGAATTTATATAAATAAAAATCTAAATGTTTGTTCAAAATTTTCAATCTCTGAAAGTTCTTCACTTGCTTTGAAATTTTGACACAATTTTGCATTCGAATACGCGCTTGTATATAATTGCGCTATTATATCATATCATATCATCAACCCATATCATTCCACTGCAGGATGAAGGACTCTTCAGCATGCTTCCAACTCTCGCGGTCCTGAGCTCTCCTCCGCCATTCGGATCCAATATACTTAATTATATCATCAGTCTATCGTGTATTAGGACTTCTCCGTGGACATTTGCGATCAAGCGGTATCCAGTCCAAGACCGCCCTGGTCCATCTTTCGTCCCATCGCCTCGCTACATGGCCTGCCCACTTCCATTTCAATTGCTTCATTCTTCCAATGATGTCAATCATTCTCGTTTGTTCTCTGACCCATGTGCAGTTCCTTCTATCCCGTCTAGTAATGCCAAGCATACATCTTTCAATTCTCCTCTGTGTTACTCGAAGTTTTTGAACTGACTATGATGTGAGTGTCCAGGTTTCACTTCCGTATGTCATAACGGGCAGGACACACTGATCAAAGACTTTTCTTTTCGGGCGAAGTGGTAGTTTACTCTTAGAACACTATGTTGAGCCTGCCAGCCACATTTAACGTGTCGTTCCCCCTCCCGGACGTTATCCCCTTCCATTGAAACCCTTTGCCCAAGATATATTTAGTGATCCAGAACTTCCAAATCCAGTCCTAAAATAGAAATCCTATTATCGTCAACACATTTATTGGACATGACCTGACTCTTCTGGTTTATTTTCAAGCCAAATGGTTCCCCAGCCCTTTGCAGCTCTTGTACGTGTCTTTGCAGCTCCCCTGGGTCTTGTGAAAGAAGAACGATATCATCTGCGAATCTAAGATGATTTAAGTATGCACCATTAATCCTTATTCCATCCTATTCCCAATCCAGACTACGGAACACTTGTTCCAGACAGACTGAGAAAAGAAGAAGCGATATTGCGCCACCCTGTCGTACACCCCACTGTACATTTATTCCAACCTCAAGATCGTCGAGGTGGACTTCATCATATATCGATCCTAGTAGATTTACATAGGCTTTCTCTACACCTTGATTAAGCAATGCACCCATTATGGCCCGCTATGAGATTGAATCAAATGCTTTTTCATAATCGATAAAAGCCAAACGCAGTGGCATAGTCTATTCGTTGTGTCTTTCTATGACCTGATGTAGGACCTGGATGTGATCCATTGTACTGAATCCACTTCTGAATCCTGCTTGGTCTCTTGGTTGTGCGTCATTAAGTTTTCTTGGTATTCTTTTGGATATTATCTTGCTGAAACCTTTGTACACCACTGATAGGAGGTTTATTGGACGGTAGTTCTTTAAATCTTTGCGTGCTCCTTTCTTATGTAAAAGAATCACTTCTGCATTTTTCCATAAGCTGGGTACTTCTTGTTGTTCGAGACATTTTGAGTATAATTTTGCTAGTGTGCAAAAGTCTGACCACTAGCTTTTAACATCTGCACAGTTATACTCTCCTTTCCTGGAGCCTTGTCATTTTTCATCGAGTCTATAGCCTTTGTTAGTTTCTCCAGCAGGATATTCGGCATTTGTTCTTCAGTGGGCATTGCTGTTCTTGCTTGATTCTGATTCTCATATAACTTTGAATAAAATCTTCGGACAACGTCTAACATTTCCTGTCCATTTGTGGCCCAAAACATTTGTGTCCTTTTCTTTCTTAGCCTCTGCTTAGCTTTGTTAATTCCCCTGTTTTCTTCCAGAGTTTTTTGCACAAGCTGCATGTTGAATCGGCAGGTTTCCCCTCGAATGCGTTTTCTTATAGTTTTGCAAAGCTCAACGTACTCGACCCTGCCAAAAGAACTGTTTTTTCATTAAATTAATGGTCTCATTGGAAATTTTTGACTCTTTAGAACATTTATCTTCTGGTGCTATTGAAGCCGCCGTTTTAAGCACATTGTTGGTGATTTCTTCATATTGGTCTGTAATTTTCATCTCCGGGTTTTGTAACAAAGCGATTCGACAAAGCAATTTCAATTTCAAAGCAATCTCTGCCCCTCTCCAGCAGCTTTCCAGAATCCATTTTGCCTCTTTTTGATCTTATCATTCTTTCGCGCTCTTTTCGGCCGTTTATCCTAATCTTGCGCTATTATATACACATATGCCCAAAAGTTTGGAATATTTACAAATATGATATATACGCATATGATACTTTAAAAATTGTGTTGGATAGTTATTTTAAACCGTTTTTAAACAAAAATAACAAAATCATTGTTTTGCTGATAATACAGGTTTTTCGATTTTGACCCATTCCATTCATATTGATATTTACAAATGATTTCAGTTCGTTTTCAATTTTCAATCAGACCGTTTAAAAATGCCTAGAAACAGGAAATCTCATTTTAATAGATCGAGAGTAATTGCTTTGTTACAATAGGGCTTTAATCAAAGTGAAATGGCGGAAATTGTAAGTGTTTCTCAAAGTGCTGTATCAAAAATTCATAAAACATCCCAAGAGACAAATGTGGTAAATGATCGCCCCATAAGTGGTAGAAAACGAGGTACAACAGCTGAACAAGATCGGCAATTATCAGTGATATGCAAGTGCTATATCAAGGGAGCTTGTTAAGTTTAAAGAGGTAAATGTTTCACGACAAACGATCAGACGCAGACTGAAAGCGGTAAATTTACATCGCAAAAGACCTTTACGTGTTTCCAAACTAATCCTCCAACAAAAAAAATGTAAGATTTCAATGCACTCCAGAAATTGTGGATCATAGTCCTAACTGGAATAACGTGATATTCTCCGATGAGACGAGCATTGGCTTGGTATCTGATTCACGAAGAATATTAATTTGGGGAGCTCCAGTTCGACAAGCTCGACTAGAAGCAACTCAACCACGTATCCCATCCCCGATGTTTTGGGGTGGTATTGCGGGGTACACGGATACCTCTACTGGTCCTAGAGGGAAGAGTCACTGATGTTGTGTACATCGAAGAAGTTCCTGTTCCTGTTGTGCATTTGTTCTGAGGCGCAGTGGATAACGAATTTGTTTTTACGGATGACAACACACCTCCTCCTCATCGAACAGTAGCAGTGCAAAATTTTCTTGAAGGGTAGGGAATAATCAAGTTAAAGTGGCCAGCAGTTCACCTGACATGATTGTCATTGAAAATGCTTTGGACATTCTGAAAACACGCATCAAGAAACGAAACAATCGTTCTCTTACCCTGCGAGAACTAAAAGATGCTGCTCGTGAAGAATGGGAGAGAATTCCACAGGCCCAAATTGATCTTTTAATCATATTTACAGACCCAGGGAGGAACTATTACTTATTAGTTTTGTTGAAAGTTGTTCTTTTTATTTTTAAATTGTTTTTGAAGGTAATTGGTACATTGTAACGTAAACGAGTAAAGAAAAAATATTAGCAATAAAAAAATGAAATGTTTGAATATTCCAAATTTTTCGACATATGTATAGATGTCACACCTGTGCCAGGTAAAAACATGCTTTTTGAAAAACAGCGCCATCTGTAAAAGCAGTACTCGATATACTAAATATTTTACGGCAATGGGGGCGTCATCTGTTGAACGTAGCAAAAACACACGCAATACTACAAATTGCTCATGTCTAAGCGCAAAAAGTGCCTATACACTACCTGGCCAGCAAAGCTTGGCTAGGTAGTGTATAGGCACTTTCTACCATTATGTAACGCACTCTCCTGAAGAGTAATGTTGTTTGTCTCGTGGTATACACTGGCAATGTAAAACACGCCGTAAACACAGAACAAACCCTACCACGATGCAAAGCTTTGCGCTGGAGCGTCGTTTACAGTGTGTAGTAAATATGATCGATTCAACCATATATATAATACAACTATATTGCTGTGGAGATCGGCGAAATCATTACGGTGCAAACATTTGTTTGTTTCGTCTGTAGTCGTTTCTTCTGTTGTTAACAAGCGTCTGTTTATTTCACTACTAGTTTGAGTCTTATGCGCATGTCCGAGAAGTGAGTATGTTTATAGACCTGCGTCAGTTTGTATATTTTTATGTTTTTGTTTCATGTTTATTTATCGCGACATTTGCGCAGAATGGACCGAGTAGTAGAAAAAAACATAGAAGCAGACGATTTCTGTCCCGTTTACTCCGTGACACCTCCACTTACAGATATTAGCAATATGATAATATATATATATATATATATATATATATATATATATATATATATATATATATATATATATATATATATATATATATATATATATATATATATATATGCAGTGTTAGAATTCTTTGGACTGCATCCAATGAGACACAGTGCTAAGTGTAATCATGCACCCAACTGCTGACTTCCACAATCTCATGTGGAACACACAACAACCTGCGTCTCCGCCTAAATGAGCATTTTACTGATTGCTTGACCGGGTACGGTCCCCACCGATCCCTGCAATTGGAGGGCATATGTTCTCTATCTCTCGTCAATAATAGGGAGTCTCTATCCACAGTCAACAACCCATACTTTCGCCGACCTTCCGTCGGATGGCGTATATATGCATTGTTGAGTGTAATCATTCACCCAACTGCCGTGTTCCATAATCTCATGTGGAACACACAACAACCTGCGTCTCCGCCAAAATTAGCATTTTACTGTGCAAGCAATCAGCGGAGACGCAGGTTGTTGTGTGTTGCACATGAGATTGTGGAACGAGAGAACGTGAGTGTGGTGCGCTGAGATATCTGTTTGTGTGTGTCGGTTTTCTGTCTATCGTGTGTAGTAGGCGCCCATCTGTTGTTTTTGTTACTAAAACATCCAGGAACGGTAGCTTGTTTTTCAATTGTTCTTCAATTTCGAGTGTGAACTGTAATTTTAGGTGTTGGGAGTTCAGATGTTCTAGGAAGTTGTAGAGCTCCATTTTTCCGACAGGCCATATGACCAATATATCATCGACGTATCTTAACTAGAGCTTTGGTTTTAGACGAGCCTTTACAATGGTTCGCCTTTCAAAATACACCATGAATACGTTTGCCACGGCTGGGGAGAGGTATGACCCCATTGCTGCGCCTTCTGTCTGACGGTAGAGCTTGTCGTCGAATAGGAAATACGAGTTCTTTAGACAATGTCTTCCGAGATCCAGGATATGGTCTTCAAAGTTCTCATTCTCTGTAATTAATTCTAAGGCCTCGTCTATTGGGATGCTGGGATACAGGGATTTTGCGTCAAACTCACGATGATATCGTCTTTGCCCATTGCCTTTGTCTGCTGATAACACGGTGATATTTTTATTAATATCACACGGTAAACCGATCTGTCTCAGAATGTCACGAACCTCGTGACACTAAACACTGAAGACGCCAAATGAGATTTGCTCCCGACAAGGACCAACTCGACAATCGGATGTACTCCCGGAAAAAAAGCCAATACATGTTTTTATATATATATATATATATATATATATATATATATATATATATATATATATATATATATATATATATATATATATAAAATGTGTAACATACCATCCAGAATAGGGAGACCCCAGATACACAGAATTGATTCTGAATAATGAACAAAAAGGAAAACGGATTCGTAAACGGGACTAATTGTCATCATAGAATAATAAGAAAAATGGACACGATAATTCAGCTGTATTTTTACTTTCATTTTTATCTTCGATAAAGAATTATAAACCTATTTCTGATGATACAAATACAATATATTAATAATAAACTATAATCAATGTTATGGAGTTCGGAAAAATAATAATAAGTTTTAAAGGCGGTCTTAAAGTTTTGAACTGTAGTGTATATAGTTAATATAATGCAAAATACGCTTACCGTTTTTGTTTTATATATATATATATATATATATATATATATATATATATATATATATATATATATATATATATATATATATGTACGGATGCGACGCCCTAATTCGGCTAATTTTTAATATCATTGAAATAAAATAAAGACATGTAATAATATTTATTTTATTAACCAATCGTTAACGTTCGCTAAACACATGCATATTATAAGATATGAGTATATTTATATAACTTTCAAAATAAAACAAAAAGAATTTCTACAGACTATTTCTACAAACTGCAACAAGCAGGATATATTTTTGCAACTAACCTCTATTTATCATACAAATATTCAATTTGTCTCTCCCGTGGATTTTTTTGAGTATTGGCAAGTAAAATCGTAAAATATTTCAAAAAATATTCTGGCTGCACTGGCTGTCATTCCAGTTTTATTCATCCTTAAAAGCTTCATCTACTTTAACTCTATTTATCCAAAAATGGAAAAAATAAAGAAAACAACAATTTCATTTTCTTACCCCCATATTATCATTATTGTCGACAAACATATTTTCTTTTACTCTCTTAAAAAAAAATGCTGGTGCGTAAATGAACCACTGGGAAGAAACAAAATATAATTTTTGATCATCTGACAAATAACTAATTATTTTACAAAAATACGTTATAAAAGAAATTAAATTATTACTATATAAATAATATAAAAACAGTTTTTTTTTCATAAAAACCACTGAAAACTAAAATACATAAAATATTTTATGGTGCGTAAACGAACTACTGGGAAAATCGATAAACTATTTTATGGTGCATAAACGAACTACTGGTAAACTTCCATTTAATTTTTGATGATATTGCACAAAACATAACGTACATAAATGGACATTACTCTTCTTAAAAATATAAATTGTATGATGATGGCATAGTTTGCACCTTAGCCTTGATTTATGAACGGTAGAAACCAGTGACATAATTATACCATCTGAGGCCCGTGGCAAATTCATTGGATGGGGCCCTGCCAGTAAAAATCGTCAGGTTATAATTCAATTTTAATAAATCAGTTAAGTAATTACCCAACAGTATTACTAATATTGTGTGCATTTTAGTTAAATATCTAATAACTTTTAATCTCAAAAGCGTAGGTATTAGATAATATTAATGAAATAACAATTTAATATTAACAAGATATTTATTAACAAAATTGTTTTCTCCGAGCTTTCTGTTCTGCAAAACTATCAATAAAATCATGAAAGTTTAAAGATCGGGCCATAGAATTTTCAATAGACAGAATATCCAAGTTACGTAGCTTGTCTTGTCCCATAGAGTTTCTTAAATAGGTTTTCATTAATTTTAGTTTGGAAAATGATCTTTCAGCACTAGCTGTAGTCACAGGAATTGTAACAAGCAACATTCAAGAAAGCTGCATGACATAAAATGATTCTTTATTATTAATAAATCAGCAAGTTCTGTGATACGAAGATTTTTCTATGTCGTCTCTGAAGGTGAACCGAAAACTGAGAATTTCCATGGCAAATGATTCAGATATGTCTTTTTTATATACCAACAAATTCTAGGGTTTTTTTAATAGTTCAGTGACATTTAAATTTTGCAAATTGGCAGGTTGCAAAACACTGAAATTGAAAACAATTTCATTCATTGGAAGGAAACGCAACTTCAGTTGATTAATAATGACATCCAATACGCGATAAAATATGTTCACTTTGAACAAACTTTCCGGATCTTGGAGACGCTCATCTTCGCAAAGTTCGTCACAATGGATTTTCACCTTCCTCGGATGAGTTTTAGAAAATTCGGGGTTGATGGACCATTTTTCTGCTATAATATTTACTTCCTTTTTTAAATTTTCAAATTCATGTCTATACCTTTGTCCTTCCAGACAAATTTTCAAACGTTTTAAGGCATTTGAAAGATCGGTGGCTTTAGACTGAAGTGCTTTAGAGGCTGCATCGATAGTTTGTAGAATTTTGCAATGGAAAACCAATAACATAATAAAATTGTAGTTCTCGATCTTCTTCTTGAGTGAAATAGCTTCATTTCTTTCATCTGATTTACAATTTGAACTTCAACAATCTGAACTGCCCATCTAGTAGGGTTCAATGTTTTTAATGTAATCGAAGTTGAAGAATCCCTTTGTTTATCAGATATAAAACTTGATAAGATATTCCATCTTTTGATACTATGTACATTTCAATAACCTCTCTTACTGCATCATTAAGTAGTACATTTAAGTTATGAGCAGCACAGTGAACATATACCGCATTTGGCTCGATATCGTTTATGAGTTTTTGAACTCCACCGTAAGTGCCTTTCATTGTGTTAGCATCATCACATCATTGTTCTCGACACTTATTTAGAGGTATATTTTTGTCATTTATGGATGGACATTATTGGTTGGACATTACTAAGGGAGTTTAGTCCTTAACTTCATGAAATCCTAAAAATGGCTCTTTAATGACGAGCGCCTTTGGGATTCCATTTTCGTATTTCTCGATCATACAATTACAGTAAAGTTCACACATTTGATTTATTTTTGAAATATCTTGAGTCGTTTCGAATGTGATAGAGTAAAATGGTGCGGCATTTATTTCGTTTATGAGTGCATTGTCTATTTTTAGAAACAGAACAGAAATGAGCTCATTTTGTATTTTTGGACTTAAGTGTTTTATCTGACCCTTTGGTTTATTTAATAATTCTTGTAAAATCGGGTCGTATTTTGCTAATAACTCAACAATACTGAAAAAACTTGCCTTTTCTCTGTCGCCACGAAAGGGTAAATTATACGTTGAAAGTGTCAGAGTAACATCAAAGAGTCTTAGCGCCAAAAAGATTTTTCTTTCTTGATCATGGATTCTTGCTCTTCATCTAGTGTACCATGTAAGACAAGAATCCAGGTGAATTTTCGATGCCTCGCCTCTCGCGTCTACAATATTTTTTCAGTCGTCATAGCCTTCCATCCAAACATTTTGTATTTTTTAGATGCCCGATTTGCGAATAACCAACACGGTTCACAATACGCGTTCTTAAGAATTAAGGAATAGGATGGTCATGTACGTTCAAGTTTCACGCCACACTTGGAAATTATATAGTAATGTTTTTCTAGGAAAGATCTAGTGTCACTGTCTTTTAAGAAAGGACCCTTAGGTTTAAAATGTCCGTTTTCGATCACGAACAGTTTCACTTGATCATTTTGTTCTTTTAAATTACCCTTATCAGTAATATATGGTAAAGATCTAATATTGTTCACAGTAAAATTTAATTCACTTTGACTGCTGCTCTTGTTGAGGTTGTTCTGTATCTGGATATACACTGGTGTCGGGTGCTGCATCTGCTATATTGTTGCTTCTGGTTACGTCCAATTCCTCAGTTTCGGATCTTTTTCATTAGTTTCTTTTTCATTAATAAAGTCATCATTCTTAAAGCACTGACTAATTTTAGGTCACTTTTTATATTTTTCTTCAGACTCTTTCTTTCTCTTTCGTTTTTCACTCCCACTTAGATATTTTCTAGAACTAGATATCTGATATGTAACTTCAATATTAACTTTACTTTGCCACTATTTGCAGATTCAATAAAACAAAAACTACGTTCACAATACGCGTTCTTAAGAATTAAGGAATAGGATGGTCATGTACGTTCAAGTTTCACGCCACACTTGGAAATTATATAGTAATGTTTTTCTAGCAAAGATCTATTGTCACTGTCTTTTAAGAAAGGACCCTTAGGTTTAAAATGTCCGTTTTCGATCACGAACAGTTTCACTTGATCATTTTGTTCTTTTAAATTACCCTTATCAGTAATATATGGTAAAGATCTAATATTGTTCACAGTAAAATTTAATTCACTTTGACTGTTGCTCTTGTTGAGGTTGTTCTGTATCTGGATATACACTGGTGTCGGGTGCTGCATCTGCTATATTGTTACTTCTGGTTACGTCCAATTCCTCAGTTTCGGATCTTTTTCATTAGTTTCTTTTTCATTAATAAAGTCATCATTCTTAAAGCACTGACTAATTTTAGGTCACTTTTTATATTTTTCTTCAGACTCTCTCTTTCTCTTTCGTTTTTCACTCCCACTTAGATATTTTCTAGAACTAGATATCTGATATGTAACTTCAATATTAACTTTACTTTGCCACTATTTGCAGATTCAATAAAACAAAAACTACGAAAAATCAAAGATAAAAATGAGAAATTGTTCATAACAATCAAACGAAAAATGCGTAGTAGAGCCTGTGCGGGAAGTCCTCTGTTAGAAACCTCGTCCGCACATTCAGAGATATAATAATATTTCCACAGGATTCGCTGGTTCGCGAAATGGATCTTGGTTATTGAATTAATAAGGAGAAGATACACATATATACATTTATTTACTAAAATTCACAACTACTTCACTACACTTTTAATGGGCAATTTTTCTGTAATTGTTTTAAGTTTAGCAAGATTTGGCGTAACAAAAATAACTGGATTTCGGAATCGGAATCGACAGGGAACTGACTAACGTGCAATTTTCAAATTGTGCTTTTTACTTTTAATCTTCGCGTGCAACTCTTAAACCTGTGCTTTTAACTCTCACTCTTTTCTCGTGATTTCTCTCGAACTATTTACGTGTAATGGGTTAACCGGAACACTCTTCACCAACCTTTCAACTCAAACTCTCGATTCATACTCCTTTGGACTTCTACCTCGAATTCCCACGTAGCCCTGTCCACGTGATAAGACTATAAAAATCATCTGTTCCTGTCATTTCTTGGGTTTTACTCAAGTGCCTCACTTCGCCCCTTTACCCGCTACAGAGGTTTTCACTATCACGTTCCTCTGAAAGGATGTTTGTTTTTCTGGTGCCAAGTGCCATTACCATCAATATCTACTTTAGGGTACTCTTTTATATTTATTACGAGTCCCTTCTTTATGATTCTCCAGAAAAATGCGGGTATTTATTTTTCTCTGATGGTATCGTTTTTCAATTTCAGTATGCGTCTAGACAGTATGGGTGTATACATCTACAGGGTGAATTTTATTTTCAGTTGTGAATGTTTTCACAACAGAGCCCTCCGTACTTAAAAAATAGAAATCTGGGATTCCCCAAACATCGTGCGTCGCTAGCCCGCCAGCGCCACGAAAAAAGTACTTTCTTGGTTAACAAAAATGTGGAAATTCTCCGAGATGTAACCGACATCCTTTTCTTATGTATGTGTTTAAATTTTAATAATTTATTTGAATTTGTATATGGTCTTTAGTAGATATTGACTGACTTTAAGTACTTGTATAAAATATATAATTTTTACTAAATTTTGTTAAAAATGTTGCTTCTGAGCTCGCGGCCTCTCGAATTTTGCCAGCCCTGCCACCCTATAGTTACGCCACTGTATGTATTAGAAGTTTTGCATGTTACTTTAAAAACATTGAATTGAAATCTTAATTTTAATAGATGTCTTATTATGTAATTGTCGATCTTAATCACCATAACTTAACCCTCCGTTTGTCGCGTCGGAATTTGGGACATAAGTAATCGCGTGGGGTGCATTGGCACCCCAAACAAAAAATTGTTAAAAATATAGATAATTATTTTCTTATTTATTTTCTTTATTTAATAATTATAATTATTATTATAATAATTATTTTCTTTGTCTTTAATAATATATTCTTTTAGGCGATTCTTTACATAATTAATCGAGTTTTATTAAGAAATATGCATAAAAAAAAAATATCGAGGATTATTCGTGGTAAGTGAAAAACTGAATGTATTTTCGGATTTTCATATATATAACAATATTTTATGTTTGTATTTATTAAATTAAATTATTTTAAATACATTATCGAAAAGAAAGATATAAAGAAGATAAATCGACGATTAGAATAGAAAGAAATTATTTGGCACCTTATTCGAGCATCTTGAAAATTGCACTCTTTTGATTAATGCTCGTAAACATTTTAAGTACATTAACAAAATAATAATAATTGTTTTAACACAAAACATCAGCAAAAATATTTAAAAATAACATCACAGATGTTATTTAACAAATTAAAACTATAAGAATTTTAATAAACATTTTTAAATAAATAAATTAAAAATTTACGTTCAATAAAGGTTATAGTATTAATCCTTTACGGTCCTAAGTTTTTTTTTCACATATTGAAATCATATGTGTTTTGCACATTGGTACTTGGCACTCAGAGCAGAAACTCTTCGTCTTTATATCACGATTTCTTGGACATACAGAGCAACGAACTGCTTTATCGAGTTCTTCCTTTCTTGTGAGTGGAAGACATGGCAGGGATACATAAGGCAGCATTTTTGCGTAAGTCTTTAGATAAATATCTATTGAAGGCTCGCTTTTTTATCTTATTTCTAACTAGAGAAAGTCCTAATTCTTTTAAAAATTTTCGATGATTCATTTTATTATCAATATTATTGAAATAATAAATAACAAAGCCGTTCAAGCAAGCAATATCAAATAGGTGAAAAAAATTTTTTAGTGGATATCTTCGAGTTGGTCTGGAACATAAAAATGTACCAATCATTTGGTCTACAGTATCAACAGCTCCTTTAGTTGAGTTATAAAACATAACCATTTCAGATTTATTCATTGTACTATCGATATCGTCACTGGTATGCATACTTGAAACTATTAGAACGTTTTTTTCTTTGCCTTCTTTGGCACATATGACACAAGTGTCATATTTTCTTTAAATCCAAATAGACTAGAACCGATTTGTCGATTAGTAATGTCTACAAAAGATAGCGGCAATTCTCTTTTATTGGCTGGAAGCGTTCCTAGAACAGTTAGATTTTTGAGCGAAGATCTTCTACCAATGGAATACTACAGAACCAGTTATCAATTGTTAAAATTCGTCCAGTACCTTCTACTATTCTCACTAAACGATTTACAACATCTCTACCAGAATTTGACTGTGAGTATGGGCCTTCAGGCTGTGTTCCTGCATAAATTTCCATTGTTAAGGTATACCAGCCGTAGCGGGCTGGCTTCCTTGGAATGTAGTGTCGAAAAGAACATCGTCCTCGAAATGGTACTAATTGCTCATCAATAGTAACATATTCACCAACGGAATAATACCTTCCACAATTATTAATAAATATCTCGAAAATATCACGAATTGGTGCTAATATATCTAATTCTTTTCTTGATGCTCAATTTCTGTAGTTATCAAATCATAAGCAGCGTAGCAGACATTGAAATCTTCTCATATTCCGATATCATTCTAAAAACTTCTATACCCAGACCATTAGATTCGCATAATTCACTCAAATTTCGATGGCTGGACTATGCAATTCCACTAAGTATAAATACACCAATTAATATTTTTATTTCCTCCAATGTTGTATGTTTACAATCTCTATCACGTTGAAAACCACTAATTTTATCAATATATAGGTTTGTACAATATTCGACTTGTCTTAGAATTATATCATCTATTAAGAGTAGCATAGGCTCTACTTCAGTTTTGATGTTTTTAGGATCTCCTCTTGGTCCTGGCAAATGAAGTACTATATTTCTTCTTCGAGTACGAGAATTTTGAATAGGACGAGTCTTTTTCCACTTTGTGATTCCGTCTTTTTCTAAATAATAACTACTTCGTCGTCTGAATTTATCATTATTATTGAGGTTCTTCTGATTTTCTTCATTATCTACACCGTCTTGTTCAGACTCTGAATCATGATCAGAGTGTTGAAGATTGTCGTCTTCACCATTGTCCGACTCTTCCCATTCGACTTCATCAGATTGATCATTAATGAGGAGTTGACGAAGACCTTCACAATCTAACATTTGTGCAGCCCACCAATATAATATAAAAATCCTTATGAAAAATAAATTTTATAATAAAAAATACGAACTTTTTATTTGTTTACTTATGTAAATTAGGTCATGTTAAGATTAATTTAGGTTAATAATATTTTTTAATGTTAAGTTAGCTTAGTTATCATCATTTTATTTATAATTTTTAAGTAATAAATAACATAATTATAAATTAAATAAAAAAGGAAATTTAACATACCTTTTTTAATTATCTATCAAAATTTGCACGTACAACGTCACGTGGGATGTATGCGACACCCCAGCCTACTTTGACCGCGAATAGCTCGGATGAAAATGACGATGTGCGTGCGCACCCACGTGGGATGCGTTTTCTGAACTTTCATTTGAAGGTATTGAGAAGAGCAGCAGTCAAGAATTTTTTTTTCAATATCTAATTATTAAGAAAAACTGACTGGGGTGTTAAAACACCCCACGCGACTGTCGGAGGATTAATCACTAATGGCAGACTAGAAGTCAGCAGCAACCACTGATGTTCCAAAACTTAGGGCGACTACTGGAAGATTAACTATTATGGAAGAGAGGGAGTTGGATTTTTTTTCTTGCAAAGGGGGCCTTTGGCCGAAAAAAGGTTGGGAAGCTCTGCATTAGATAATTTGAAGTAATACAGATCTCCAGGCAAGTTCGACTGTATGTACAATGTTTGTCTAACATGAATATCCCTTACAACATCGGTTGAAAACCAGTCAGGATAGTGTTTAAGTTGTGCGCGTATCCTGACACATACAAATGATGCATCAATGAATGATATCCCAATTGGATATTTCCAAAACGTCATCAGCATTTCGCGAATTGGACAATTCGGTGCACTTAATGTCAAAAATCATCGTATAATAGCGGATTTACATCATAAATAAGACTATAACTTATGAATTATAACCTAAGATCATCAGTCATCCCCTGATGATCCTAACATGGTTAGCAAAGTGCGCGTCAAGAAATTTAAAACAAATGCTTTGGTGTTTAGCGGTAAATCTCTTCAAGTTTAGTGTTTCATCCCGAAAGTTCCGAAAGGATTGATCTAAACTATTGATAAAATATTCGCTTAAAACTTTTCCTTATTCTAGAGAATTATCTCATTTTCCTAAATCTATTCTTCTTGTAATGTAAAATTGAATTTTACGAATGTCATCGTCTTAACTTGAAAACTAATGCAGAGCTGGTAGTTTAATATAAGTTTTAAAAAGTTTTAATCGGTAAAAATCAGCATATTTGCCAAGTAATATTGACTACCCACGCGTTTTGAACTTCAACCCAGCATAATTAAATTCGCGAAAACTCAAGAGGAATTTCACTGAAACCAAAGAGGTTGTTAAGGCGTGAAAATCGAATGTTTTAAATTCTACATTGATCTTACGACGATTTTACCGAACAGAATTAATTTTGGATTTCAATATTTAAGATTATATTTGTATGTAATTATAGCCACAACACTTTCAACGTAATGCTTGAAAGTAACCGCTTTCCTAACACTTGGAAAGTAGTATAAATATATTTAACTGAGGTAAGCCTATATTTGATGGAAATTAATTTTAAATAAACAAACTAAAATGAATATCTAAATTTCCAGTATATTTAAAACTTGTAAGTATATAAGTATGTTTTTCAAATACTAACTATATTAAATTATCAGTAAGAAAAGTAGTTACAACTTAAGTAATGTCTGAATGACTGTGGCGTGTCCATATATTTTTTTCTGTTTTTGGTTTTTTCGCCACGATCCAAAAAACTCAAAAAAAATATCTGTTCTTATGTAAATAAAGAATCACCGGGTAAAAAATAAAAAACCGCCGGAGACAAATATATCAGTGATTCTTTTACGTAATAAATTTGTCTAACAAACAAAACTTTAAAAAATATAAAAATGTTCTAAAATAAATACAAACTTCTGAACGTTAACGTGTCGGGAAGTATTCTCCTCCCGTTTTCAAAACGAATCTAAAAAATAAATTATATACATTTTTATATATCTTCAATGATACTTACATTGACAATTAGTTTTTAATAACAGTGACATACTACCAAAAAGTATATAGGTGAGGTTTACTGCGTGATTGTTTATTGTACTGATTGTGTATTCAAATATTTAAATGTATTTAATTGTATTCTTTAGAATCGGGAATCATATTGAATTTAAATATACCGAAGGCATATCAATACAGCTATTTTTATTTAAATTAATTATAGCGGTTTTTTTAATCTTCTGTATTTTGTTACCGATTCTTTTAATACCGTTTTGGAATTATTCCAATTGATTTTATGACCCGATTCCCATGTGTGTTGACAAATTCTAGATTTATTAAAATCGCCATTTCTAAGAAGGTTTTTATGCTCTTTTACTCTAACATCTAACGGTCTAAATGGCTCACCTATATAGAATTTGCCTATTTGAATTGAATTGAGAAATTTGTCTCCGTTTGGTTTTTTGTTTTTTACCCAGTAATTTTTTATTTACATAAGAACAAATATTTTTGATATTTTTTGAGTTTTAGATCGTGGCGAAAAACACAAAAAAGAAAAAAATAAGCTTATACTTGATGGAAATTCATTTTAAATAAACAAACTAAGATGTATATCTGAATTTCCAGTATATTTAAAACGTGTGTGTATAGAAGTATGTTTTTCAAATACTAACTATAATAAAATATGGGTAAGAAAAGCAGTTACAACCTAAGCTATCCATCGACATAATTTTCATGTATAACTTAGAAAATAAGATAAATCAACTGTTTAAATCATCACTTTACTGGTATAGATATGTTGATGACATTTTAATATGGTTTGCAGATATCGATAGAAAATAAATAAATTCTTAAATTAATTCAACAAACAAATCAATTCTTAAATTACAAAAATTCTTTACATAGGAACATTAAATTCATAGTCGAAGAAAAAAATAATAGTATTCACTTTTTAGATTTAACAATAACTAGAAAAAACACTAAACGCGATACTGCAATTTTTCATATATCAAAATATATCGTACAGATTTAGTTAAACATAAGAATCTTAAATTACCCAAGAAGTTGGGTGCCATCAAACAGATCGCTGTAAATAACGGGTACGACCCGAATATTATCAGGTGTTACTAAAACATTAGTTTGTATCGACTAATAAAATGTACGACATTTTGAAGAGTAAACATGTGCCATCAAAAACCGGTTCGTCATAAATTGTCATTGTGCAAAAAACATAGTTTTTCACAATTTGAATATGTCGAATTATGTAGGGTAGAGCAGGGCTGATTCAGTGGCGGCTCGTGGTCTAAATAGGAGGTGAAGCGCAGCACGAAAAATAATAGGTAAAATGTATAAAAACTTAATAACAAAAAAAAAATAGCTTACTCACCTGCACTTCAACAGCGACTAACGTAGGGGCACTGCAAAATCTGCAACCGCACATAATGTTTCTATTTTTTAAATGTAAGGTCAATTCTTCGGTCTTTTAAAGCTGCAAATCTTTCAATAATGTCCTCATAAAATGGTTCCACACTTAAAACGAACGAAAATCAGTTTATCCATGTCTGGAAATCGTGTGTCAATTTGTCCAGAGATAGTATCTAAAATTTCGTAATACAACACTTTGTATTTTTCAAAAATTTCTTCAGTCGTTAAAGTTTTTCGTCCCTCACGATAATTAGTTGGTACTGACACTTTTACACTGACTGAATCAAAAAGTTTTTGGAAATTTTCCTCATTTCTTTTTCCATTTAAAAAACGTTGATTATTCCTAACTTGTGTTATACAAAGATTAATGTTAGGTGAACGTTTCTGTAACACATCAAACAGAATATCAGTCATTTTGAAAATGTCACTAAAAATAGCACTGAGTAGAGCAAATTCAAAATTATTGAGATGATTTAAGAAGCCCACACTTTGAGTTATTGAACTTTGATCCGAAGTTTTGTCGTCTCTAATTTCAGTAAAAACTGTTTTTAAACAGTCCCATTCATTATCAATCACATTCACTATCTTAGAATTCGATGTCCAATGGGTTGAAACAGATGTGGGTACCCTTTTTTTCATTATTGTGTCAGCTACTTGAGTTCTCTTTGTAGAATGATGAAAAAAAGTCGGAAAACTATTCACGTTTGCAAAAAAAATACGGCACTGTGGTATAGTACTGCAACTCTGCTGAAGCACTAAATTGAAATGGTGAGCTGCACAATGTACAAAAATGGCTTGTCTAGCTTCGGTTTTTATTTTTGATTGGAGACCATTTATCCTGACATGACACTAGCGCCGTCGTAGCATTGTCCTACTAATTTTGAACGGAAATCGTATTTTTCAATATGTTTAGTCACCAAATCAAAAAGAGCATCAGCTGTTCGGTCGATACTAACATCAAAGAAGCCCAAAAACCGCTCAACTAACTTTCCCGCACTATTAACGTATCGAAGTATAATGCTGCACTGAGATTTCTGAAGAATGTCCGTTGAGTCGTCGACTTGAATAGAGAAAAAATCAGCCTTTTATTTCACGATCCACATGTTCATCGATGTAATCCGAAATACAGTCTATCAATTCGTTCTGGATTGTTTTTGAAGTTGCAGAAAAAATGGGGGATATCTTCTTATAGTGTTCTTGAATGTCTACACTGCTCACTGATATATAAGAGTCCAAAAGTTCTTTGAAATTCCCCCGATTATCCGAGGAATCAGATTCCTTGTGCCCTCGAAATGCTAACTCTTCTTTTCCTAAATAAACAGTGGCGCGAATAGGTAACTGCATGAATCTTCTATTTAAAAGCACATTGTCATTGAACATTTTTAAATACAACCTGGAATTTTCCTTCAACGCGTCTTCAATTGTGCTGAGGTTTTTCTTTAATTTGGCAAACGATAATGCACTGTGAATGTGATCTGAAGAAGCTTCATGTCTACTACAACCCCTTGTTACGTTTCCAAAATTGTTAAAAACCCTCTTTATTCCACACACTTGATTTTACACCTACTGTCAAACAGGACATACAAAACAGTTTCTTCAAATAAACACTTCCACACAACAACTTATAATCAGCATACCACTGATTGCGAAACTTTCGAACGAAAACTCTGTCTTTTGATTTTCCTTGTTTTTCTATTTCAAGAAAAGGTTTGGTGTTAGGTCCCTCTGAGTGCAGAAAGTCTTTTTTGTCATCGTTTTTCCATATGGAAAATGGTGTTTCCAACAAAATGCACACCGGATCGTACAATGGAAACATTTTCAAAAATTTTAACAGCCACCCGCACGGCGCGATACGATGTAAATTCACTGAATTTTATTCTTAAGGAAACGAAACGCGTGCAATAAAGCCTGCTGCAGCAGCATCCACGCGCCGCGCCGTTTTCTATTTTTAGCTCACGTATTTAGAAGACGGCTTCGTGCGTTACCATGGCAATCTCCGTAAACAAATCTGGAAATTGGCAGCGGTATTATCGATCGTGCTGGTTGCGCTTCCCAGGCATCTCATACCAGGTAGAGTTTTCTGACTGTTCTGTTATGTGACGTTTGTATATTGTATAACTGATATAATTGTTAGTATTGTATTAATTTGGCATTAATTATTATAATGCTGATGTATTAATGTATACGTAATTAAATAAATTATTATACCAATTATGTTTTATATAAAAAATAAAATGTAAGTTTTTGTTTCGGAAATTGTGGGTGAAGCGGTGCTACACGCGCGTCCCCTGACGAGCCGCCACTGGGCTGGTTGATCATAGGGGCAAGTTGTGCAATCGAAATATCTCGAAAACTAAGCAACCTACAACAAAAGTGTAAATGGCGAAAAGAAGGGCTTATGGAGGGGAATACATAGCGCGACTGTCAATTGCTGTCCGGTGCTTCGATGAAATTTTTTTTTCGGTGTAAAAAGATATTACAGGTCATCATAATTCTTCTACTATACTCATATAAAAACACATAATAAGGACCACGTAAGTATTTAAAGACTACTTAATGATTGTTCTTTCGATTATAGATGGTTATTTCTTATAATTTTTTTTTATACAATTTTTCAAATTCAGAACGGGACGAGTACGTTTGTCTGGTTTGTTATGAGCAATTTTCTGAGTGCACACCTGGAGAAAACTGAATTGTGTTAGATTTGCAAACAATGGTCCCATATTAAATGTGTGCCGAACGTTGGTCTCAGCTATATTTGTACCAGGTACCATTAAGGATGGATCACGGCCGTATCTTAAAAACTATTTATCCCACAGCTTTGGGGAAAAAAAATTGTACTAAAAATGATCATGAGAAATTCACCAAAAATATTTTTAAGCTTCTAAAACGACCGCAAGAGGGCGTGACGAGCTACACATTTTTAAAAATCATTTTTTTGTGTGTATTTTCAAGTGTTAACCGAGTAAGAAAAATTCTCAGTTATAATTAGCAAACTATCTCCTACAACTTTGTTTTATGACATTTTGTCGTAATTTCACAAATAGAGGGGTGCGGGGAGTTTTACCTATTGAGATAAAAAGTCGTCTAATGTCCGTTTGCCTTAACCGATTTTCCTCAATTTGGATTCATTTAAAAGGCAATTGCTGGGACAATCAGATAATCTGGGAGATACATTCTTTAGTTTATAAATGAAACCGCGAGGTGGCGTTACATTCAACAATAGTTTTTTTGAAGTTTTGTTCAGTTTTTTCAAATGGAATGGTACAGCTTTTACTACATGACAAGAAAGGTAATTTAAAGAGGAATCGCCCAGTGAAAACCCGAAATCGATATCTCTGACATGTCAAGAGATATTTCGATTTTTCTGAAAAAAATCAGTTAGTTTTAATTTTTACCGTAATGTTTAGTTAAAAATTGGTCTTAATATTTAGGTCGCAATCGCAACCGCAACAATTTTATTTAAAAAATAAAATTATCTATTCAGTATCAATCATCATAAATGTTCTAATCCTGACCTTGATAATATTTTCTAATTTAATTACATAAGCGGAAAAAATGCCTTTCCCCAATTGTTGCATTTTCTCTTTTGTGATGCTTAAATACTACTTGATAGAATATTGAAATCAGTCATTAATAAATATACCTACTCTTTCTTTTAAACTAAATGAATGGATGAATGAAATTATGCGTTTTCGGGTTTCCAAATAAACGCATGCAATCCTTAGGTATATTACACAAAGAGTGTAAGAAGGGAACCATGGAAACAAACAAAAACAGTCAAATTAACTTGTCAGTTTTGAAATGCATTACATTTTCCCCATTGCATTTATTGATTATTAATAATTATTATAATAATATCTAACAATGCCTTTTACGAATAACGAGGCCTTTAAACACGCTCCAAATTACTATGGCACGAAGAATTTGGACCAGTCCTAAGCCTGGGTAAAGTGTGAAGGAAGGCAAACATGAGGTTAATACTTTTTTAACTTAATGCAGGTATTAGTGAAATAATAACTGATTTTTTCAGAAAAATCGAAATATCTCTTGACATGTCAGAGATATCGATTTCGGGTTTTCACTGGATGATTCCTCTTTAAATTACATTTCTTGCCATGCAGTAAAAGCTGTACCATTTCATTTGAAAAAACTGAACAAAACTTCAAAAAAACTATTGTTGAATGTAACGCCACCTCACGGTTTCATTTATAAACTAAATAATTTATCTCCCAGATTATCTGATTGTCCCAGCAATTGCCTTTTAAATGAATCCAAATTGAGGAAAACGGACGGCATTAGACGAGTTTTTATCTCAATATGTAAAACTCCCTCCCACCCCTCTATTCGTGAAATTACGACAAAATGTCATAAAACAAAGTTGTAGGAGACAGTTTGCTAATATAACTGAGAATTTTTCTTACTCGGTTAACACTTGAAAATACACACAAAAAAAGATTTTTAAAAATCTTTAGCTCGTCACGCCCTCTTGCGGCCGTTTTAGAAGCTTAAAAATATTTTTGGTGAATTTCTCATAATCATTTTTAGTAAAATTTTTTTAAAACTTAGATGATTTTATTAAGAATTTAAATAGTAAAACTCAAAACATACTATTAACGCATGAACTCGAAAACAACAATAGTTTGCTATTTCTGGATGTTTTAGTCAGTATAATGAAAATAGGTTAGATCTAGATATTTTTAGAAAAAACACCACCACTTCGAGTTACAATCTTAATGATTCAATAATCAATTTTCCTTCATGAGTAAATTTGAGTAAATAATTCTTGAGTAAATTTGAAACCGAGGCAAAAAAAATAAATAAATAAATAGATTAAATGATGATGCTAACATGGTTAGCGAAACGTGCTTCGAGAAGTTAAAAAAAAGTGATATGGTGTTTAGTGGTAAATCTCTACAAGTTTAGTGTTTCACACCAAAGGTTCCAAGAGAAGAATTTAACAAAGATGATTAATAATTTGGGATTATTTATCATCTAGCAATATTCTTGATCTCATAATTAGTTACTTCTTTAATTTAATATCTATTTACGTTATAATTGTTCTTAAATATATAATTTTAAATTAAAAAGTGTAATAATAATCTAAAGATTGGAAAGATTCGATTTTAATTGTTTTTTTCAGGATATAATAACAATATGAGTATGTACCTAACAGAGTAAGAATCAATTAAATCTGATGCTTATTCTTAAAGTTATGGGAGATCAAGCGAAAAGTTGCTTAAATAACCCCCTTCCAGAAAACACGTTTGCGGGGAAGTTTGGCGGGACACGTCTGCGGAGAAGACCAAACCAGACCGTCTTTCATTTGAAGAAAACAGCTGCTGAAGGTTATCAATTGTTGGTTGAAGGTAATGGTGAACATACTTGGTAGAAGCATTGAGTGTTGCCCTATTCACCATTTCCAAATGTCTACAAGCATTGGGAAGGATCCATAAAGAAGGAAAATGGGTTCCATATGAATTGAAGGAAAGAGACGTTGAAAGGCGAAAAATTTTGCTTGCCGGACAGAACAAAACTATTTTGATAACTGAAAGCGCAAAAAAAATCATTAGCTAACGATGACCAATATTTTGATTATTAAGGTAATTTTTAGTTATGGAAATAAACGCTCAAAATTTGCGAAAAATTCGACTTTAATAAATGAAACGCCTATTATACAGTGTGTCACATTTAAGGTGAAGATACCCCCATATTTTCGCTATTTGAAGGATTTGAGAGTTGAATTTTTACACAGTCATACAGGTTGATTTAAGATATTCAACTGAAATCTGAACTTTAAACAGCTTACTACGAATTCACAAACAGGATCAATTTTCAATATTTTGCTTCGCGTTAGAGATACCGAAAAAAGTTATTAGAAAAAGTTGTTCAGAACATCATTTTAATCCCACGTACCGAGTTTCACGACAAAATTTGCATTTTTTGCATTTTTAATCTTTTCAATTTTTGGTCGATACACAAAATTGTTACAAGTTTATTTTTTAAATTGATAATTAGTGTGCCATGGCAACTAATAATTTGTTGATACTGGGTGATACTAATGATTTGATTGTAAACTGTAGATACTGGGCCAGAGGTGATCCCCACTGGGTTCTAAATTATAAAGGGTAATATTCCCAGAAAATCAATGTCTGGTGTGGGATTTTAGGAAACCGAATAGGTGGTCCTGGTTTCTTTAATGAATCATTGACTGCTGGTCCTGAAATTTTCTTCCTAATGAGCGACATGATATGTATTTGCAGCTAGATGGTGCATCCATCCACAATTCAAGGATGAAAAAATTCAATGATTCAAGGATGATAAAAATGCGAATTTTGTCATAAAACTGGGTACGTGTAGTTAAAATAATATTCTGAACAACCTTTTCTAGTAACTTTTTTCGATATCCCTAACGCAACGTAAAATATCAAGAATTGACCGTGTTTGTAAATTCGTAGCAAGCCGAGTTTAAAGGTCAGATTTTAGTTGAGTATCTTAAAAAATGTGACCCATCAATCTGAATGATTGTGCAAAAATTCAAATCTGTATTCCCTCAAATAGCGAAAATATGCGGGTGTCTTCATCTTAAATGCAACACACTGTATTAAATAATTCATACAAAATATAATGTTTTATATTAATTTAATATATCCTGTCGGGAACATCAAAAATACCGCGTACAAAACAATTACATATACAGGAAACTTTACCAAATTAGTTTCTAAACATTTATCAAAAACAAATATAAATATTGCTTTAAAACAAATAATAGTCTAGGACACCTCATTGAAAACGTTTAAGACCGACCCCGCCTCTCCACCGCTCCTACCAAATTAATTTAATCTTAATTTGTTCCCGTACAAATGCACAAGATTAAACTGATGAATATTTGAACTAAACTGATAAATTATGACTAAACCTCTAGAGAATTTAGAAATCATAAATATAAATAAGTGTATTTAACATTTTAAAGCCCAAAACAAGTTCATATCTACTAATAATTGTTTTATATTCTGATCAAGACCGGTAAATTTTTTGCAATTAATTAATAATAGACAATACACGACAGCAACTTGCTGCTGGGGGTTAAAGCTTGTTAAACCACCCGAAATCATATCTTAATCCAGCCGGTGGCCGATAAAACATAATCCAGCCTATTACAAAAGCCGTTACGACGAGAGATAAGATGACGCCAGCTCGACCCTCTAAGGTCAGACCCAATCATTAAGATTAAGACCAATTAAGGGCTTTTGCTCTCGCGGGACTATTATACTTAACTAAAGACAGGCTCTATAAAATATATGATTTAGGACCTGTATCCAAGCAATTACGTATTAAAACCTTAACAATAAAGTCTCTTTGTCTTTAAATAAGTCGATTAAAATAATCGTTCAATAGAACGAAAATAATTATAAGATAAACCTGCCTAATATTATATTACAAATCAACCGAAAGAACAAATATATATTCTACTGGGTGTAAAAGGAATAACTTTCGTAAATTTAACCAACGATTCTTAACAACATTTTGAAGAAAACAGTCCCTAACAATATAGGTAAAAAATAGTCCCACCTCGTATGTGAATAAGCCTATATGGCAAATAATCGAATATTATTTGACGAATAAACGAATGAACATTGTTAAAACAATTTTTTAAAAATTAAGAATCAGCCATCAGCCAAAAAATTAAAGTGGTCACATCGTATTGACTAACTGGGATGATCCCAACGACAAAAATTGTTTGTTGACAAAAATTATTTCAGTGTGTATATTTAAATTCAATTTAAGGCCAAAATTGTAACGATATGCTTCTTATTTACGAAGAAGCTGTTACCAACCTGATTAGAAATATACTAGGAATTTTTCCACTAGAACGGCGCCAGGCTTGCACAGATTCAAATGGTGGACATTTTGTACATTTAATACAATAAAACAATTAATCAAGTATTTCTTACTGTGACATGAAAAATAAAAAAGAGAAAGGAAGCAAAATCGAAATTTAATAATTTTTCACAATAACAAGTATGGAGGCGCCGGGTATCGATCCCGGTACCTCTCGCATGCTAAGCGAGCGCTCTACCATCTGAGCTACGCCCTCTGATATCAAAAACATCCGACACTTTGTAACCCAAAAGAGAAAGGAATCAAAATCGAAATGTAACAATTTTTCACAATAAAAAGTATGGAGGCGCCGGGTATCAATCCCGGTACCTCTCGCATGCTAAGCGAGCGCTCTACCATCTGAGCTACGCCCCCTGATATCAAAAACATCTGATTGTAATCCAAAAGAGAAAGGAATTAAAATCGAAATGTAACAATTTTTCACAATAAAAAGTATGGAGGCGCCGGGTATCGATCCCGGTACCTCTCGCATGCTAAGCGAGCGCTCTACCATCTGAGCTACGCCCCCCGATATCAAAAATATCCGACACTTTGTATCCCAAAAGAGAAAGGAATCAAAATCGAAATGTAACAATTTTTCACAATAAAAAGTATGGAGGCGCCGGGTATCAATCCCGGTACCTCTCGCATGCTAAGCGAGCGCTCTACCATCTGAGCTACGCCCCCTGATATCAAAAACATCTGATCGTAACCCAAATGAGAAAGGAATCAAAATCGAAATGTAACAATTTTTCACAATAAAAAGTATGGAGGCGCCGGGTATCGATCCCGGTACCTCTCGCATGCTAAGCGAGCGCTCTACCATCTGAGCTACGCCCCCTGATATCAAAAATATCCGACACTTTGTATCCCAAAAGAGAAAGCAATCAAAATCGAAATTTAACAATTTTTCACAATAAAAAAATCTGGAGGCGCCGGGCATCGATCCCGGTACCTCTCGCATGCTAAGCGAGCGCTCTATCATCTGAGCTACGCCCCCTGATATCAAAAACATCTGATTGTAATCCAAAAGAGAAAGGAATTAAAATCGAAATGTAACAATTTTTCACAATAAAAAGTATGGAGGCGCCAGGCATCGATCCCGGTACCTCTCGCATGCTAAGCGAGCGCTCTACCATCTGAGCTACGCCCCCTGATATCAAAAACATCTGATCGTAACCCAAATGAGAAAGGAATCAAAATCGAAATGTAACAATTTTTCACAATAAAAAGTATGGAGGCGCCGGGTATCGATCCCGGTACCTCTCGCATGCTAAGCGAGCGCTCTACCATCTGAGCTACGCCCCCTGATATCAAAAATATCCGACACTTTGTATCCCAAAAGAGAAAGCAATCAAAATCGAAATTTAACAATTTTTCACAATAAAAAAATCTGGAGGCGCCGGGCATCGATCCCGGTACCTCTCGCATGCTAAGCGAGCGCTCTACCATCTGAGCTACGCTCCCTGATATCAAAAACATCTGATCGTAACCCAAAAGAGAAAGGAATCAAAATCGAAATGTAACAATTTTTCACAATAAAAAGTATGGAGGCGCCGGGCATCGATCCCGGTACCTCTCGCATGCTAAGCGAGCGCTCTACCATCTGAGCTACGCCCCCTGATATCAAAAATATCTGATTGTAACCCAAAAGAGAAAGGAATCAAAATCGAAATGTAACAATTTTTCACAATAAAAAGTATGGAGGCGCCGGGTATCGATCCCGGTACCTCTCGCATGCTAAGCGAGCGCTCTACCATCTGAGCTACGCCCCCCGATATCAAAAATATCCGGACACCATCTGAGCTACGCCCCCTGATATCAAAAACATCTGATCGTAACCCAAAAGAGAAAGGAATCAAAATCGAAATGTAACAATTTTTCACAATAAAAAGTATGGAGGCGCCGGGTATCGATCCCGGTACCTCTCGCATGCTAAGCGAGCGCTCTACCATCTGAGCTACGCCCCCTGATATCAAAAATATCCGACACTTTGTATCCCAAAAGAGAAAGCAATCAAAATCGAAATTTAACAATTTTTCACAATAAAAAGTATGGAGGCGCCGGGTATCGATCCCGGTACCTCTCGCATGCTAAGCGAGCGCTCTACCATCTGAGCTACGCCCCCTGATATCAAAAATATCCGACACTTTGTATCCCAAAAGAGAAAGCAATCAAAATCGAAATTTAACAATTTTTCACAATAAAAAAATCTGGAGGCGCCGGGTATCGATCCCGGTACCTCTCGCATGCTAAGCGAGCGCTCTACCATCTGAGCTACGCCCCCTGATATCAAAAATATCCGACACTTTATATCCCAAAAGAGAAAGGAATCAAAATCGAAATTTAACAATTTTTCACAATAAAAAAAAACCTGGAGGCACCGGGCATCGATCGCGGTGCCTCTCGCATGCTAAGCGAACGCTCTACCATCTGTGCTACGCCCCCTGATATCAAAAACATCTGATCGTAACCCAAAAGAGAAAGGAATCAAAATCGAAATGTAACAATTTTTCACAATAAAAAGTATGGAGGCGCCGGGTATCGATCCCGGTACCTCTCGCATGCTAAGCGAGCGCTCTACCATCTGAGCTACGCCCCCTGATATCAAAAATATCCGACACTTTGTATCCCAAAAGAGAAAGCATTCAAAATCGAAATTTAACAATTTTTCACAATAAAAAGTATGGAGGCGCCGGGTATCGATCCCGGTACCTCTCGCATGCTAAGCGAGCGCTCTACCATCTGAGCTACGCCCCCTGATATCAAAAATATCCGACACTTTGTATCCCAAAAGAGAAAGCAATCAAAATCGAAATTTAACAATTTTTCACAATAAAAAAATCTGGAGGCGCCGGGTATCGATCCCGGTACCTCTCGCATGCTAAGCGAGCGCTCTACCATCTGAGCTACGCCCCCTGATATCAAAAATATCCGACACTTTATATCCCAAAAGAGAAAGGAATCAAAATCGAAATTTAACAATTTTTCACAATAAAAAAAAACCTGGAGGCGCCGGGGATCGATCCCGGTACCTCTCGCATGCTAAGCGAGCGCTCTACCATCTGAGCTACGCCCCCCATTACAGAAAAATATAAAACTGCAATCGTAACGCTTGCATTAAAGGAAAAATTACAAAATCATTCCATGCCTTGTACTAGTTGGGTGTGGCCGCAAAGGAATTCATTTTATGTGTGTCACATAAGTGCCGACGAATTAACTGGTCGCTTTCTATCTGTTTTAATGTACAAATCTTACACGACAATATTTCTGATATTGTTAGTTGTAAAAAAAATACGTTTTAGTAAAATAGTAAAGTTGGAGAATAACCAGAATATCAATATGAACCCTCTGGTCACAGGGTGAACCTTGAGGTAACATATATTTACACAAAAGCCATATAAAATAACGTTCGTTAAACTATCAATTTCAAACTTCCTTATTAGAACAATTCTAAATTAACATCATATTATGCTAAAGGTAATATTTTAAGACTCTTACATAACGAAACAAAAAAGAATAAGGAGGAATGTTACTATACGAAATCAAAGCAACTTGTTTATGTACGCGTGTCGTAAAGTGGCATCGCGACAGAAAGGTGAAAATATTGTTGAGCAGTTTTTTCCGTTTCGGGTACACAACCTTAAAAATTCTCCAAAAACTCGTAGACTGTCAAATGTTTGAAATAAAAGTGTGTGGTGTTATATAGTTAGTTCGGAAATGTGATTAACATGGGTCAATTTATAAAACAAAAACGGTAAGCGTATTTTGCATTATATCAACTATATACACTACAGTTCAAAACTTTAAGACCGCCTTTAAAACTTATTATTATTTTTCCGAACTCCATAACATTGATTATAGTTTATTATTAATATATTGTATTTGTACCATCAGAAATAGGTTTATAATTCTTTATCGAAGATAAAAATGAAAATAAAAATACAGCTGAATTATCGTGTCCACTTTACTTATTATTCTATGATGACAATTAGTCCCGTGTTTACGAATCCCTTTTTCTTTTTGTTCATTATTCAGAATCAATTCCCTATTATTCATGGTATCTGGGGGTCTGGGGGTATCTGGGGGTCTCCCTATTCTGGAATAAATTCGTTAATAAATAAATGGGGGCGTGTTCGAAAAAACGCTCGAACACTTCGATTGGTATTTTAATATGCGTATTTTTTTCAACATTTTTTTTTATACAGGGTGTGTCATGTAACAGTGGCCAATACCAACTTTGTTATTTTAAATACAACACCCTGTATATTATTTAATTTTTGGATTCTTCAGGAACTTCTAGACATATTTCATGTAAAATATCCTAGACTTATCTTCAACTGTTTCGGAAATATTAAGTGTTTTCAGATTTATTGCAAAGATTAACTGATTTTTTTTATTTTTTTTTTGAAAATTATTTGATTACAGAAATTCGCTACAACACACAATAGAAATATGGTATTGGCCTCTGTTACATGACACACCCTGTATAAAAGGTTTTCGTTGGAAAAAATGCGCAACTACACTTTTTTTAACACTGTAAACAAAATTGTGGAAATTTCAAGACTATTTAGTTTTTGTATAATTTTTTTATTTAAAACATTTAATGTAACAAATGCTCGAATTGTGAACCCTGGACGTCCTGGCAACACCCCAACCTCAAGTAAAACTGATTCCTGGCATTATTTAATGTTTGTGGCGTATTTGACCTAATGCTGTCGGTAATGCGTCCTCTTAAATCATTCAGATCTTGTGGCTTGATTTTGTAGATATCCCCATATATCCGCTTTTGAGATATCCCCATAAAAAAAATCCAACGGAGTGAGGTCCGGGGACCTTGGTGGCTATTCTAGTGGCCCTCTCCTCCAAATCCATCGATTTGGAAACACATTATCGAGGTACTGCCGCACATTAACTTGATAAATAGGGGGTGCTCCATCTTGTTGGAACCAAATTGTGTCGGCTAGCAATTGAGGATTTCTTCCATTAGGGTACAAATTTAAAAGATTTGGAATGAGCTGATTTTGGAGAAAGTCTAAGTAATTTACACCATTTCAATTTTGATCGAAAAATATTGGACCAATTATTTGATCTACTATAATACCGCCCAGACATTAATCTTTTCAGGCCTTTGTGTGTGAATTTCCCGCATCCAGTGAGGATTTTCTCTCGATCAATAACGACAGTTCTGGCGATTGGCATATCCATGAAGAGTAAAAGTAGATTCATCAAAAAATAAAACGTTTTCCACTCTCAGAAGGTTGTTGTCTATTCTGTGCATCATTTGTTCGCAAAACTCCATTCTCCTGTCGAAGTCGTCTTCACTAAGCTCTTGAGTAGGCTGTAGCTTATACGGATGCATTTTATTCTCTTTCAGTATTCTGGCAACCGAAGAGCGACCAACATTGTTTTCCAAGGCAACTTGTCGAGTTGAGGTATGCGGATTGTCTTGGAATGCAAGCATTACATCCAATTTTTTGTTATCGGGCAACGACACTGTTTCCTTCTTAATTTGTCTCACGTGTCCCAGTTCTCTAAATTGTTTTTCAACTTTACTTACTGTACCTTGGGATATGGGTGGTAAGTCAGGATATTTTTCCCTAAAGAGACGAATAACTTCGGCTTGAGTTCGTGTCCTATCTCCATAACCTATCATCATTAAGATAGTTATTTTATGACTCTCTGATAAATACACGATGTTTAAATCAAATGAATCACACACGTCAAAGAAAACTAATTTAAAAGGCGCGTTAATTTTTTTGACGTTTCATACAACAAATACCTACCGTTGAAAACCTGATTTTTTATCTTTGCCTATTTGCTGATAATGTTCGAAGCATTACTTAATATTTCCGAAACAGTTGAAGATAAATCTAGGATATTTTACATGAAATAGGTCTAGAATTTCCTGAAGAATCCAAAAATTAAATAATATACAGGGTGTTGTACTTAAAATAAGAAAGTTGGTATTGGCCACTGTTACATGACACACCCTATATAAAAAAAATTTGTTGAAAAAAATGCGCATCTAAAAATACCAATCGACGTGTTTGAGCGTTTTTTCGAACACGTCCCCATTTATTTATAAACGAATTTATTCCATTTGGCTGGGACACCCGGTATATATATATATATATATATATATATATATATATATATATATATATATATATATATATATATATATATATATATATATATATATATTATATGATATTATATATATACATTATGACATACGGAAGTGAAACCTGGACACTCACATCGCAAACAATTCAAAAACTTCGGGTGGCACAGAGGGGAATGGAAAGATGTATGCTTGGCATTACAAGACGAGACAGAAAGTCCTGCGCATGGATCAGGGAACAAACAAAAGTCTGTGACATTATTGGAAGAGTAAAACAGTTGAAATGGAGATGGGCAGGCCATATAGCGAGGCGATGGGACGACAGATGGACCAAGGCAATCCTGGAGTGGATACCGCTTGATCGCAAAGGTCCGCGAAGAAGACCGAAAGCACGATGGATTGATGACATCGTTAAGTATATTGGACCCGAGTGGCAGAGGAAAGCCCAGGACAGTGAAGGTTGGAAGCATGCTGAAGAGGCCTTCATCCTGCAGTGGATCGATGCGGGCTGATGATGATGATGATGATATATATATATATATATATATATATATATATATATATATATATATATATATATATATATATATATATATATATATATATATATATATATATATTTCAAGTGTTGTCAGCTTCGACTGAAGTTGGTCTCTTCCATTATCCATTATATTCCATTATCTTTTTCTACCATACTAAAAACATTTCTCAGAATGTTTTCAATTTTTTTTTACCCAACGGAAAAAAAGCTACGAATTTAAAAAAAAGGGTATTTAAAAAAAATCTTTTTTCAAATACCCATAACTTTTTCAAAAATTAACTAAAAGGGACGTTTTTTCTAAATTTGTTTTTGTTTTTCAATATACTTTTGAGAAAAAAAAACACAAAAATCAGGTGTCAAGTTTTATGAAATTTTTCAGTTTTTTCAGAAAAACCGTCAATTTTTCAAAGTTCACAATTTTTTTTCCTAAAAAACTTCGACTTATTCTGCGGCTAATGCCGCGCATCCCAGAGTGGACCGAGTTTTCTTTCTAGTTGTTTTCAATAAACAAAAATCTTGATTATTTCCAATCGTTTATTTTTTTCTTTTATAAAAACTTTGTTTTGTGTGAACATTACGCCCTAAGCCTTCAGGGCCTGTAAGAGCTTTTAAATCAATCACCAAAACACTGTGTGTTAGCAGGAACAAGTGGAACACACATCTGTGTTAGTTCAATCCATAAGAATGTTAAGTTGATGATGCTCGGTAATTATCAAATAAATTTATATTTATAAAGTGGATTAAAAAACTACATGACACCCAAGCACCTTACCTACTTACTTACTTAAGTTATGCTTAATGATATGCCTTTATACCGTTAAGTGTGGAGTTGAGGTTGTGTTTTATATATATATCTTTCCATATGTTCCTATCTTGTGTCAGTTCATTAATTTCTTCCCAAATTATGCCCCCTTTTCCAGCCTGCTCTCCAATCCCATCATTCTATGCTCTTCTTCTATCGTTGCCCTCCTATTTTATCAATTATGCGTTCAATCTGTAGATTTTCTCTAATTATTTGATTTCCGAACCTGTCTCTTTTTATTTTGTTCTCTATTTTCGTAGGGAATCTCATTTCCATTGCATTTATGCGTGTTTTATGTGTTTCTGTTAGAGTCCATGTCTCCCTACTGTACATTAGTGTTGGTGAAACTAACGTTTTAATATTACTACTGTATATATCTTATTCGGTGTTTCTTTCTTTTCAAAGAAAGTTGTCTTCGCCGCGTTAAACATTTTTCCGTTTTTCCCAGTCTATCGTTTACTTCTCCTTGCGTTCTTCCTTTGCTGTCGATTGTCTATCCAAGGTGTTTGTAACTTTTTCCTTGTTCTATTAGCTTTTCATTTAATTATATGTTACGTTCCTTGTTTTCTTTGGGTATGATCACACTCTTTGTTTTGTACTAGGTATGTAAATATGAAATCGGAATTTTTTATAGAAAATACACGTTTATAGCATGAAAATGATAAAAATATTTAATTCGAAGTATTACCCATCACTAGGTATACATTTTTTCCATCTGTCTGATAATTTGTGGATGTCACGCAAAAAATCAACGCCATTTCGCCATTTTCGCACGTTTTCGTAAGAATTGAAGCACTGCTCAGTAAGTCCGTGTCGCATCAATGCAAATTAGTAGTAATCGGACGGAGCCAAGTCTGGTGAGTAAACCGCATGCGCAAGTATTTCCCAGCTAAACGCCTCAATCGTTTTCTTGACCAGTTTTGCTGAATGGTGATGCATTATCATGAAGCAAATTCACTTTGTGTTGCCTTTTTTTGCCATTCTGATGTTTTTTCACGCAAAGCTTGATTCAAATCGATCATTTATTGTCGGTAGCGTTCAGTGTTAATAGTTTCGTCAGGTTTTAGCAGCTTATATAATAGATCACACCCTTCAAATCCCAACAAATACAGAGCATTCCATTCATAATTTGGTATTGCAGTGGATATAGATGGTTCGCCTCGAGTTACCCATGGCCTTTTACGCTTAGGATTCTCAAAATATATCAACTTTTCACCACCAGTCACAATTCCACGGGGAAATTATTTTCTTTTGTACCTGACGAGCAGCATTTCGTAAGTGGTTTTTCGGTTTTCCTGTTGCCTTTCATTCAGTTCATGTGGAACCCATTTTCCCATCTTCTGGATATTTTCCATGGCTTTCAAACGCGAGTTGTTGTGTATGAACGTCATCCTCATGCAACAATGCTTGCAATTCGCTGTCTTCAATATTCTTCGGTGGTTTTCCATGTTCTTTGTTTTTCACGTCAAAATACGCACTTTTTACATTTTTTAAACCACTCAAAACACTGTAATTTACCAAGAATATGCTCACCGTAAGCTTTGCCAAGCATTCGATGCAATTCTGCAGCAGTTTTCTTCAAATGGTAACAGAAAATCAATGCTGTCCTCAAAATGTAGTTTTCAGGCAAAAAAATCGATGCTATTATGAACTATGCTGTTGTATGAAACTTGAGTTGTTGTAAGCTAAAAATCTTTGTCAGATGTCAACAAGGAAATGGCGCCAGTGACTCGATTTGACGGTAACTACATTGACAGCTAAGGATATCTGTGAGCAAATTCCGGTTTCATATTTACAGACCTGGTATATATTTATTTTCACCTTTATTTGTTTCAAGTCTTCGTTCAAAATTTCTAAGTTGTATTGAAGGTTCTTCTCTGTAACAGTGCGAATTGCGTTGACACATGGGACATGATTACACCCAAAAATTAAACAAAGTTCACAAATTGGGTTTCATAAAAAAACCATTTTTTTTCCTTATAATTAAAAAGTTATATTAAATTGAAAATAAATTTTTAAACCTAGTTTCGATGACGCGCAGACGGTTCCCGAAAAAAAAACTCGAACGTATGCGACCTCACAATATTAACGAAGCCGTTTCGAGTCTCCGGTAAATAAAACAATTTATCGATCTTAGTCATTGTTCTATAGGTTTAGCCTATATATTTGACTGCATATGATGGTTTGCCAGCGATTTGAAAATATACTTGTTTTTAATTGTTATTTACGCTTTCGGGTGCTATTTTCGACGTTATACTCTTTACATAAGATATATAGGCTCAAAGGTAAGTTCAGAATAAAATATTGAAATTAGATTGGATAGATCTTAGTATGGGCGCAAAGGAAGGCTAACAACAACAAGCGCCTCTAATTGTACTTCGCGTGGTCCACCAGGGCCCATACGTGAATAATAATAATAATAAAATAAACCATACCAACATCAGAATAATACAATGCCGTTGCCCCAACAACAATCAAAGCCAGCACCCTATTTCCAACATCATCTAACTTTATTTCTCTCGTTGGGCCCCCGACTGTTTTGTATATATATTGTTTCTGTTCCACATATTCCTTCTTTATTGATATTTTTAACGAATCCCATTTGCTACTCAACATTTCGGCAGTTCTTTCTGTACCACAAACTGCATTGAACCTTCCTTCAATCAGTCTCCAGTTTATATCTTTGGTATTATTGGAAAGGGTGTCTGTTTTCTTCCACTCTGGAATAGATTAATGCGAGGATCACCGGCACTATTACTATGTTGCCTCAACCAAGTCCACTAACAGAACAAATTCGTCAATAGTGAAATTATTGCACCGCTTTTTCTCCATTTTAATAAGATGAAACAATATTTTTATAAATCCAATAAAACAATTTTATACTTTGATATCTATCACTTTTATTTTTAAATTGTGCGAGTATAGTTTCGTAAAACGATGTTACATTCTCAAGCACTACTTTAAAACTAAGGTATTACAACTGTTTGTCCTATGTACCTATGTTTACACTTTTATTGGGGTGAATTTTTTTACAATATTTTAAATAGTAGGGAATTCCAGAGATCTGTCTAATCATTTAATAGCTGTCTAGTCGGGTCTTTATTATATTTACAAATTTCAATTGCTTCTAAATTGTTTAATTTTTTACTTTTTGGCGCTGTACTGTACCATGTACCGTAAATCGTTTTACGAAACTATAGTCATACAAATTTAAAAATACAAATGATAGATAACAAAGTATAAAATTGTTTTATTCGATTTAAAAAATGAACTATCACAAAGTAACAGACAAATCAATCAATAAAATTTTTATAATTTCCAAACCGTTGGACTATAAAATGTTATAATTTCCCACGCCTTCAACTGTCAACGATGGCGCAATTCCACCTACTATTTTAACATATACCTAAAGGCGTTGTAAGTAACAGGCCAACACCAGATATACTGAGAATAACACCTGGTATAACTTATTCCGAGTATAACTGTTCGCAGTTTATACTTGGTTTATACTTACATTGTAGAACCGGCCCTAAATGGCTCAAGCGAGATGAAATTTCTAGGTTAATAGTTGAAAAACGGCGGTAAATTTAAATCCCAAGTATACCCTATTGCCGTTTTGCAAATTGATTTATCTATAACGATTTTTGTGTTTTCGATAATTTGACAGTTTCAGCAATTTTTCTGCCCGCTGCCAGCTTTCCAAACTACAACTAAACACGAAAAAGTCACTTTCGTATACGCGAATGTATCACGAATAGTCCCCTTTTCGGCGAGAATAAATGTCGAAAAAATAAAGCCCTCTATTGGCATACTTATTTATGATCATCATAAAAAGCAAATACGGGCGCATCCGACCGGGAAATCTTTATTTTCAGGCTAAACCGAACAAAGTGCAAAAAGTTGAGAAATATTTCGAACTACACTGTGTTAAAATTTTAGACATACAAAAAACTACAGCAGAATGCATTTTTACTCACTGAACGGAAGACGTTTCTCAAGAAAAAACATACTTTAAATGTTAATGGATTTTAAATGCGTCAAAATGTTATAGACACCTTCAGTTTTAGAGGAAAACGAAGAGTTAATAAGAGAAAAACAAAAACAAGAAACATAAATATTTTGTCGTACAACTGTTATATTTTTTGTTATGGAATTTCTTCCCATGAAGCCTGAATACACTATAAACTCTTCTAAAAAACATCTCCGAGACATTTTCAATGATATTCAAATCTGGAGAGACAGCAGAACGCATACATCTCTCCATTCCAGGGTCCAGGTTCAGGTCCAGGTTTCACTTCCGTATGTCATAACTGGTAGAACGTACTGATCGAAGACTTTTCTCTTCAGGCAAAGTGGGAGTCTGCCCTTAAACACAATGTTGAGCCTGCCAGCCACATTTAACACGGCGTTCCATCTCCCGGGCGGCATTCCCCTCCATTGATCCTCTGCCCAAGATATATAAAGCTGTCCACAATTTCTAAATCCCTTCCAAAAACTGGAATTCTCCTGTCCTGAGCGAAGTTATTGAACATAACCTGGCTCTTTTTCAGGTTTATTTTCAAGCCAAATGGTTCGCCAGCACTTTGCAGTCTTGTATGCATCTTTGCAGCTCCTCTGGGTCTTGTGAAAGGAGAACGATATCATCTGCAAATCTAAGGTGGTATAAGTTTGCACCATTGATTTTTACACCATCCTATTCCCAATCCAGTTTACGGAATACTTCTTCAAGGTCAGCCACGTAAAGAATAGGCGATATGGCGTCACCCTGCCATACACCTTGTTCTACATTAATATCCACTTCAAGATCATTAAGGTGAATTGTGGCTGTAGCTCCATCATATATCGATCCTAATATGTTTACATATGTTTTACCCACCCCTTGGCTAAGCAGTGCATCCATTATTGCATGCTTTGAGATGGAGTCAAATGCTTTCTTGTAGTCGATAAAAGCCAAGCACAGTGGCATGGTGTATTCGTTGTGCCTTTCTATGGCCTGCTATACAATCTGGATGTGATCCATTGTACTGAATCCACTTCTGAATCCTGCTTGTTCTCTTGGTTGTGCGTCTTTCAGTTTTTTTTAATATTCTTTTAGAAATTATCTTAGTGAAAACTTTGTACATTACTGATAGGAGGCTTCTTGGACGGTAGTTCTTTAAATCTTCCTGTGCTCCCTTTTTATGTAAAATAATTACTTCTGCATTTTTCCGTAAGTCATTTTCCGTAAGGCATTTTGAGGAAAATTTTGCCAGTGTTTAATGTAATGTCCGACCACCAGCTTTTAGCATTTCGACAGTTACACTGTCCTTTCCTGGAGCCTTCCCATTTTTCATCGATTCTATTGCATTTGTTACTTCATCCACTAGGATATCTGGCATTTGTTCTTCCGTGGGTATTGTTGTCTTTGGGGTTCTGATCTTCATATAACTGGGAATAAAATTTTCTGACAACCTCTAACATTTGCGTACGCGCTCTACATAGTGTGCCAAACTCACGCCTTAAGGCATATATTTGCGTTCTTTTATTTTTCAGCTTCTGTTTAGCCTTGTTAATTCCTTTGTTTACTACCACGGTTTTTTGCACTAGCTGCATGTTGAATTGGCTCATGTCCTCTCTGATACGTTTTCTTATAGTTTTGCACAGCTCAGTGTACTCGACCCTGCCGAAAGGACTACCTACATTTCTCATTGCCCGCCGTTTCTTCATTAAATCAATGGTCTCACTGGAGATTTTTGTCTGTTTGAGACATTTTTCTTCTAGTGCTATTGAAGCAACTCTTTGAAGCACATTGTTGGCGATTTCTTCATATTGAACTTATAGTTCCACTTCCTCCGGATCTTGTAACACAGCAAACCGGTTTGACAAAACAATCTCAAAATCGCTTCCTGTCTCTAGCAGTTTCCCAGAATCCACTTTGCCCTTCTTTGATCTTACCATTCTTTCGCGTTCTCTTCGACAGTTAATCCTAACTTTTGCTCATACCATTCGGTGGTCACTTCCAACATTAAAATGGTTAAGGACAGTACAATTGGTAAATATTGTTTTATCGTTGGTCATGATGTAGTCAATTTCACTTGTGAGCCCAGATGGACTTTTCCATGTCCATTTTCTGTTGATATTTTTCTTATAGAAAGAATTCATAATATATAGTTCTTGTCCTTCAGCAAAATCAACCAATCTGTCACCTCTATTATCTCGCTCACCAGTTCCACATGGGCCAGTTGCATTTTCGTCAGTTCTTGTGGTTCCAATTCTGGCATTAAAATCACCCATAATGATTTTGTACCTACATTTCTCCTTGTATAAAAGCTGGGCCACATAATCATAAAATTCCTCAATTTCCATATCCCCATGGCTTATAGTTAGTGCATAAGCTTGGACGATTTGAAGCCTAAATTTTTTATTCAGCTGAATGAAGCACTGGGCTAGTCGGTCAGATATACTTTCAAATTTTACTGCACTGTCCTTCAGCTTTCGATTGATGAGGAGTCCAATTTCGTCACATCGGCCATTTTCCGTACCTTGAGTGTAGAATACGTGTCCTGTTGGTTCCAGTTTGATTAACTCTTCACCTTTTCGTCGTGTATATACTTGTTTTACTGCTGACCGCAAGCCCGAACACAACCAATTTCCCCAAGAAAAAAACTATATATATATATATATATATATATATATATATATATATATATATATATATATATATATATATATATATATATATATATATACATACATATATACATATATACACTAGAAATTGAAGAGCTAAGAAAAGTAAACATGGAAATTAATATCGACAAAACCAAAACAATGGAGATTGCAGGCACAAAAATTAAACATAAAATTATACTTGATGGGAAGGTAATGGAGCAAGTCAAAAACTATAAGTATTTGGGCACAATAATAAAAGATAACGGAAAAATGGATGGTGAAATGAACGAAAAAATGGAAAAAGCAGACAAACTATACAACACTCCAACAATAACAATTCTAGGAAAAAGACAGTTACCGAAAGAGGTAAAAGTACATGTGCATTAAAAAGTAATGGAGACATCAATGATAAAAGGCAGCGAATCTTGGACCTTAACAAAGAGAGACAAAAGCAGAATTACAGCTGTATAAATGAGATTCCTACGCAAAATAGAGAGAATTACAAGAAGGGATACACTGAAAAATGAAAATTGAAAAATAGAGAGCGAAATTTCGAATACGAAAAGCGAAAAAACGAGGAAAAATACAGTTGGACGCCCAAGACTGAGATGCGAAGAAGAAGTGGCAGAAAAACGAGGAATTCCTTGGAATGAGGCCAGAAACTGGACAGGAACTCATGGAGGTTAAAATTCGTGAAACACCATCATCTTACATTTTTCAAATTTGTCCATGAGTGAACGACGGCCAGGATTGAATTCGCTAAAACAGTGATATACAGTGGTTTTAGATGGTGCTTTATCGCCACAAGTAGAAGTAAGTTTATCAATGCACTGTTGATGAGGTAATCCACATCGAGTCGTAGTAAATGATCGCACGAAAATTCTTACGAGTTAATACCATGTTTTAGCTGAAATTTTCATGTCACTAAACAACACAACTAATTAAATAACAAATATCTGAGTACGTATACAGTCAACAACGTCAAACTAGTCAAACTTTGCTATGTATATGTCAGATGGTGCCTACCAACACCATTGCTGCCAATATCGGATACACAAACAGCGATCCTCGTAGCTCTTTATTCCATCCTGTTTTTGTGACGAGGTGACAAAAGGTATTGTCACTTTAAGCACTATAACTTGACAATCCGTCGATCGATTCTCATGACGGTAGTCTCGTTTTATACAGGAGATATTCAGCTTTCAGATAGCGACACTAAAATATTATTTCCATCTGCATTTATTAGACCAGGCCAACAATATTCTTCACCATTAACAGTAACACGATTTTCATCATTATTAAAAAAAAAATAAGGTCCTATAACTCATTCAGCCCAAAAACCACATCAAATTGTGATTTTCGGAGGACGAAGAGGGAACTCCTGAATCCGTAAGGATTTTCATCGACGCGCAGTTTTATTTGTCCACAAAAGTACAGTTTGTTAACAGAAGTTTGTTAAGCCAGAAGTACACGTCGCCGGTAAAGATTATTTTCCCCCAAAGTGAGGGGGGGGGGGGGGTCGCCTTCCAATTTCTACGTACATACTGTCGAATGGTCAATCTTTCCATGGTTAATTTACATAATGTACTGAACACATCAGTCGCTGCTATTACGTTTAAAGTTCTAACACTCTTATTAAAAAACTCTTTACAATAAAGTGGAAATTAAAAAACTTTCATTAAACATACCTACAAATATATTCAAGAGATCGTAAAAAATGCAAGCCTATCTTCAAATTTGTGGATAGTCCTTTTGGTCATGCAAGCACTGCTTTTAAAGAAAAACCCCGACTTTTAACCGTTTTTATTCGCAAGGCATACAAACGACTTGATTTTGTGCCGGATAAATCTTCCGTCTGGGAGATTTTAAGACCGTCCATTAAAATAATTTTATGGAAGCCACGTTGAAAATACGATGTAAAAAATATTAAACGACGTCTAACAAAGTGAACGCCTCATAAAATTAGATGTAATAACGTTGTAAAATAAAAAGATGAGTTTTATTTATATTAAAATAAAAAATATATTTAAATCAATACTAATTTGTACGTGAGGATTTTGAAATTGTAAGTAGTGTAAAATGCAAAAAAACAACTAATATCACCATCATCATAACCGTTCAATCCCTCAGGACTATGGTTAACCTTTACAAACGTTTTTTTACTCCTGTTATTTTTTTTACTGCTAAAGAGATCTGCAATCTGCCTAGAGCGCAATAAGCGTTTGTTTTGACTAGAGAGATCACTCCAGTGAGTGATCTCCTTTAAAAATTATTATCTAAATCTTAAATCTAGAGTACATTTGTCTATTCAGTCTTAAGATTAACTTATCTGAGTCTTGTATTCAAGTCTGATCGCAGCAGATGTTTTAGCATACGCACTTTACTGTTATAACACACATTCAACTGATTAGTGGATTCCAGAGAGATATCATGTTGAATGACCTCGTTGTGGACGTAATAAAGTCCGTCTACGATGGCTCGTAATACCTTGTTCTGGAACCTTTGCAGGATGTTAATGTTGGAGTCACAGGCCGTACCCCACAGCTGAAGTCCAAACGGGTTTAAGAATAGATTTGTATAGCAATACCTTGTTGTGTAAGGATAATTTCGAGTTACGGCCAATGAGCCAATACATATGACTAGTTTGAGTCATATTCTTCCTCTAATTCTTCATTTATTTTACGTCTCGTTTCTCAATCTTTTGTTATGCCTGGCAGGGGCGCACAGTGGCAGTTTTAGCAGTTTAGGCGATATAAATTAAAAATGTTTTTTAAAACAAAATTTTAATATTTTTTTGTTTTGAAAAATTCTTTAATATTGTAATAATGATTAATGTTTGCTAATTAATCCCCTATAGACATATTTATTTTACAATTTATACAAACTTAAATTAAAATAAATAAAAAATAAATCGGTGAAATAAATACCTACTCCTTTTCTAAGTTTTTGCAACAATAGAAAATGACCTATATTTTGTAATAAGTATTATTATACTTCTATACTATTACACTGCTTTAATATTTACTTTTTAATTATTTAAATATTTAGGAATATATTTTAAAAATATTTTTGAGAAAAAAAAAGAACTTTCAGATAGTAATATGTATTAAGTATTTCTAGTCTAGTCTAGTCTGGGGGGTTTAAGTCCGGGGATCGAGCAGGCCATGCGTGTGGCCCACTTCGACCAATCCAGCGATATCCGTATGTTGCTGTTAAAAAATCACGAGCAATCAAACTGAAATGTGGTGGTGCACCATCGTGCATAAACCACATTTCATGCCTTGTTGCCAATGGTACATCTTCCAGAAACTCAGGCAGCGTTGCTTCCAAAAAGTTGCGATACACCTCGCCAGTAACTCTTTGTGATAGAAATACCGGTCCAATTAGATAGTCACCTACAATTCCAAACCAAACGTTCAACGAGAACTGATGTTGAAAACTATTTCCGCATGCCTCATGCGGATTTTCATCTGCCCATACATGGTTATTATGAAAATTCTTTATTGCGTTTCTTGCGAAAGTGGCTTCATCGGTGAAGAGAATTTGTGTCAGGAATAGAGGGATGCGAAGTAAAGTTTGCAATATCCATTGACATAATGCAATACGTGGAGGAAAATCAACATCGGGTAGTAGTAGGCTGAACGCGCTGAATGTGGTATGGATACAACAAATTGTCCTTAAGAATTTTCCAAACTGTCCAGTGACTCACATTCAAAGTATTTGCAATTTTTCGCGTAGAACTGCCAAGCTCTTCCGCTATCATGTTCACCACATTCTGTTCCAATTGTACCGTTCTTACAGTCAGTGATCTTCCTGACCCTTCAGTTCGTTTCAATGTGCCTGCTTCACGAAGACGTGATGAATGTTTCCGAAGATTTTTCGACCGGGGACATTACGGGCTGGAAATCGTTCACTGCACAATCATCTAGCTTGTAATGCATTGCCATCAGCAAGTTCATACATGAAGTGAATGTCAGTCATCTCGGCGTTTGTATACATTATGATAGAGGACTTCACTCACTATTTAAGACACGTCAAACAGCCAAACGTCACTCAATCTATGTAAACAAATGCGACCGATGAAATCCACTTACTAGATAAAACAGCCGTTTCAAGTGATCGAGATAGAAAAAAAAAATTTTTGTACTTGTTAAACTCATTGACGTACACCCTACTTTTATTTACATTAATGATTTCAACAAATATCGAATATGGTTGTTGCAAATTTTGTTCGCTCTGTATCTTCGAAACAAAGGGGTTTTTCAAAAATCATCATAGGACACAATATTCTTAGAGTAGGACAAGGAATAACCCCTTGCATTTTTGCCGCATGTTTACCTTGTATAATTTGGAGGAGTAACCAAAAGTATCCCAGTCAAATTGAACAATATAGTGAACAATTAGTGAGATGGGGTAGAAAACATCCTGGTGGTGGAAAAGGGACAAGATGGGAAGATTTTCTTTTAAAGCCATAATGGCACGGTAGTCGGCTCGTTCTTTACCCAATATGCCTGCATGGCCAGAGATCCAAAGGAATATTACTACCGACCCTCTAGGATTCCTGAATGAGGGAAAGAATGTTTACAACAAGAGGCGAAAAATGGGGAGAAACTTAATAATTGAAGAGAACTTAAGGAAGCAGAGCAGATAAACCAATTTGATGTTCTACGGGAAATGGCTGTCTAATGGCTAAAAATTTAACAAAAAGGCGAAAAACACATGTAAAATTATCAAGGACGAATGCCGAACTCAGTCCATTCCTCGACTGGGTGATGAATCATCCCTCGAATAATTTTAGTGAAAATGGTAGCAGGAGAACCAGAAAACGGTTGAAATTAGGGGCACAACGCAGAAGTAACCATGGCAGGTTGTGGAGGAAAGTTATTGGGTGACAGGGGGCAAGGAAATACCAGAGTCGAGGATACTCGGCCGTTTTGGACTACCTTCGAAATTTATTTATGAAAAAGTAATCCATTAGATTAAATTTTATAGACCATTTACGCAAATGTTACTCTACATACCATTCACTTGTATGATACAAAAAACGTACTGTCCACTAGGCCGATTGCGGAACTCTCGAAGAGTTAAATAAAAAAAATTGAACATAGTATTTTACAGGGTTATCCATTCATGATTCGAAAAATACAGCCCTGTATTTTGACAATTGTCAAACTTAAATGTCATCCAAAGTGTTATTTGTTTAGTTTAAGGTTTGCCATTTTACAATACGGATCGTTTAACCACCGGCCAACGCATGAGAGTTGTTAAAAGTTTTTGCAAAAATGTTGATTCTGCCATAGCCCCGTTTCGCGAGAAAAATGTGGTCGCCATAATCGTCCTTCTGAGAGCACAATTTCTACACAGCACAAGAGTCAATAAAAATTTAAAAATACTGGATCTGTTATGAACGTGGTAAGGTATGTGCATTACCGTAACGCTCGATCGATGGAGATTACCGCTGCTGTTAGTGAAAGTAGGGCTGATGACCCAAATTTATCGATTTTTCTGCGTTCACAGTCTGTGGGCTTGTCTTACGGCACATGATGGCGCTTTTTGCACTTGATCTTGCATCTTCATTCTTACAAAGTTCAACTCACGCAAGAAATAAAGCCCGTCGACCATGGAATGCGCCGAGGATACGTCTAATGGGTGCTTGAACATGCATCTGATTTTTCGAACAAAATTTTCTCCACCGATGAGTCTCATTTCTCGCTCGACGGATACGTAAATAAGCAAAATTGCCGTATATGGGGCTCTGAAAACACACAAGTGATTGCGAAGTGTCATTTGCATTCGCAAAAGGTGACTATTTGGTGCGCGGTATGGCCTGAAGCTGTCACTGGCCCGTACTTTTTCGAAAACGAAGAAGTGACTGTTAACGCCAATTCTCAGCGCTATATCCGTATGATAATTGATTATTTTTGGCCAGAAATTAAAGATTTCGATCTGAGCGATATGTGGTTCCAACAAGATGGCGCCATAAGCCACACAACACGACCAATTTTGGCTTTCTAGCGCGAGAAGTTCCCAGACCGGGGAACAATCATCCAGTCTTGAGCAGTTGAAAACCAATATTCGTCAAGTCATGGCCGATATATCAGCCGAAATGTCCGGAAAAGTCATCGAAAATTACCTAAAAAGGATTAGGTCATGTAAGCGGTCACGTGATACATTTAAATGACGTTTTATTCCACACTTAATGGTAAAGTCCTACCAATAAAATGAAAAAAAAAATCATAGAAATCTCATAGAATTCATTGTGTGCTTTTTTTTTATTCTTATTTCCGAATCACAAAATGGATAACTTTACTAATAGATTAGAAATACGAGCCCGAAAACAATATGATCTTCGATAAACCGAACGCTCCATAAACCGATGACGGTAATAGATTCTTGTTAAAACAAGATGGTATAAAAGTAGTAGAAAAAGAACTATAAACAAAATTAAGAAGTTTAAATTAACGTACACTGCTCGTCGCTTCAACATATTAAATTTATATTTTCGTTTTTCACTGTTCAATCTCCTTGAAAGATAAATTGCTGTTTTTGACGGCGAGATAAATAATGTCCTTAATAAGATGATTTGTTTCTATTTCCATTACACTTCCTCATACTTCTCTATAGTTCCACTCATTCCACAAAATATAAAATCACAAAACGACCACAAAAAATAAGCCCTTTACTCGCGGAAATATTTATGGACAAGATTGAAACTAGGTAAACAATTTGTATATTAGTATAGATATGTGGACGACATTTTGGCCGGCTTTATTTGTACCAACATACAACTAAGTGAATTTATAGAATATATTAATTCAATCCAAAAAAAAAACAGTTGAACAGTTACAGTTGAATTAGAAAAAACACAGTTTAAACTTCCTGGATCTAACCATTTCACGAATCTCAAACAAACATAGTTTCAAGATATTCCGCAAACTCTCTCAAACAGATACAACAATACGTAATAAATCATTACACCCACTACAACATAAATGGGCAACTTATCATAGCCTGGTACACAGACTGATCAATATTCCTTTATCAGGCGCAGATTTTAATAAGAAACTAAACACCATCAAACAAATTGTCCTAAACAATGGGTATTCAGAGAGAACAATAGATAGCATTCTAAAAAGAAAACTGTACAAAAAAGCTGTCTCTGAAATAAATACACAAAACAATAAAAACGACAATTAACAACAATTTGGTAAATCATCGAAAAATATTGAAAAATTATTATACAAAAACAAGTTCAATAAAACCAATAACAACCTTGGAAAATACAGGGTGTTTGGTACAACGTTTGCCAAATTAAAATGACCGATAGGAGGGCTCTTTTGCTATCTCCTCAGCCTCCATAAAGCATTATTGGGCCCACAGGTTTTTTTAAGTTAATTATTTAATTATTTATTTGAAAAATTCCAAAAGTCAGCATTGAGACTTGAATTTAAAAAAAAATTCTTGATATAGCCTCTAAATTATGTGTAATGTTGTAGGGTTTTATAAAAATCAAAACTAGATCTACTTTTTTTATAGACTCGCCAAGTTTTTGGAAGAAGTAAAAATAAATTTAAAGCACAATTTTAAATTGCATATTAAAAAAAAATTAAGCGATCATGGTCTTCGAATTATTTTAAAAAATCTCTGAAAAATCTCTTTCTAACGGTATGCATTCATGCCATAAAAACGTTTTACTAACTTTATTAATCTGCTAACTTTGTGTAACATACGCTAAGTAGGTAGAAAATGCTATCTCATTCTTGCGCAGTAAAGTCTGGCTGCTATCTCTTTCTTACATAGGGTACTAACGTTCCTTGGACTTGAAGTAAAAATAAAATCTTAATAATCAATGTTTTTAATTGATTAACTTTAACTAATTAAGACAAATCTTGCTCGAGTTGTCCTCTGTTGCGTATGCTCGCGCGCAATCTTCGCCTCATTTCCGCCGTAGTAGTATGTAAAAGAATTTCTTCTTTCATTATGACGAAAGCCGCCTAGTTCTCTCTAGTTTCAGTCAGTCTTCTCTAGTTTCAACTTCTGTGACGTCTACAAATTCTATTGCCCATCCCCAGATGTACAAATCCAACGGAGTTAGGTCTGGTGACCGTGGAGGCCATGGAATAGGGCCATCCCTCCCAATCCACAAATTAAGAAAAACATTCTTTAAATACTTGTATACAAAGTATATAGGAAGTTTGCAGATAGAAAAAATTGAAGCTTTGAAGTGCGGATTGAAATTGCAGCAATCTTTGTTTACGAAAGTCAATACTGAACATGAGGCCTGAACACTCGTGCCAGCTTTCGTGTGGCTCTTGAAATCGCAAAACGCAGAAAACCATTGACCGATGAAGACATGTTGAAATAATGCGTATAGTTGCCGAAGAAATGTGTCTCGAAAAGGTAAATTTATTTAAAACTGTCAGTTTGTCAGCAAACACCGTGGCTCGGACGGTACAAGACACCGCAGAAAATAAACCGTCTCAATAAAAATGGACATCTTGAGTCGTTTTCTGTGACCTTGGATGAGTCAATAGATGTGTCAAATACTTCTCAGGTGCTGATTTTTATTCGATGAGTAGAAAAAAGTTATGAAATGTACGAAGAACTTCTTTATAGTAATAATAATAATAATAATAATAATAATAATAACTTTTCCACTCTATACCAAAAGAGACTTACAAAACTTTTAAATACCAAACTGAACGGAGGAAACCTCATTAGAGCGATCAACGGTTGGGCGGTGCCAACTCTGACATATTCTTTTGGCATAGTTAAATGGTCAGAAACTGACCTTGATGAACTCGATAGGTTGACGCGCCGAACATTGACAAAGTTCCGATGCCTGCATCCAAACTCATCTACGAAAAGACTATACATCCCAAGAAAGTTGGGGGGTAGAGGCCTTGTAAACGTAAAAAATATCTGTCTCAATCAAGAAAATAGAATGAGAAAACACTTCCTTGATTCCAACAGTACGTTAATGAAATTGGTTGCAAATGAGGATCGGGGTTTCACCCCACTGAACCTAAATAAACAAAATCGTATTGATAACAGAACAACACTCACGGACTGTGTTCGAGAATGGAAAGGACAAACATTGCACGGAAGGTTTCCTAAGTCATTCGAAGATGACACCATTGACGAACAATTGTCTCTGAAGTGGCTGACCGATGGACTCTTGTACCCAGAAACAGAAGGTTTCGCGATATCTATTCAAGATAGGGTAACAAGAACAAAAAAACTATGAAAAGCACATACTGCATTTGGACGTAGTCGATAAGTGCAGGAAATGCGCTACTTTGGGGGAAACAATTGAGCACCTTATTGGCGATTGCCCGGCCCTTGCTCCTAATGCTTATTTAGGACGGCATAATCAGCTGGCAAAAATTATACATCAACAAATTGCAAAAAAATATTCGCTATTAGAAAATGCACCTCCTCCATATTATAAGTACTCGCCTTCTCCTGTACTTGAATCATCCGATACCATTCTTTACTGGGACAGACCAATCACTACTGATCGAACGGTTGATTATAACAGGCCGGATATTGTTCTAATCAACAAAAAGGACAAGAGGGCTTTTATAATTGACATCGCAGTGCCACTATCTCACAACATTAGAAAAACTGAGATAGAAAAATCCACAAAGTATGAAAATCTGGCATACGACTTGAAGAACCAGTGGAAACTGAGTAAGGTAGATGTAGTGCCCTTCGTTATATCCGCCGAATGCCTGATAAGTAAGAGATTTTCAAAGAACCTCGAGAGCCTCGGGATCTCGAGATCGATTGCCATAGTGGGACAGCGTGCCGTGCTCTTGCAGACGTGTCACATTGTTCGTAAGATATTATGCTAGGGTGAGAGGAGCTGAATTGCTTTTTCATCTTGGCATTGGAATACCGGCCAGCATGAGCTGAGATTCTACAGTAAGGATGAGCAGAATAATAATTTATTGAATCCTCAAGACAATACAAATATGCATGGATCAAATCAAAACAAGAGCATGTACATTGCCACACTGCTGTGCATACAAAGAATATATAACATTTAAACCTACATATAAATATTTTATTCTTGATAAGGTATATAATTTAATAATTTAATAAGGTATTTATTCAATCCCCACAACAATAAAAATATCCATGATTAAGTCGGATTGACAGAATTCACAGAATGTTCAATGACACGACTCAGAAAAAATACATATGATAATCTTGCACAAATAAACATTGCATACGTAAATAAGCATTGAATCTAAATATTGATACGACATATATTCTTCTAAACTATAAAAACTTTGACTTATAAGAAATTCGCGGACTAATTTTTTAAATTCGTTGTCATTCTGAACATGCTTAAATCGTTGTGGCAACTTATTATACAGCTTCACACCACTATAGTAAACATTATGTTCCACTATCTTACATGAATGTATTGGTAAAACAAATTCATCAGAGCCTCGTGTGTCATAGTGATAAAAATCACTATTTTTTACGAATGCTACAAAATTTCGCCTAACAAAGATGATAATCTCCAAAATATATAGTGATGGTAGAGTCAAAATCCTGCATTGTTTAAAAATTGGTCGACATGTTGCCAGTAGTGACACCCCACCCATCATTCGAATTATCTTTTTTCCAATACTCATATAAAGGGAGTCCAATACTCATATAAATATTAGCTTATCCATTAATTACATGTATTTTCTACAAGGATACCAAGTTTCAAGTCAATCGGATGCATGGTTCAGTAGTTATAACGGAACATCCGTAAAAACCAGTGTAGATATCAAATCGTTCATAGATATCAATAGATATCAAATCGTTCGGGCAGAGAATAATACTGTTTCAATCACAATTACGTAAAAAATGTTTCACACATTTTAAAACAAAACAGTTTCCCGTCGATTTTGCAATCGAAGCTTCGTGTGCTTTGAAATACATTTTGATATTCGTTTCTCAGACTTTGATGTCATTGCGAATGAAATTAAGATTTTTCAGAATCCTTTTGATACTGACATTAAAACCCCGAACTTCAAATGGAAATTATTGATTTACTGTGTGAACACGAGGTTCTGTGTGAACAAATATCAAAACTCATCAATGTTGGAATTTTAAAAGTCTTCCACTGGTACAATTTGATAAATTTGCTCGTGGGTTATTTTCTGATTTTACTACTGCTTACTTGTGTAAAAAAAACATTCTCCAAAATGAAGTACACGAAGAATATTGACAGATCTGAGTTAATCGATGAGCATCTTAAATCTCTTTTAATACTTGGTACAAGTAAAATTGGTCCACAACTACAAACTATTGCCAGTGGAAAATCACATTTACATAAATCTCATTAGTATTTTTTACAAGTGGTCACGCCGCGGTATCATTCGCGTTAATTTAGCTTTTCCGTTCCTGAGGGATTTTCAGAATAAAAATCATATGAGTGATTCAGGATATATACATTCTAAACATCGATATACGTACATATACGATACTTTTTACCCCAACATAACTATCGAGAGGGAAACCGCGAGATGTTCACAAGTTTATAATTTAGTGCGATTCATTTCAGTTATTTGTTAGTTATTATGCTTAAGTTAAATTTTCTGCGTATTATACTTGTCATTAAGCTTTACCCAGCAAGTAAATAAAACTGAGTTATTATTATTATTCTGTGTTTATTTATCTAACTTATCACAGCAACAATAACAACAATAAGCAATTAGCTGTCGTGGGCCGGATTGATGACATTGGCGGGCCCGATTTGGCCCGCGGGCCCTAGTTTGGAGATTAGGTAGTTTGGGACCAGGTTTAGATGATTCAAAAGTGGTAATTTCGACTTGAAAAACAAAGAACGGTCAGGTCAACCGAAAAAATTTGAAGATGCCATAGTGCAAGTATTGTTGGAAAAAGACGATATGCAAACTCAAGAACAAATGGCAGAGAGGTTAAATGCTGGTTGTCGAACTATTTATGATTCCCTGCATGCAATGGGAAAGATTCAGAGGGCAGGAGATCACTTCAAAATTACGGAGATGTCGAAAAATGTCAGAAATCCACAAATTGCCAGAGAGATAGGAAAAATGTGGAGTTAGCAGTTGCGCATATTTTGAATTAACCATTTTTTATATTTCTCCCAAATTAAACGTTTTCTTTTTCAGAAAAAAAAGTAGAAACTATTAATCGCCACACCTGGTGGACTTTTGGACGCGAACCGCACTGAATTAAATAAACTTCTGATTTATAAAATTGATTCGATTAATATTAATTGTTTTTAATGAGGTTATCAAACTAATACTATATATTTTTGTAAAATGTCGTAGCAGCCATTTTTTTTTATTATTATTCCCGTCAAAATTGACATTTATATTTAGTAATGTTTGGTAAATATCCATGAAAATATATACAGATACGCAGCGTATACAAATTGTTCAAATTTATTATAAAAATAATGAATCTCTTTGAGTTACGTTTCGCGCCTGTGTGAAATGGTCAACATAATCGACCTACAGAGCTTATTATTCGTAATTTAATTGAAAAATTCTAATCAAATGGTAGTGTTTGTGATGATAAGAATCCAAAACGTCAAAAACCTAAATGTATTGCTGAAAACATCGATGCTGTAAACCAAACTGTGAATGAAAATCAAGAATAATCAATTACACGTCGTCCTCAAGAACTTGGGCTTTCTTAAGACACTATATAAAATATTATTCATAAAGATTTGCGTTTCAAGGCGTATAAAATTCAGTTAACCCAAGATCTTAAACCAAATGAACATTTTTTGCGTACAAATTTTGCAAATTTGGCTTTAGAGCAACTTGAAACAGATCCATTATTTCATGAAAAAATTATCTTCAGCGATGAAGCTCACTTTTCGTTATATGTCTTCGTAAATAAGTGAAATTGCAGTATTAGGAGTAAAGAAAACCCATTTGCTGTTCTTGAAACACCTTTACAACCACCAAAATTATCAATTTGGTTTATCGTCTGATGGTGTAATGGAACACCACTTATTTGAAAACGAAAATGGAAATACAGGTACTGTCAATGGAGAACGCTACAGAAACATGATTAATGATTTTTTCTGGCATGAATTAGATGATTTTGATCTCGACGAGATGTGGTTTCAACAAGATGGTATAACATGCCAATCTCTCGTGACACAATCAATTTTTTGACACAATAGTTCAATAACAATTAAAGAAAAGACAAGACAAAGAAAGAAAGAACAATTCAAGAAATGCTGATGTATACCTGGCCCCCAAGATCATGTAATTTATCTCCATTGTGTTTTTTCCCCGGGGTTATATGAAATCAGTGGTTTACACCAATAAACCACAAACACTCAGTGACCTTAAAACCAACATTATTCGCGTCATTAGTGAAATAAATGCCGATTTATGTGGCAAAGTGTTCAAAGATCGTTATTCAAGAATAGAATATTTAATAAATTCCTGAAGGGGTCATTTATTATTATAAGCTAATACATTTCATATTTGAAATTGTAGCTGTTCCTTTCTAAGGAACTCTTCAAATCCTTTTAGTGTGGTGGATCAGTCCACATTTCTTCTTGTTGCCCTTCTCATAGTTGTTGGTGAGTTTTCGCCTCTTCGACTATTTTCCTCCATCCCCTCCTGTCTGCGATCTGTCCTCTCCATCCCTCTGCGTTTACTGTTTTTATATTTTCCTCCACCTGCTGTCTCCATGTGACCCTGGGTCTCCCTCTAGGTCTGCTCTGTATTGGTTTTCATATTGTTATCTCTCTTATTGGCGTATCCCTGTCTCTTCTCATTACGTGTCCATACCATTTTATTCTTTGTGCTTTAATTGCTCTCACTATATTTTTCCTTCCCAACAAGTTGTCGATTTCAAAGTTCATCAGATTTCTGTACTCGTTGTTTCCCACTTTCTTTGCACCCATTATGGTTCTCATTATCTTACGTTCAAAAATATTTAGTTTGTCTTCCTCTTTTGATGTGAGTGTTACAGTTTCTGCGGCATATGTTACTATTGGTCTTATTATTGTTTTGTATATTCCTAATTTATTCCTTGTGCTCAATCTCCTGTCTTTCAGTAATTTCTTGTTGCTATGGAATGCTTTATATCCTTTATGTTTCTTCTCTTCTATATCAAGTCCCCTCATTCCTTCTATCTATTATGACCCCCAGATATTTAAATGCTTTTACTTCTTCAAATTTATAGTTTCCGCACTCCAAATTTCTCAGTATTATTTCATTTCTGCTGCAGTACATATACTTTGTTTTTTGCTCACTTATTTCCAGCCCTTTTTTCTTAGACTCGCGGTCAAGTATTTTTATTACGCGCTTTAGCTCTCTCTGCTCTCTAGCAATTATTGCAACATCATCCGCATATGCCACTATCTGTACAAGATGTTTATTTAATGTTCCTATATTTTCAATTCTCTGTATTATGTTATCCAATGATATTATGAATAATAGTGCCGATAACGCATCTCCCTGTCTAACCCCTTTTTTGATTTTTATGTTATTTGTCATTCCTTGTTCTGTATATATTCTTGCTTCAGACTCATTCATTGTCATACCTATCAATCTTCTAATCTTTCTTGGAACTTCGATTCTTTTTAAGACTTCCATGAGTTGTTCTCTGTTGATTTTATCGAACGCCTGCTTAAAATCCACAAAAACTATATGTGCTACCATATTATGTTCATATATCTTCTCCGTGATTTGTTTTAGTATATGTATGGCATCTACTGTCGATCTTCCTTTTCTGAAGCCGCATTGATAATTTCCTATACGTTTTTCTGTGTATATCTCCAGTCGTTCTTTTAATATGTTTGTAAGTACCTTGTATGCCGCATTTAGCAATGTAATTCCTCTATAGTTTTTGCATTGTGTCAAGTCACCCTTTTTTGGTATCGGTTTATAATGCCTGTTTTCCGTTCATCAGGTATGTGTTCTTCGCGCCATATCCGTAAAATAAGTTGGTAGATTCTTTGATGTAGTTCTTCCCCTCCATGTTTAATTAGTTCTGCGCACATTTCATCACATCCCGCAGCTCTTTTATTTTTGAGTTTTTTAATCGCTTGAGCAACTTCCACGTACTCGGGTTCTCTTACCGTCTCATTTTCTGTCTGATCCTTCTCCAGTTCTGTTCCTCCCGTCACCTCTTCATGGTTTTTTTCATCGTATATTTCTTTGAAATGTTTTTCCCATATATCATTTTCAATTACTACTGTTGCTTTCTTTATTTTGCACTTATTTACATGTTTGAAAATAGCACTCATATTTCGTTTCTTGTTTTCTTCTTCAATTTCATTTATTATTTCTCCCATCCAATTATTCTTTTTTATTGTACATAGCTTTGTGTTCACTTTTCTAATTTCTTTATATATCTTATAATCTTCCGGTTTTCTGGTTTTAGGCCACGTGTTCCTTGCTTTGTTTTTGTTTTCGATCATATTTTCACATTCTTCATCGAATCATTGCTTCTTTCTGTTGTTTTTCCTATATGATATGGTGTCTTCTGCTGCCTGTGTTATACATCCTTTTATCGCTATCCAGTCTTCTTCTATGCTGTTGCTTTCATTTATTTGATTTATTTTTTGCTTGATCGTATTTCTGTACTTCTCTCTCCATTCTTCCTGTTCAAACTTTTCTCTATTCCATCTCTTTTTTATATTTGCAGTTTTTCCGTATTTGTTTATCTTGATTTTATATTTTGCCATAACCATAAAGTGATCTGAATCGATATTAGCCCCTCGGTATGATCTTTCCTTGCAACCAGTATATGGTCGATCTGGTTTCCGTTGTCAATTCCAGGTATGTTCCATGTTACTTTATGTATCTTTTTGTGCTTAAATCTTGTACTAACATATCACTAGCCGCCGCCATATTGCATAACCTTTCGCCATTGTTGTTCGTTTCATTATGAATTGTTTGTTCACCCGCTACTTCCTTGTAACATTGTTCCTTTCCAATTTTAGCGTTGAAGTCCCCTAGTACTATCCTTATGTCATTAGTTGATATTTTATCTAGTATTTCTTCTAGTTTCTCGTAAAACTTTTGCTTCTCTTCGTCATTGTCATTTTCTGTGGGGGCGTATGCGTTAACTATCGATAAGCCTCTTGGTTCGTTTCTATTCTTATATAAGATAGTCTTCCCCCATCTGCGTCAAACTGCACGACCCTATCCTTTAAGCTATTATGTATAACAAAAGCTGTTCCCTTGTGCCCCTGCGTTGCTTCTCCTGCATAACATATAACATATTTTTCCTTATCAATATTTTCCTTCCCACACCATCTAACCTCTTGCAGGCCCGCTATACTAATTTTGTATCTCTGGAGCTCTCTTATTATCTCTTCCGTTTTCCCAGGTGCTAGCAGTGTTCTTACGTTCCAGGATGCAATTCTTATTATATCTCTTTTGATTTGTTTTCTTTTATTCTTTTTCTTTTGTTCTTCATTTTCTTTAGCCCTTTGCTCTATTATATTATTATTAATACAATATTTATTCATGTCCCTTTCCCGTGTCGTGTCGTCGTCCTTTAGTGTGCCGTTGTGTTCCGTAGCTAGTTTTTTGTTGGTGACGTTACGATGTTCTTTTTTGACTATGTCAGTTCTTCCTTGTCCCTATTCCATGCATACAATCTCCCATTCACTGTTACTTTCTTGTATCCAATTCTTACCGCTTTACCCCTACTCCTTTCATCCTGAGCTACCCTTCTTATAAGTGTGCCTATCTTTCTCTCTTCCTTAGTCATGTCGTTATTTAAAAAAATTCTCCGATCTCCATTGTCTTTCAGTTTTTTCTTGTTTTGCATTACTTTAATCTTATATTCTATGCATTTCATTTCTACCAGGCATGTTTGCGGTCCTAGTTTTCTAGCTGTTTTGATGCTTATTTTGATCTTTAGGGCTTCATTTAAAAATCTTTGGGTTTCTTCTCTTAGCGCCTCTGTTTCATTTCGCCTCTGTTCCGTTTCATTCGAGTCCGCCTTAAGTCCTGTTATGACTATATTGCCCCCTCTCCCTTCTCTGTCCAGTCTTTCCATTTTTTCACAAAGTTCATTAATTTTGTCATGCATTCTGCAGTGTTCCTTCATAATTTTTCCATTCTCAGCCTTCAGTGTGTTATTTTCCTGTTTAATTGCTTTAATTTCTTCTGCTAAACTTCTTTGTTTATGCATTATTTCTTTTATTTGTTGGGTCATTCCCTCCATCTGCAATGTCATGTTTGTCATTATCATCAGCATTTTATCCAGTTTATCTTCTTGCTTTTGTTCAGTTTTTGTGGGCGTTCTTACAATCCTTTTACTCTTCTTAAATACTGCTTCCAAGTCGTCTCCATTACGCTTCTTACTCCCCTCATCCGTGGTACAATCTTCGGAATCCATGTTCTTATATTTTACGCACTCCCCTGGTATCAATTTATTCGACAAGACGCTCCAGCCGCGTAAAGAGCTCACCCACCTCGACGGTTCGGAAGTGTTTCTCTTATCAGCTGTACGGTTTTTTGGTAGTTTTGTTAATATTGTCTGTTTTGTTAGTTGGTTTAATTTTAATACGATCCACCAAACTATATTAATACCTTTATATTTGTTTAATCCTCTTGTATTTTCTTTCTATTTCTGTTTACACACAACCTTCACTCTCACCGTCACTTTTATTGATTAATTTATTTCAGATCTTCAAATATTTAACACTATGCCTATGATACACTGTCTATAAGTCCGTCTCGCTCGCTTGTTCGACGAAAACTGTTCGACGAAGGGGTCATTTACATGAAATTATTTTTAAATAAAAATGCTATGAACCATTATTTAAAATAAAATAATTATTGATATATTTTACCGTTTTGTTTTTATTTCAAATTAAAAGAATAACAACTCTAGTCAAGGCCCATTAAGCAGCTGCAGCTGCAGCCCTCATGATGTCAAAAGTACACTATAAACTCAAACTTACTGATGAATGGTTAAACGAAATGATATGAAACATCTATCAGGTCTTAAAGACAGTCATACCAACTTAAAAATAGTTGTCTTTTGGTTAAAAATACATTACTACATAGCGATGACGAGAAATGTACTGCATTTGGTGACCACTTGGAAACACTGTTTGAGCAACAGCATTCACAACAGGCCTTTGCAAATTTGATATAAAATGAAGTGAAAGCTCACACACCACTAGTTGGTGTAGACATCAAACCTACATCGCCACAGGAGATAACGGCAGTAATTAAAAACCTATCGTCTAAAAAATGCACCGGGCCATGACCAAATACCGAATATAATACTCAAAAATGCAAGCAAAAAGCTGATTCACTTTTTAACCGTTGTTTAAAATTGGGATATTTTCCACAAACATGGAAGCACGCATACATTCTGATTTTCCCAAAGCCAGGAAAAAATCACAAATTTATTTCAAGATATAGGCCAATAAGCCTCCTATTTACAATGGCTAAACTATTTGAAAAAATTATGTACTACAGATTGAACCAAGCGATTGTCAACGAGAACATAATTCCAGGACATTCCAAACAAGAACATTCTACGTGTCTTCAACTCCAACCCTTAACAGAAACTATAGAAGAAGAGTTTGAGTGCAAGGAGTGCACTCTAATCATATTCCCAAACCATGGCCCAAGCCTTTCATAGCGTATAGCATGACGGATTAAAACATAAAATAACATCGGTTAGGATACCAGAATATTTAAAAGCCATCATTTTTTCATATATAAATGACAGATCCTTCCAAACATCCATACACAATGCAACATCAACTATTAGAAAAATTATAACCGGCGTGCCACAGGGGAGTATACTTGGCCCAAAACTTTTCAACCTATATACACACGATATAACAGAAACAGAAGCCTGAAGCTAATGTTTGCAGATGACCAACTATTCTAATCAAGGATCAGAAACTTGAACTTCCGGTAACCAAACTTCAAGCAGATATAAGTATCATTGTATTTTAAAATAAATGGAATTTAAAAATCAATACAGATAAGTGCGCAGGAAAAATGTTTACTTTAAGGAGAATCAATAACTCTCAGATTATTCATATAAATCAACACCCAGTCGCTTGGAAAACAAACAATGAATATGTTAAATATCTGGGTGTATACCTGGATACCAGATTAACGTGGAGAATACACATAATTAGCAAATTCAACGAAGGGTATGTCAGACTCTCTCAACTCTACCCGCTTATCAACAGGAAATCCTCATCCTTACGAATAACCAACCGAGTAACCAACCGAGAACTGCACCAAGAACTCGATCTACTCACAGTGTCAGAGTATATTAAAAAACGAACGATCATCTTTCATCAAAGGCTAGAGCAATCTCCCAGCACTGAACATTATAATAATAAATGCTACTCTTACACTCAACCGTCGAAAGCATTACATTATAAAGGTCTTAGAGTAGGAAAAACATACAAAACAACAACCTAACCAAGTTCTAACACAATTCTAACAGAAAAAAGCACAATTTCTAAAGCGAAAGAGACGATCACAAAATAGTCTTCATTGCTGCAAAAATATTCCCTTCAACTGAAACCCGAAGCAAGTGACACTCAAAGATTTCAATTTATTACTAACACTGTTGAATAATTTAGGACTACAATAAGAAAAACTACGCTGGAAAAGCGAAGTCTGCCTGATGTTCACACTGTGAAGTTCACCACGATAAACCAATTTGTCCCTCAAGTATGCCGGCTCAGAACATATTATTAGTTTATACAGGAAAACGAGATAGTAGTATTTCATAAATAATTCAATATTTAGCCAAGCTAATTTTTTATACTTATGTGAGACATGATCAAATTTCCTAATTCCACAAATGAACCTGACTAGATTATTTTGTGGTATCTGTAACTTATGCTCAGTAAGCTCAGTAACTTATACTACAATAGCTGAAGATTGGCAAAATTAACACTTCCCAAAGTTTTTTCTCAATTTAAAGTTAATTAGATACCGATTAGCATACAATGTTCTGATTTTAAGACAGACTTTCAATAACATATTCTTTACATGTCTGGTAAACCTCAACCTTTCATCAATTGTCAATCCCAATATCTTTGCCTCTGAAAAGAACTGCAAATCATGAGAACCGATGTTAATCTTTAGTACATTTCTGATACGATTTCTAACATTATTGGAGCAAAATAATACAACACTTGATTTACTTTCATTTATTGATAAGTTGTGATCGGTGGAATATGCACAAAGATTGTGAATATCGGCATTCAATGCCCAGCCGCCAGATCAGGTCTAAGTGGAGAAAAAGAATGAACCAGTTGAGTATCATCAGCAAAGGATTGAATAAATGAATGATTGATACAGGAAGGGAGATCAGCATTGTATATTAGAAATAACAATGGTCCCAAGACAGACCCCTGCGGTACGCCGGACCGAATCAACTGAAATTCAGAACGGTGCCCCTCGCAACTCCGTACATTGACTCCTACCATGCAACTATGATTGAAAGAAATGCTGAACATTAGTGGAAAACCAAAATAATTCAATTTCGCACACAAAAGTGCATGATTTATCTTATCAAAAGCTTTTGAGTAATCTATAGAAACCAAAGCTACTGTTCATCAAAGTATCAGTTAAATTTAACAAAGCTGTGTTTGTACTATGCGAGGCTGGAAACCCTGACTGTCAAACGGGTAGTATTCTAGCGTTATCCAGACAACTGGTCATTTGACATTTTACAACTCGCTCTAGTATTTTTGACATTATGGGCAATGTGCTTATGGGTCTTAAGTCTGAGTGGGCAAGTGGGCGAGTAACTTTGGGAATCGGAACGACAGCCTTGCTCCATTTTATTGGACAGTAATTACTTTCCAAACACCTATTAACTATATGTACTACAAATAAAACTATATGTACTATAAATAAAACTATATGTACTATAAATAAAAATATGTTTGCCGGTTAAGGCAAACATATTTTTATCATAGACAATGTAATGCCGTCAACCCCAGAAACGTTTGCTTTAATACTTTTTATTATATCTGAAATGGTCGCAGGCCCAACAAGTGTAAATTCAAAGGTAGGCTTATCTACATCCAACTTATTACTGTAATAGAAGTTTAAAATGTCTTGTTAACATTTGCGGTATGAAAAACAGACATAAAGTAGACGTTAATCAAAGATGGATCGCGAATGCCTGATGGAAGTTCAGACGTAGTCGACTTCTTAACATTCAGTGTTGCAATCTCGGACCAAATTTTTCTTGAATCTTTATTTTGTTCAAGATAAGCCAGATAAGCTTTTTTTTCTCTTCGAATCGAAGAGAGAGTCAAATTACGAATATCCTGATAGTACTTATACTTCTTCGGTGACGGACTTAGCCTGTAATTAGTATATGCTTTCCTTCTTTCCTTAATCATCTCTTTAATAGGATAAGTCAGCCAAGGCGCCCTGGGCTTACTTACACGTACTGACTTAAAAGGAGCATGAATATTGAACAACGAAATTATTTTATTTGAAAGGTATTCCACTTTATCGTCTATAGAATTAATATTATATATCTGATCTAAATTACTTGATAATAACTCCGACAGGAATAGATCTACATCAAAATCGGCAAAATTTCGAAAACTTATTACTTTCTGCTTAAATATACGATTTAGAATCTCCAATTTACAAGTGATCATTGTATGATCAGTAATATTTGGAGCATTCAACACAAGTATTTCACTAAACAGCTCAGGGGTATTTAAAAAAATAGGATCTAACAGAGTTGATGAAGTACTAGTAATCCTAGTAGGCTGTCTAACGATTTCACTAAGACCGTAACACTCTAAACAACGCGTCAGTAAATTATTTTCTAATAGAAGATTGACATTTACAGCACCAAGAATGACAACGTTTTTATATTCACTTAAAATCAATGGAAGAATATTTTCTAAAACCTTAATCCCCTCAGACAGACTCTGCGAAGGCGGTCGATATAAAACACCTAAAATAAATCGAAAACTATGTAATGTCAATTAAAGCCATAAGAACTCCAAAGCCGGTGAACTAAATTGAGTCAAATCCAACACTTCTGCCAAGTGAAAGGACTTTATATAAAATCCAACCCCTCCCCCCCTAGATCGTCTATCCGCATAAAAAATGAGTAATTATCAATGTGAATAAGTTCACTGGGAACATCATCGGCAAGCCCCAAGTCTTAGTCACCCCAAAAACATCAGCAGAACAAGCCCGCAACATGTTAACAAATCCATCAAAATCACTCATCAAAGAACGAACATTTAAAGAGCATATTCTAATAGAATTTAGCCATAATCAATTCTGCTTTGTAAGTTAGTTAAAAAAGTTTGATATACAGGACAATTTCGATATCTGACGCTACGGTTTGCTGGAAGTTTAGATTTAGTTTTATTATTATTAACACAATTGTTGCATAAATAAACATCCGAATTACAATTTTTAGAATCATGTTTTTGAGAACAGTTAAAACAAATAGCATCATTTTTACAATTCTTCTGGAAATGACCAAAAGCAGGCACATTTAAAACATTGGATAACATTTAAATAATCGCATAGTTCGTATTTTTTCCAACCTAACCAAACATGACCCACTTGAATTAAATATTTTCTAACTTCTGGCAAAACTTCAATTATAATATTATACACATTTCTTATAGGTAATTTGGGTATTAATTTAATGTCATTTATAGAAGAGAAACTGCTCAAGTCGTTAAGAGCAAATAATCCCTCGACAATAGCACTATTGTCAGAAAATTCATCATCGAGAATAACATTTTTTTATTTTTAATCTCGGATTATGTTTTCGCGCAGGATTAACATTTAGTTTACTGCCAAACTTAGTATCACCACCATTCACCTTAGTAACACCATTCTTGATTTTTTTCGTCCCATCCACACAGATGTTTTGCCATACCAAACTTACTGAACTCGTTATAGTTTTCACGACGTCTTCAACCGAATTAACACTAGTAGATTTAACAATCAAAACAAGTGAATTATTTAAATTCTTTCTCAGCGATTCACTGTACGTTAAGGTACTTTTATTAACGGTATTTGATTGTTTTTGATTGATTTTTTACAACGGAACAGTTCTCCAAATCACGCACTTTATATTTTAGAAAATTATTCGAACAGTCCGTTTCGTCGATCAACGTCTCCATTAATTTTTTTTTCGCGATGCAGACACTCTGTTTCTTTTCGGAGGACTGATATCAGTTTTATTGCCTTGGAAATGCACAACACATTCGGAAGCACTAGCTTTACATAAATCGCAAAACCAATAAACATTATCACACTTTGCAATCAGTTTATTAAGTTCATCCTTCAAATTAACATAGAAAGGCTGGAATATTTTCTGACAAAGTTTACACTGTATGCTTTTAGAATTAACAATAAAGTTATCGGAGCAATGCTCACATTCGTTCACGTCGCACGACATACTGACGACTACTTATCAAGTAGGACGCAGAAATATCCATACAAGACTGAACAGGAAACTACCTCAAGATGTGTTTCTAAAATGGATTTCTCATATTAATGTTAAAACTTTTATTACAATACTGTCTTGTAAAACAATTGTAATTGTTGAGCAGACATTTCCAAAAATAATGCAAAAAATAGTTGGTTATATCGGTGCGTATAGTATTCACAATTTTAAAATAAAAGGCATTTTACTTTTTGTCATATGTTATCAGTGTCGTTATTAGACTGGACTGTAAGGTGGATGATCCAGTTCTTCTCTAGAAGACCTAATTAGACCTTGTGTTTGTGTAGAAACATGTGACCTTTCATTGCCATGGAGCAACATCACTCTGGAAGACAGCAGACCATGTTGCTTGTTTTGTATAGCATGCTGGAGTTTTCTCAAGGTGATACAATACGCACCAGAATTGATTGTAGTGCCTCTCGCCATAAAAATCCTCTAATAAAATCCCTTTCCTGTCTCAAAAGACAGTTACCATGATTTCTCGTGCTAAAATTGTCTGTTTGGCTTTCACTCAAATTGGCGACGATGAGTAACGACATTGGCTCTTACTTGGACTCAGGAGTCATGTGAGATACCCCAATCTCATCTCTTACGATCTTACGAACGTAACGATATGGTCTAACAATTAATCTGCTTCCGGATTGTATCGAGTCAAAAACGTTAAAGCACAACCCAATACTTTTATTTTGTGATCATCAGAAAGCAGTCTTGGAATCCACCGAGAACATAGTTTTCGATAATTCAGTTTCTCCGAAACAATGGTGTACAAAACTGACCTTGAAATCTGTGGAAATTTTCTTGATAACTTCGTCGGTTCTCTCTAATTTTCTTGTTCACATCATGAACCAAATCTTCAGAAATAAGAGAAGGTTGGTCAGGGCGTGGCTCATCATGCGCATTAACCCGCCCGCCCTTGAACATTCTCACCCACTTTCAAAGTTTACTGTCACACATGATACGACTGCAAATGGCGCTTAAACGCGCGAAAGTATGGTAGCGCAAAAAAATGGGAGAACACGCCCGCTGCGGCTTATTTATAAAATTTACTTACACTTATTTAAAAAATAAAAGAAGTAGCTTTAAAATGGAAAAAAGATTATCTAAGATGAGGCCTTATGGAACTTCCCAACGTTGTCCTAAAACATATAGATTTTTTGAGAGGTTATATTTTGAAAGAAAAAACGCCTTGTACAAATTTGTCTTCTTAGATGAAACCTGAATTTTTCAAAATGGTACTGTAAGTCATTCATGGCAAGATAATAATAAGAAACGTGTAAAAAACCACCAAAGTTGATGGTAAAAGGTAATTTACATAAATATGCACAAACATATGAAAAGTTTTGATTGAAAATTTCCTGTCCTGACTTCAGCCATAGGATCTGCCATATGATCTTTTTTAGGCTTGTTCCTAAAGATAACATTATGAAACACAAATCTATCCCACTAATTACTGCTTACCGAATAACGATTTACCGCAATTCACTTTTCAACATAGTGTTTTAAAAAGGAAGATTATTCTTCGTCAGCCATTCTACAATTTTTGAAATTCCTGAAAGGAGCTAACATAGACACGGATCACTACTTGACTAGAATCAAACTTAGCTTAAAACCTCGAAAACTTATTCAAAAGAGGCTGATAATACCAAAGTTCGACCCAAAGAAAATAAAACCAACCCTATCAGAAGAGCTTGATAAACAACCAGCACAGAACTGGCAAGAATTGAAACAAAAAAATTATTAAAACAGCCTTAAAGTTGGTCCCTTTACAAAAACGTAGAAAACATCCTTGGTGGGATGAATTTTGCGAGCAAGCAGTATTAAGCCGAAGTAAAATGTTCAAAGATTGGAACAGTCAAAAAACAGCAATAAACTATAACATCTTTTTGGAAGTAAGAAAAAAAATATCGGAGCTAATTAGACAAACTAAAAGAAAATATGAGAACAATCAACTTAATGGAATAGAAAAAGATTTCTAAAAAAATAACACACAATTGCAAAGAAGAGTATTTTGAACAAATACTAAACTGTCCTGAGCCCTTAAACACATTACCAACACTAAACCCTAAACAAACAAACCTATATTCATTACCACCGAATGAAGATAAAATAATTAGGCAAATCAAGCGGCTTAAAAATAAAAAAGCTTCTGGTGAAGATGGAATCACTGCTGAACTTTTGAAGTCCAATGGTCCAGGTACAATCAAGGAAATAACCAAAATTCTACAAAAAGTTTGGCGAACCGAACAGATTTCAGAAGATTGGAAAGATGCACTAATCCATCCACTACACAAGAAAGGAGATAGAACGGATGTAAACAACTATAGAGGGATATCTCTTCTCCCAGTTTGTTACAAGATTCTATCTCAATGTCTACTAGACAGAGCACAGGGACAATTAGAATCTAAAATTGGTGAATATCAAGCAGGTTTTCAACCGGGCAGATCCTACCCTGAACAGATCCTGAATCTAAAGTTGATCCTAAGACATCAAAAACTGTACAATAAAAATCTCGTCTGTACATTTGTGGATTTCAAAAAAGCATATGATTCTATTGACCGCGATTCTTTATTCCGAATCTTGAAAGAGCAAGGACTAGATCTGAAAACGCTGGCAATTATTAAAGCAACATTAACTAACACAAGGTCAAAGGTTAAATTCGTGGTTGACATCTCAGAGCCCTTCGAAATTAAAAAAGCGTGAAATAAAAAGTCGGCCCTGGATATTGACCAGTCTATTAAACTGGGGAGAACCAACATCAGCATCGATTGTCTGGCGTTTGCTGATGATATAGCAATTTTGGTTCAAGGTGTATTAACGGCATAGAAACAGACTGAAATCCTAAAAGAAACAGCAGAAAAGGTAGGACTCCAAATTTCCTTTGAAAACACACAATACATGACCTGCAACAGACTAAGAACACCATTTCTAAAAACAAAATATGGGAACATCAGACGAGTCTCTCAATTCAAATATTTGGGTGAAATAATCATGGAAAATGGGTTGGAAAAATCGGCCAATAAGGGTAGATGTCAAAAAATACAAACGGCATTGAGACTTACACAAAATGTTTACAACAAAAAATGCATATCTAGAAATACAAAACTGAGACATTACAACACAGTTAATAAGCGAGAATGTCTATATGGGGCAGAAACGCTCATTTTGAATAGAAAGAGGAGACATCGAGGAGATTGAAAAGGAAAGAAAAATCATGAGAAAAATCTTAGGCCCCAAACAAATAAATAGCACAATATACCGACTTCGAGAAAACCAAGAAATCAAACAATAGATAGCGATATGAGAAAAAGAAGACTTAAGTTTTACGGACACATAAAACGGATGAATCCGTGTAGGCTAACTAGACAAATAGTCGAATTTTATGAAAATAAGAGTAGAGCTAAAGAGAAATAATTAAATAGATTACTGCAATTAAAGAGGACCTAAGATCAGCAAATATTATACACAGGTGAAATTCAGGATAGAGTCTGTTTCAGACACAAGGTTAACGTGTGAAAGGTTGGCCAGAAAAAAAAATATAGGAAGACTGGAACAACTTGGTCTGACGAAAAGGAAAAAAGCTCATAGCGAAAGAATGAAATTAGTATGGGCGCAAAGGAAGGCTAACAACAACAAACGCCTCTAATTGTACTTTGCGTGGTCGACCATGGCCCATACGTGAATTATAATAATATATCAATAAATGTCACTGATAGTTATATAATTTTTTTATTTTAATAGCCATTCAAATATTAAAAAATGCTGTCAATGGTTTTTGAATGAAGCATTTTACATGTGCTGAATCCATCTAGAGGTACTAAATCAAAGACACTTACAAGACTTTCAACATTTATTATAATTTTCTAACTTACTTTGTAACTTGCATTTAATTTGGAGATAATTTTTTGAATTGTTATTAAAGTAAAATTGTAAAAATGATTCCCTAAAGTAAGGTTATGATGTTTAATCGCAATCTGGCAACAGCGCAGCCCAAAATTTTGATCACGTGCTTAATGACGTGAAACAGTTTTAATTTTATACAAGCTATAAGAACAAAATTAAATAACAAAAAATCAATATATTTTTATAAAAATAATTATAGCATTGAACCTAAATTAATTTAGTTGTGTTAAAGGTTGAGCTGGAATTTCCAAATTTTTTAAGAAAACTCATTGGAATGTTGATAAATGGACTTACCAGCGGTAATATTATCCTTCTTACATAATTTGGAGAGAACATACCTGAAATAATAAATTCAAGTTAATCAAATTTATAATGTTAACAAACTATAATATAAATAAATTATTCAGTGAAGGAGCGTTAAACTAGACAATTCGTTTATATCAGTAAAATAGACAATTCGGAATAAAAAATGTATACTTTTATATTTGAATATGTATCGGTGCATTCCTGCTGACTAATATATATATATATATATATATATATATATATATATATATATATATATATATATATATATATATATATATATACATAGATATATATATATATATATATATATATATATATATATATATATATATATATATATATATATATATATATATACCGTGTGTCCCAGCCAAATGGAATAAATTCGTTAATAAATAAATGGGGGCGTGTTCGAAAAAACGCTCGAACACGTCGGTTGGTATTTTTAGATGCGCATTTTTTTCAAAAAAATTTTTTTATACAGGGTGTGTCATGTAACAGTGGCCAATATCAACTTTCTTATTTTAAATAAAACACCCTGTATATTATTTAATTTTTGGATTCTTCAGGAAATTCTAGACATATTTCATGTAAAATATCCTAGACTTATCTTCAACTGTTTCGGAAATATTAAGTAATTCTTCGAACATTATCAGCAAATAGGCAAAGATAAAAAATCAGGTTTTCAAAGGTAGGTATTTGTTGTATGAAGCGTCAAAAAAATCAACGTGCCTTTTAAATTAGTTTTCTTTGACGTGTATGATTCATTTGATTTAAACATGGTGTATTTATCAGAGAGTCATAAAATAACTATCATAATGATGATAGGTTATGGAGATAGGACACGAACTTAAGCCGAAGTTATTCGTCTCTTTAGGGAAAAATATCCTGACTTACCACCTATATCCCAAGGTACAGTAAGTAAAGTTGAAAAATAATTTAGAGAACTGGAACACGTGAGACAAATTAAGAAGGAAGCAGTGTCGTTGACCGATAACAAAAAATTGGATGTAATGCTTGCATTTCAAGACAATCCGCATACCTCAACTCGACAAGTTGCCTTGGAAAACAATGTTGGTCACTCTTCGGTTGCCAGAATATTGAAAGAGAATAAAATGCATCCGTATAAGCTACAGCCTACTCAAGAGCTTAGTGAAGACGACTTCGACAGGAGAATGGAGTTTTGCGAACAAATGATGCACAGAATAGACAACAACCTTCTGAGAGTGGAAAACGTTTTATTTTCTGATGAATCTATTTTTACTCTTCATGGGCATGTCAATCGCCAGAACTGTCGTTATTGGTCGAGAGAAAATCCTATCTGGATGCGGGAACTTCACACACAAAGACCTGAAAAGATAAATGTCAGGGCAGGTATTATAGGAGATCAAATAATTGGTCCAATATTTTTCGATCAAAATTTAAATGGGGTAAATTACTTGGACTTTCTCCAAAATCAGCTCATTCCAAATCTTATAAATTTGTACCCTAATAGAAGAAATCCTCAATTGCTAGCCGACACAATTTGGTTCCAACAAGATGGAGCACCCCCCATTATCAAGTTAATGTGCGGTAGTACCTCGATAATGTGTTTCCAAATCGATGGATTGGGAGGAGAGGGCCGCTAGAATGGCCACCAGGAGCCCCGGACCTCACTCCGTTGAATTTTTTTTTATGGGGATATCTCAAAAGCGTCGTATACAAAACCAAGCCACAAGAGCTGAATGATTTAAGAGGACGCATTACCAACAGCATTAGGTCAATTACGCCACAAACATTAAATAATGTCAGGAATCACTTTTACTTGAGGTTGGGGTGTTGCCAGGACGTCCAGGGTTCACAATTCGAGCATTTGTTACATTAAATGTTTTAAATAAAAAAATTATACAAAAACTAAATAGTCTTGAAATTTCCACAATTTTGTTTACAGTGTTAAAAAAAAGTGTAGTTGCGCATTTTTGCAACGAAAACCTTTTATACAGGGTGTGTCATGTAACAGAGGCCAATACCATTTTTCTATTGTGTGTTGTAGCGGAATTTCTGTAATCAAATAATTTTACGAGTACGGAGGATGACTGGAAACTTCTAGGGCAGTCTGCCATGATAGGAAGGATTTTAAACGTTTATTAATAATATAAAAGAGGATTTTACCGGCATGTGGAATGAGAGCGATAAGGCGGTAATAAGTCGTATTTCTCTCTAGATCCGTTTTTGTATAGAGGTATAAATGCTGAAGTCGATCAATCTTCTGGCCACATTACAGTGTCCCTGGCATATGTTGTAAAACATGTCCACCCCTCCTTTAATTAGTTCTTGTAATTCCATCTAAATCTGGGGCTTTATAATTTTTTAGACTGTGTATAGCATTTTTCGTTTCTGTTTCTATTATGTTAGGTTCGCGTGTTGCCTAATTAGATATGCTGAGATACACCCATCTTGGAAGAGTTTGCACAATACTCCTTGTTGTATATTTTGTTGATATTTTCTTGACAGCTTTGTATAGATCTTTGGTGTTATCTGAATTAACATGTCACTGGAGTTTTTGTCTTTCATCTTAAAAAAATAACTGCTGTGGAAGCTCAGCACGTGACTTGAATGGCTTTGGGACATAACTCTCTTTCGTACAGTACTTGCAAGAAATGGTTCCAGCAATTCCAAATTGAAAATGTTAGCTTAAATGATACATCCGTAAAACGTCCGGAATAACCAAAGAACGTTCGGAAAGCAATTGGAGGAATGATTTACACCGGCGTTGGCGGATGTAGGGTGTAATCAAATGCAGCTCACACCATCCTGTGGTAAATGTCCACAACACTCAGAACGCGTGAAACTGTCTTGGTCCCGCCCAGGTCTTGCTTAGGTAACAGAAATGCATGAAAGTTGCATAGTGGGCAAAAGTTAAAAGTAAGGGCGGCGTCCGTAGGTTGGAACACTACTATTTCTCATTTTTTTCCACTATCGACACCGATATTTTACTGCCAAGTTGTTTAATCATTACGAGCAAAACTTGTGCGAGCGAGGCAAAAAATTTGTGAAAAAAAAATGGGAATTTCCCATTAGTGAGAAAAGTGCATTTTTTTCATCGGTAGAAAAAGGTGGGTTTAACATTTGTACCATAGTTTTTTGTCTCTTTTATAGCTCTGAATGAATTTTAAACATATATTGGGTAGGGGAAAAAAAATCATGTCATTTCAAAATGGGCAGGATGTACGTGAGTTGGGACAGTTGAGGCACGTAGGTTGGGACACTACCTGTTCTCAAATTTTCTAGAATATTCCATCAATATATACATATATATATATATATATATATATATATATATATATATATATATATATATATATATATATATATATATATATATATATATATATATATATATATATATATATATATATATATATATATATATATATATATATATATATATATATATATATATATATATCGAATGGTTTAGACTATTCCATCAAATTATATGGAAAATTCTACAAAATAATTCAAATTCATGTCATTTCAAAATGGGCAGGATGTACGTAAGTTGGTACAGTTGAGGCACGTAGATTGGGACACTATTTGTTCTCAAATTTTCTAGAATATATCTAGAATATTAACATTTTTATAATGCTTATTTTTATAATGTATGGGCCCTGGTTGACCAAGCGAAGTACAATAAGAGGCGTTTGTTGTTGTTAGCCTTCCTTTGCGCCCATACTGATTAAGCTGATCTTAGGTCCTCTTTAATTGCAGCAATCCATTTAATTATTTCTAATTTAGCTCTACTCCTATTTTCACAAAATTCGACTATTTGTCTGTCTAGTTAACCTACTCGGATTGATCCGTTTTATGTGTCCGTAAAACTTAAGTCTTCTTTTTCTCATATCGCTATGTATATCTGCGTATTGTTTGATTTCTTGATTTTCTCGAAGTCGGTATGCTATTTATTTGTTTAGAGCCTAAGGTTTTTCTTATGATTTTTCTTTACTTCCTTTCAATCTCCTCGATGTCTCTCTTTCTATCCAAAATGAGCGTTTCTGGCCCATATAGACATTCTGGCTTAATAACTGTGTTGTAATGTTTCAGTTTTGTGTTTTTAGATATGCATTTTTTATTGTAAATATTTTGGTAAGTCTCAATGCAGTTTTCATTTGATGACTACCCTTATTGGCCACTTTTTCCAACCCGTTTTCCATGATTATTTCGCTCAAATATCTTAATTGAGAGGCTCGTCTGATGCTACCAGTTTGTATAAATAAAAACTAATTTAAAAATAAAAAATAAGAATCATTAATGGTGCCAATTGCAAATACCCTCCCGTCAGTACAAGGCTGTTTAGCAAAAGAGCAAAACTTGAAAACGCCAAATGAGATATTAGTAAAATGTCGTTAAGAATGAAAAATTTCCGAAACGACTGGATTGACACCCGGAGTATATTTCCACTAGGCGTCTTATAGGAATTTGTACATCTAAATATAATGATCGGAAATCTCTTGTGATTTAGCAACTCGAAAATCCAAATGCAATACCACTTGGATAAATAACCGCCCGAAGAAAGGCTAGATGTACTGTATTTCAACAGGCAAGAGTGTAAAATCCGGCCAAAAATCATCCCTCAGTCACTTCAGCCATTTCCAGGCTGGGTAAAGACAGTGCGCCTTTTATATATTCCTACGTTGGTCACTCGCCAGTCTGTAGGGTTCTACAGACTACTGAAAAGAATACAGACTTTTAAAAAAACTGACACGTTTCGCACAAAGTTATGATAAGCCTGAGCCTAAGAAGGGATGCTAATCGGAGTTAATCCGTGTACGATGCCCGCTGCTTGCAGCCCACGTTAATCATTTATCAGCATTCGTGATCGTTCGTGATCACTATATATATATATATATATCCTGGTTGGGCCCGTATCGTTCAAGAACGTTATTTAGATACACACGTTTTAAACCATAGTCATTAATTGAAAGTTTATATATTTATTGTTATGTGAATTTATATTTTAACATGTTGGTGTTCTATACTATTTCATTGTTTATTAAATAATAAAAGGAAAAAAATAATTTTAGAGTCTCCTGATGAAGTCATCAAAACAATGACGAAATATTGAGACGATTAAACACTTGTTTTACTGCTGACCGCAAGCCCGAAAACAACCAATTTCCCCAAGAAAAAAACTATATATTGCACGGTCGAGAAACATATCAAATTATATATATATATATATATATATATATATATATATATATATATATATATATATATATATATATATATATATATTTTTTTTTTTTTATTACATATATTGTCTTGACCGTTTATTATTATTACTTTCTTTTTCAACAATTAACCTCAGAATAATTCAATATTAAATTAAACAATTATAAAATTTAAAAATTTTATAGAAAATTATCACACATTAGTTAAAAAATTTTTTAAAAATAATTGTTTAATTTAATACTGAATTATTCTGAGGATGATTCATTGTTGAACCGAAACGTTAATAAAAAAAAATTAAAAATTAAAACTTAATTACTGACCGAAAGTCCCCATAAATAAAAAAAAATAATATAATATATAAATAATATTCGGTCCACCTTCAGAGACTAAATAGAAAAGTCTTCGTGTATTAGAGAAATCATTTTATGTCGTGCAGCTTTCCTGAAGTAGGTACTGCATTAATGTGGTTTGTTACAATTCTTTTGACTATAGCTAGTGCTGACAGATCATTTTCGAAACTAAAATTAGCAAAAATAAATAAAAAATTAATAATTAATAAATAAAAAAATTATGAGTGACGTTTGGCTGTTTGACGTGTCTTAAATAGTGAGTGAAGTCCTCTATCATAATGTATACAAACGCCGAGATGACTGACATGCACTTCATGTATGGACTTGCTGATGGCAATGCATTACAAGCTAGGCGGTTGTACACTGAACGATTTCCAACCCGTAATGTCCCCGACCGAAAAATCTTCGAAAACATTCATCGACGTCTTCGTGAAACAGGGAAATTGAAACGAACTGAAGGGTCAGGAAGATCACTGACTGTAAGAACGGTACAATTGGAACAGAATGTGCTGAACATGATAGCGGAAGAGCCTGGTAGTTCTACGCGAAAAATTGCAAATACTTTGAATGTGAGTCACTGGACAGTTTGAAAAATTCTTAAGCACAATTTGTTGTATCCATACCACATTCAACGCGTTCAGGCACTACTACCTGTTAATTTTCCTCCACGTATTGCATTATGTCAATGGATATTGCAAACTTTCCTTCGCATCTCTCTATTCCTGACACAAATTCTCTTCACCGATGAAGCCACTTTCGCAAGAAACGCAATAAGGAATTTTCATAATAACCATGTGTGGGCAGATGAAAATCCGCATGAGGTATGCGAAGATAGTTTTCAACATCGGTTCTCGTTGAATGTTTGGGTTGGAATTGTAGGTGACAGATAGTCACCTACAATGGACCGATTAGATAATTGGACCGGTATTTCTATAACAAAAACTTACTGGCGAGGTGTATCGCAACTTTTTGGAAGCAACGCTGCCTGAGTTTCTCGAAGATGTACCATTGGCAACAAGGCATGAAATGTGATTTATGCTCGATGGTGCAGCACCACATTTCAGTTTGGTTGCTCGTGATTTTTTAACAGCAACATACGGATATCGCTGGATTGGTCGAAGTGGGCCACACGCATAGCTTGCTCGATCCCCGGACTTAAACCCCCTAGATTATTTCTTCTGGGGATATCTGAAGTTATTATTTTACGCTACTCCATTGAAGAATTTGGATGATTTGCGAAATCGGATAATTGCTGGGTGTAACTCAATTAGAAACGACCCTGGTGTGTTTGAAAGAGTTCGGCAGTCAATGACGAGAAGATTGAATGCTTGTATCAAGGCTGGAGGAAGTCATTTCGAACATTTATTGTAGATTGAGCAACTTTACATGTACTTTTTGATAATAAAATGTTGTTAATGTCGTAAATTTTGTTCACCCTGTATCTTCGAAACAAAGGGGTTTTTCAAAAATCATCATACAAATAAATATTCTTAGAATAAGTCAAGGAATAACCCCTTTAATTTTAGCCGCATGTTTACCTAACACCCTGTATATCGTGAAACCTAAATTCTTCGAATTCTGCTCTTGGGCAAAGATATGGTCTACCCAGGGACCTTCCGATTATTTTGTCCCGTCATTACTCCAGTTCTCTTTTTGAATTCATCCGTTCCTCTTCTTACTTTCCTTTGATATAGATTTATCCTTAGATATATTTAATATTCTATTATCTTTAAACTCTTTTTTTCATTAAAATTTTTATCTATTCCTCTACTCTTAATATAAATTTTGAACTCTATTCTACGTTACTATGTAGATGCTACTACATAGAAATATTGCCCGTATATGCAATGTCAGATTTCTTTGGACTGCGTCCAATGACACAACAGTAGTTGAGTGTCACCATACACCCAACCGTTGGGTTCCACAATCTCATGTGCAACATACAACAACCTGCGTCTCCGCCTTAATGAGAATTTTTGTTGATTGATGACTGGAGGCGAGCCCCACCCATCCCTTCAACTGAAGGGCATATGTTTCGTCTCTTGATGTTTAGACTCTTCAGGGTAACTACACATGCTCCCCCATCAAGAATAGGGGGAGCATGTGTAGTTACCCCCCTCCCTATATATGCCCTCTACGAAATATATGCCCTCCAGTTGAAGGGATGGGTGGGGCTCGTCTCCAGTCATCATCAACAAAAATGCTCATATATATATATATATATATATATATATATATATATATATATATATATATATATATATATATATATATATATATATATATATATATATATATATATATATATATATATATATATTATTATTATTATTATTATTTTTATTTATTGGATTTTTCGGTCAGTAATTAATTTTTAATTTTTTTATTAACGTTTCGGTTCAAACAAAAAACCATCCAACCATCCATTAATTTTTAAATTTTTTTAAATAATGTGATAATTTAAAAAAAAAAAATTTAAATGACATGTTTGACTTTGACATAATTAACAATTCTTTCACCTTTAAATTTTTGTTTTTTATTATAACCTAATTGTTTTGAATTTGTTATGTGGAATATTAGATGCAAAAATAAAAAAAAATTGAAAATTTATTATTTAATAATGTTATTATATATACAACTTAAATTATCTGTATCATTTCTGAAATTAATGGTATTATGTGTTTTTTTTTATATAAATCATTTCTTTTATGTTTCTTTTTTTATATTGTTTTTCAAATTCAAGGATTTTTATGTCGTTAAATTTAAAGTTGTCTTCATTAACCTTCATTAAACTTCATTCCACCGCCGCCAGTTCAATTTTTGCCAGTGAAGAAGTAATAATAAAAAATAATAATCAAACAAAAGAGAATAAAACAAAAAAGTGTACAAGTAGAAAAGTGGTAAAAAAAGCGAAAGGTAATTCAAAAGAACAAATAAAGCATTTTATCAAACACAGCCGCTCATCGACAGACAAACCAACACTGCTTCTTCTTGATAATCGTACGCCTCATTTATCTATTGAAGCAATTGACTTGTCATTGGAAAACGGTGTTTAAATGTTTTCTTTCCCACCTTATTGTCCTCACAAAATGCAAACATTGGATGTTTCAGTTTATAATCCAGCCAAGGTACACTACAGGAACGAATGTACCAATTGGCAAAAATTTAATGTTCGAAAGGTATGGGATATTCGACACATCTCTGAACTCGTTTACAAAACTCTGGATTTAGCCTTGGCTCCAAAGAATATCAAGCCTGGATTTTTTAAAACAGGCATCTTTCTGGACCGGTTAAATCAGCAACACCTTTGAAAAAGTCTGACCGCGGGTTTATATTTCATATGAAGTGTGAACTTCATATGACTGGCAGCTACTATACCTATTTTCATATGACTGGCAGCTACTATACCTGTCAAAATTGCGACGCTGACGAAGACTAGCATGTGTTTGATTTTCTTTATTATGTTTTTCATGGCCTTTTAAATAAACAAATCGACTATAAATCTTGAAAATCTTGCGTTAATATTTGACGTTTTGAACCCTTTTATGAATTTCTATAACAGTCTCAACCTATGGACAATTCTTTTTGGCCAAAATTTACGTGTTAAAAATTGACAATAACTTTTTTATTTTTGAAGCTATGAAATAGTTTTCTGCGGCAAAATTGTAGCCAAGAACATTACCTTTCCAACTCGAAAAAAAATTATGTAGTCGAATGCTATCGCCAAAAAGCAAAACCAGTCCCAACCTACGGACGCCTCCCTTATGTGATTGAAACCTGGGGCCCTGCATTGTCATGATGAAACTCGACGCTTTTTCTGTTTGTTAATTCTGGCCGGTAATAGAAAAAGATAATGAGGCGTAAATCGAAGGTGGCAACTGACATTTTCAATTTAGTCAACTTGACTAACGGGAGGCAAATTAATGCGAATCTGGACGTAAATATTGAAAATACCAGAAGGATTCATAATATGTAAATCAACATTAGTAATCTAAAATAGATTTTTGTTTACAAGCGTGAAAAGAGCAACCAATGGAAAATCCCTACGAACTTTACGGACAACGCGATAGTATATAACCAGGTTGTTTCAGCTCAAATATGAAGCAATTTCATTATAAAACCTCATACCTACAGCACGATAAGTTCCAACTCAATTCGGAGCTTAAAAAGAACGATTTATAAAGATTACCTTCGTCTCGTGCGTTCCAACAGTAAAAATTCGTTACTCACCACTTGGACGTCACTCGAACCGGTGACGTTTTTTCTCGTATTCGCAATTTGGCCGGAGGCGTAAGAAAAATGAAAAGTCCGAGAACATTTTTTGACGGGAAAAACGAGCCCTTTGAACCTCGGGGAAAAAAGCCGAAGGGTGCAACGTGCCAAGTGTATCTGGGGTAATGTAGTAGATAACAAGATTTATGAAAGAGCAAAAGGCCTGGCGAATTCACAAACGAAAGATACGTGGGAACGAACGGACAATTAGAGACATTTTAATTGACGTGCTTGTGTAATGGAAGGTTCTAAATAGTGAGAATGTTATTTTTATTGGATAAGGGCGAATAATAATGATCTGTCACACCTATGAGATTTGGACAGTTAAATTTTCTTCACCACACCGTTTTTTTATCAAATACCATCCGTGATTTCTACTCCCTCATTTTTTATATACTACTAATTTTCAAAATGTGCAGTAAGATCCCGCTTAACACTGTTTCAGTATTGCGGGGTAGTATTAGGATTCCCCGAAATCGAACGCTATACTGGGATTCCCAGAAGTTTGTGGCTTTGATGACCGCATGCAATATTGTGGTGCGTATCATTCAGTATGAATGCATCTTTGCTGCATTACAGTTGATTTTTCATTTTTTTTTAGTACCCATGATTTTAAAACTGATTTTAACTATATTTGGGCCGGTAAATCCAAATATGAAATCCGTTTTTCACTATCTGTATTACTTTTTTAGATACATTCATTTATCTATCATATTTTTTGAAGTGAAACGTCCTAAATGTGACGCGTCCTTGAAATTCCACATTTCGTTACATGAGAGAAAAGTAAGATATAACGTAGAAAGAAGGAGAAAGAAAGATATACATTTTTTACATCTTAATTTTCTAACCTTCGTCATTTTGTCAAGATATCTATCAGTTTTATTTTTAAACAAAATTTGTGTGACTATAGTTTCGTAAAACGACTTTACATTCTCAAACACTCCTTTAAAACTGTTTTCAGTTTAAAAGTAGTGTTTGAGACAAATCAATCAATACAATTAAAATGTTTTTTCTTATCGAGTCGTCTTTAAGTGAAAGTTGAATAATTATTTTTGATTGTATTTAAAAAATATTTATGCAAATTTTGTATGAGAGCTCTCTCCCTCTCTCTGGCTTTCACACTAAATCTCTCTTATTCTTAATATTTTGAGAAGTTTCTTTTGGGAAACTTCTATCACGTGTACAATTCAATACTTTCAAGTATGAGTATTCTAAAATGATTATATAAAGATTGGTTCCTCTATATTTGCCCTATTGTCAGTCTGCCGTTGAGTTAGTTTCAAGAAAATCCACTAGATGGCATAAGCATTGCCGTTTCGGTAACTGAAGTTACTCTCAACGCTTGAACCAGAATTGAGGTTAGTTTGTGAGTACTCACCGTGCAGGGTAGATTGAAGTTGGGCTCGCGTGATTTAGTGTTTAGGAAAGAGTTGTTATAAAGTTAAACTAAAACGTACTGTGTTATAGATTGTTGAATAGAAAAAAAATGTAGTAATAGAAGTAGAAGCTGCGTTAATCATCCTATTGCTACATATGTGGAAAATACACTTTAAAATAAAACAGAAAAACTGTTAGTAACTTTGTAAAGAGACCGTATCCTGGATACTTTGGTGTTAGGCTTGGTGATCAGGGTAAAGCTGGGCACCGCATCTGGTTTATAAAATTTGTACAGAACATTTACGACAGTGGGCTATCAGGAAAAGAAAAAGTCTAATACACTGGAATCAATCGAAACAACGGTAGCAAGTGGACTTATCCTGATTTAGTATCTGCAAGACGCCCAATCCCTCACTCAGACGAAGTGCCAATCCGAACGTTTGACCAGCTACCAGAGCTCTATGAGGACGAGTATTGTCCCTCGAGCTTGATAAACAACCAGTACAGAACTGGCAAGAATTGAAACAAAAAATTATTAAAACGGCCCTAAAGTTGGTCCCTGTACAAAAACGTAGAAAACATCCGTGGTGGGATGAAGTTTGTGAGCAAGCAGTATTAAGCCGAAGTAAAGCATTGAAAGATGGGAACAGTCAAATAACAGCAATAAATTATAACATCTTTTTGGAAGTAAGAAAAGAAACATTGAAGCTAATTAGACAAACTAAAAGAAAATATGAAAACAATCAACTTAATCAAACAGAAAAAGATTTCCAAAAAAATACCACCCGAAACTTTTACAAAACATTTAAAACTAAATTAACAGGCTATCAACCCTAAAGTCTTTGCTTCCAAAAGGAAAACAGACAATTAGCTCTAAATAACCAAGACAATTGCAAAGAACTTGCGAAATATTTGGAACAACTACTAAACCGTCCTGAGCCCTTAAACAGGTTACCAACACTAAACCCTAAACAAACAAACCCAGATTCATTACCACCGAATGAAGATGAAATAATTAGGCAAATCAAACCACTAAAAATAACAAAGCTTCTGGTGAAGATGGAATCACTGCTGAATTTTTGAAATCCGCTGGTTCAGGTACAATCAGGAAATAAAAAAATTCTACAAGAAGTTTGGCGAACCGAACGGATTCCGGAAGATTGAAGAGATACTCTAGTCCATCCACTACACAAGAAAGGAGATAGAACAGATGTAAAGAACTACAAAGGGATATCTCTTCTCCCAGTTTGTTACAAGATTCTATCTCAATGTCTACTAGACAGAGCACAGGGACAGTTAGAACCTAAAATTGGTGAATATCAAGCAGGTTTTCGACTGGGCAGATGCTGCCCTGAACAGATCCTGAATCTAAAGTTGATCCTAAGACATAAAAACTGTACAATAAAAATCTCGTCTATACATTCGTGGATTTCAAAAAAGCATATGATTCTATTGGCCGCGAATCTTTATTCCAAATCTTGAAAGAACAAGAACTAGATCTGAAAACGCTGGCAATTATTAAAGCAACACTAACACAAGGTCAAAAGTTAAATTCATGGGTGACATCTCAGAGGCCTTCGAAATTAAAACCGGAGTGAGACAAGGGAATGGACTCTCACCACTCATATTTAACTGTGACATCAAAAAAAGTCGGCTCTGAATATTGACCAGCCCATTAAACTGGGGAGAACCAACATTAAAATTGATTGTCTTGCATTTGCTGACGATCTAGCAATTTTGGCTCCAGATACATTAACGCCACAAAAACAGATTGAAATCCTAAAAGAAGCAACAGAAAAGGTAGGACTCCAAATTTCCATTCAAAAAACACAATACATGACCCGAAACAGACTAAGAACACCATTTATAAAAACAAAATATGGTAACATCAGACGAGTCTCTCAATTCAAATATTTGGGTGAAATAATCATGGAAATGGATTGGAAAATCCAAAAAATGAAAACTGCATTGAGACTTACGCAAAATATTTACAACAAAAAATGCATATCTAAAACACAAAACTGAGATATTACAACACAGTTATTAAGCCAGAATGTCTATATGAGGCAGAAACCCTCATTTTGAATAGAAAGAGAGACTTCGAGGAGATTGAAAAAAAAAGGAAAGAAAAACCATAAGAAAAATCTTAGGCCCCAAACAAATAAACAACACAACATACCGACTTCGAGAAAACCAAGAAATCAAACAATACACAGATAGCGATATGAGAAAAAGAAGACTTAAGTTTTAGTAGCACATAAAACGGATGAATTCGAGAATACGTGAATAATAATAATAAAAACAAATATTAATAATTGAAAATGGTTTTCTTATTTTTCAAAATATTCTCCGCCATTTTGCATTCGTTTGAACCAGTGAACAAAAAGGAAATATTGACTGCCAAATCAGGACTGTAGGGTAGTAGTTCGATGTGTAAAATCTCGCGTTGTCATGGTGAAGAATTCACCACTTCTGGGATTCACCACTTCTGGGATGTCTCAATCTCACGGTATGTCACTTGACCGTCTTGCTTTAACAGTACCGATGTTTTCTGGCACAATAACCGATTTTGGATGATTTTCTTTAAATTCGTCCATGAGCGAACGACGACTACGATTGAATTCACTAAACCAATGAAACACAATGTTTTTAGATGGTGTTTTATCGTCAAAAGTCGAAGTGATTTGATCGATGCAGTGTTGTTGAGATAATCCGGATTGAAAGTCATTGCACGAAAATTCTCACGAGTTAATTCCATCTTTGGACTGGGATGTAATTTTCAAGTCACTAAACAACACAAATAGCATCCGTATGACAAAACGTTCTGAGTACGTACACAGTCAACAATGTCAAACTTTGGAATATATATGACAGATGGCACCTAGCAATACCATTGTTAAACTTGAAGAGATTTACCACCCACTAAACACCAAATCACTTTTTTTAAGTTCTCAACGCACGTTTCGCTAACCACGTTAGCATCATCAGGGGATGATTTAATTTAATGCACCATTTAATCTAATGTACCATTATACCACTGTTACCAAATCCGGATACATAAATAGCCATCCTCGTAATAATAGTTTTATAATACAATAATAAAAATTCTGTTTAGTTTTTTCATTTGATCCATCAATTTAACTTAAAATAATTTACCCTATATTTTACTAAAATATTGCATCTTAGAAATTTGAGCTCCTATAGCCTGTACAAAATTAAAACTGTTGCACGTCATCGATGACGCTATTGATGAACAGCAGAAATACCACTGCACAAATTAAATAATAAAATAATGAAAGAATATATATTTAATACATTTCAAAATTACAGCTGTATTCGGTTGGCAGCATATACGACGTTGTCGAGTTTAAAATTTTTCGTCTTGATATTTATTGACACGTTTGGAGGTTATCCCATTTGTATCTGAACGTTTAACTTTCGTTATATCATGTATGAACACAGTAAGTATTCGTAACCTAAAATTGCAGAAAAAAAATTAACTGAGGTAGCTGAAATTCATTATAAATAAATATGCAAAACGATTTTAAATATATTGGACATTTTTTTATATTAATCTTTGCTTGTTTAATTGCAGAAAAGACTGTTTTGAAACCCTTATTTAGTTTATCCGTAGGCACTCACAGTTTCATTTTAATTTTCAGGACAGCATGTAACTTTCATTTTCTTACATGAGCAATTCATTGAGGAAGAACTCTTTGATGGATGCTGTATGTCATTGTGCAACATATTGAAAGAAGTAGGTTTCAAATGGAAAACATATTATCCAAGATGAGGGCTTATGGAGCTTCCCAATGTTGCCCCAAAAACTTATAGATTTTTGAGATGTTATAGGAAGGAAAGCAAATTAACTTTAGTCAAGAAAAAAATAATCAAGCTTACAGAAAATGAAATAATGAAATGGTATGACAGAGACCATATACTTGATTGAAAATAAATGATTATATTAATGAAAATATAAGCCCATGCAGATATTTCATTGTTTTTCTATTTTATACGTGCACGTTATATATAATCTTATTATTTTAATAACCATTCAAATATTAAAAAATGCCCATGGTTTTCGAATGAAGCATTTTACTATGTACTAATATGCTGAATCGTCCAAGAGGTACTAAATGGACGAACCTTGCAAGGCTTTCAACATTTATTATAATTTTGTTAGTTACTTTGTAATTTGCATTTAATTTAGAGTTTATTTTTTAATTGTTATTACAGTTAAATTGTAAAAAATGATTCGCTAAAGTAAGGTTATGATGTTTAATCGTAATCTGGTAACAGGGCCGCCGAAATGTTGATCACGTGCTTAATGACGTGCAACGGTTTTAATTTTGTACGAGCCATAGGTCAAAATAAAGGCCATATTTGAATTCAGGGTATTAAATTCGCATGAAATGAGCTCCAAATGCCCCGGCACCAAAACAATTGTTCGCCTGTGTTCAACGTTATGTGTGTATGATCAACGTTATTGTGTGTATAAAGGTATAAACATAATATTTCACTTTATTACGGTAAATACGGCATTATTGATTGATTTCTCCGTTACTTTGTGATAGTTGCATTTTTTAAAAAAAGAAGAGAAAAAAAAAGAAAGAAAGAAAACCGAAAAAAAAAGAAAGAAAGAAAAAAACAAAAAAGTAGTGTTTGAGAAGTTGATTAAAGTCGTTTTACAAAACTAAAAATTAAAGTTAAAAATAAAATAAAAGTGATAGATAACAAAGTAAAACATTGTTTTATTCCTTTTTTGTAAATACAGCATTTTTTAGTTATTTTTACAATGGGTGATTGCAAAGAAAAAGAAAGGAAAGCGACAAGAAAAAGCATGTCGGTGGAACCTAAAATGCAGATGCTCAGACCAAAAATCCACATCAAACTATGATATTTTGCGGATGCAAAGGACTTCCATGTATCACGTGTCGATTAGATTCGCACCAATAGCGAAAATGTTGTTTATTGTCGAAGCCATTGAGCCAGAAATGAGCTTCATAGGAGAAGATGATTCTGCGATTAAATTTGTTGTTGGCTTTCATCACTTCGAGGGCCCAACCGGCAAATTCACGACGAATACGATGGAATTCTTATGCCAGTACCATCTTATATGGATGCAAGCCTAAGTCCAACCTCAAAATTCGCCTAAAAAGCCTAACCCTTGCGATTGGCGAGCAACCGAGATGCCATTTTCGGCAACACTTGCTTGAACGGAGGCAATATTCTGACACGTTTAAATTTTGTTAATAACACCATCAACAGCCTGCTCTGAAAATGCAACAAGACGAATACCACGATGGGTCTGAATTGCTCGTTTAGTGACATGAGGGGACCGCGAATTTGTGTAATAAAACTAGACAATTTTCAAACGTTCTTCTAACGCGAAGCGAACCATGACTTAACTGAAAACCTTGAAAAGCCTAATGGTAAACTGTTTATAACCAAATATGTCTGAGATGGTTTATGAAAAATTGCAAAATCATGTTTATTATCAAATTATTGATTGATTTTTTTATACTTTTATTGATATTCTAGACGATAAAACCAGACAAACAATTTCACAAACTATTCATAAAAAGTATATTAGACAATCACGTAAGATTAAATCTATCTAAATTGCAGTTAAATGACAAACAACCAGAATCTTCACCCAAATATAACTTCTATAAAAGATCCATTAACTTATCAAATACGATTTTCACGAATAAACAGATTAATTTGATTGAAAATGGCCCGAAATATAACCCAAATATTAAACAAAGTAAAGTTTTGGAAAATATAATATCGGAAGTAGAACTATCACTTGAAAATATCCGTAATTCTAATTTTACAAAAGAAAAAAATTAAAAGGACTCTAGAAATGAATCGAAAAAAAAAACAAAAATGAAGAACATATTATCAAATCCATTAATTCTAAAATCAAAAGTAATAATTTAATTATGTCTAAAGCAGATAAAGGAAATTCGATTGTTATTCTAGAAAAAGAAACTTACGAAACAAAAATTAAAAACTTTCTAGATAATGAAGACCTCGTCAAAATAAAAAATGATCGTACCACAATAATTCATAAGTTAAAATTAACAATAAAAAATATAAACACAATTTTGTCAAACGAAGATAAATATAAAATAGTCAATATGAATCCTACGCCTCCAAAACTGTACGGTTTAATTAAAATTCACAAAGAAAACTTTCCAATAAGACCGGTAGTCTCGTACACAAATAGCCCTTTAAGAAAACTAGCTTTTTACTTAAATAAAGTATTCAAAAACAACGAATTTCTCGCCAAAATAGTCAATAAAAAACTCGGTGGACCTTATAAAAAAGCTTAGCAAACTATCTATACCAAAAAACGGGTTTCTAGCATCCTTTGACGTTAGCAACATGTTTCCGAATGTTCCGAACAAAGATTGTCTAATATTAATAGATAATTTACTCATAAAAAATAATATCAATCCAATTATTAAGCAAGATATTTTAGAACTCTTTAACTTATGCATTAATGAAAATTATTTTCAATTTAATAACGTTTTTTTCAAACAAAAGGATGGTCTAGTAGTGGGTTCCCCACTAAACCCTTTATTATCAGAACTGTTTATGTCAAACTTGGAACATAATTTTTTAAAAACGGATAAAGCAAAAAATATATTGTTTTGGTTTAGATATGTAGACGACATTTTGGTTTATTATACTGGAAATGACAGACAAATTGAAGGAACATTAAAGCATTTAAATAATATCCATCCAAAAATATAATTTACACTAGAAAAAGAACAAAATCAAACCATACATTTTCTGGACCTTTCAATATCTAAACAAAATAATAAACTAGAATTTAATATCTATAGAAAACCCACATACTCAGATATAACAATTACAAAACAATCAATCCACCCCATTACACATAAATATGCTGCATATAAGTCTATGATCCACCGAGTATGTGTGTCTATGTGTACCTTCACCGGGTTCCTGGGTATCAAACCATTAATCAACATTATTACCTTCACATTCTTGCTGAACTCGGAGAAAGAATAAGGATAAAACGATCCAAATTATGGAAGGACAGTGAAAGGTTCTCTTTCTAGCCAAATACAGCAGCCCAGTATTAGACCATTCGCCTTATTCGTCGGATTTTGTACCGTGCGACTTCTATCTGTCTCCTAAGGTGAAATCTGCATTAAAATGAACAATATTTGAGTTCGTTGAAGCTGTGAGAAAGCGGCAAGCGTTCTGAAGGAGCTGACAAAAGACTTTCAAGATAAAACTTTCAGCACTGTTTCGAACAATGGAAGATTCGCTTGGAGCGTTGTAGGGATAGGGGAGGAGTGTATAATGAAGGTGAAAATAAAATGTTTTACAGCATCAGTCTCGTTATTTAATAGTTACACCTCGTATAGTAGAAATTTAGACATAACTCTTAGTTTGATAATTTAAAATTAATTTCCATCAACTGTCGGATACCTCAGTTAAATAAATTCATACTCGCTAGCTTAAAAGCAACTTCAATTCAGTCATTTCTTCGTAACTCTGAATGCTTCAGCTAATTTCATATTTTTTTTCCTCTCCGACATTATGTTCTTGCAGAGCCGTCCAGGGCCTAATTTTATTTCCACATCAAAGTGACAGGGCCAAATTAGCTTTCGTTTCACTGCAAAATCTGCTTTAAAAGTTACGCTCAAAGAAAACTTCATTGGATTTGGTGGGAAGTTTTCGAAAATATTAAAAAAACGGAACTTTTTACACCATGAAAACAATCAAATTTCATCGAAAACTTAATTTTTATTTACAAAGTGACATAATATAGCATATTTTGCATTTTAGATTAGGTTATTTACTTTATAATATCACATCTTGAATATCAAATAGAACCAAGAATTTTTATTCTACTTAAGTTGAAATTTGTTTACAGGGATACAGTGAAAAGCAAGATAGTTTTCAGATAGATGGCGATTGCATTACTAAAAACTAGCTTCACTTCTACACAGCCTTCATTTAACCCTGTAACCCACATGACCAGTGGTTTATTTAAAGTTAGAAACTTCCTTTTTTATGTTGAATTATTTGTCTCTAAAAATATTACTAAAAAATCCCCTAGATCTGTCATCGAGATTTGTTAGCTGTGATTATTATTAGTTTTTATGCTTCCATAGCAACGAAAAATACTTTAAAAGCACGTCTTAAGTCGAAATATTTTTTTTTTAAATAACAAAAAATAATTGTATAAAGTAACAAATTTAATTTATTAATTATATAAGACCATTTAAAGTCAATTTTTCTTCAGATTAAATCATCTCCTGATGATGCTAACATGGTTCGGCGTCGAGCAGTTCAAAAAAAGTTATCTGGTGTTTAGTGGTAAATCTCTTCAAGTTTACTATTTAAAGTCAAGTGAAGTAATTATATGATTATTAAAAAAAATCATTTGACATCCATATTTATTTGCATGAATTACATCGCATACATACGCATGGTCCTGCCTTTGAATTATTTTTTGGCTGTTTTAATGGCTTTGCTACTTAGGCAGTTCGCCAGCTCATTTATCCTTATAAATTATGAAATGCATCAATGGGGAGACAAATAAACCCTTCACCTCCAAACATCCATGTCTCCACCAGGATTCGAACCCGGGGACTATTGCATCGCCAGGCGAGCTACTAACCCACCAGACCACCGCGGTCGACTGCCTTTGAATATCAAACCACAAGAAAGAGCATATGATTCTGTAAGTGGGACCGGAATGGTAGCTGCATATATATGGCCGACTACTGTTTCCGGTTTGGCAGTGGCGTAGGGCATAAATAAAAACAAGAAACTGATAAAAGTTTACAGTTGCTTAAAACAATAAATTATTATATAATTATCGTTACTGTATAAAATTAATTAACACTAATCAGAATTTAAATTAATTAAAAAAAATCTATTTTTCAAAGAAAAAAGTATCTTTTAAGTGCACAGTACGACAAAAAGTTATGAGAAAATTGGAATATCCTGTCATAAAATCAGTATAATAGTTGCATCTTCCACAGAATTGATGTTCATATTTAAATTAGGTTATATACATACAGTTGGGCTCAAGCTGAACACTTGAAAAGCGGATGAAGGGACGACTGAAGCCATGTTCATTTAAATTGGCTATGTCGAATGGACGCTGAAATCACATGCAGCTAAGCCATCCTGCGGTAAACAGTCACATCAGTAATACTATGCGAAACCGTTCGTGACCCGTCTAAACTCGGGTAAGTATATTATTATTATTAGGTGCGTATAGACCCGGTTGGATCACGCAAAGCATTCTGACGCATTTTCGAGTGTTCTTTCTGATCTCTTGGATGGATTCTCTTTCTCACCTCCGTCCGTCTTGTTCCTGATCTCCTCGAAACTTCGGTCTCTGATGCAACGTTCCACATATGTATTTTGTTTCTGTACGTTCTTCTATCCTCAATCTCTGTCGGACCCATTTATGCCTTTCCCAGATCACCTCTGACTTGTACGATCCATGGTACTATTGACTTGACTCCTTGTATGTACATAAGAATTCTGTTGGCGAGTCTTGTCGGTGGGAGTCTACTGATATGTCCATAGAATTTCAACCTTCTTTTTCTTATGTCCGCCGCTACGTTGGACATTCTCTCTGTGGTCTTTCTAGAATGTAGTCTGTATCCTTCCTCCGTCAGTTTTGGGCCGAGAATAATTTTGCGTTCTTCTTTTAGTATGTTTTCTATGCCGCTTTTTGTATGGAGTGTAAATGTCTCGCTTGCGTATAGTACCTCTGATTTGATTACTGTGTTGTAGTGTCTTATTTTTGCATGTGTGGATAGGCATTTCTTATGGTAGATATTATGTGTCTTGCCTTATGTCCTCTTCATCTTCTGTAATCGAGTCTTCTGTGCTATCTTCTCTCTTCTTGTGGGTTCGAGGATCTCGCCCAGGTATTTGAAGTGATTGACCGTATTTATTTTGCCGTATTTGGTGGTAAATTCGGTTTTTTGAAAGGATATTTGAAGGCCAACTTTATCTGCACATTCCTTGAGGACTTCGATCTGTTTGGTTGCCTTTTTTTCATTGTCTGCGAGTATGGCTAGGTCGTCTGCGAAGTCGAGGCATGATATTTCTAAGTTGTTTTTGGTTCGTCCGAGTCGTATTGGTTTCCAGTGTCCTTGATTTTTTGGTTCCTTTTCCCATTCCCTTATGACTTTGTCCAGGACCTGGTTGAAGAGGAGTGGGGATAACCCATCTCCTTGGCGTACTCTGGTTTTAATCAGGAAGGGTTCGGAAATGTCCCCCATAAATTTCACTTTAGAGATTGTGTCGGTCAGTGTCTGCTTGATCAATCGTAGTGTTTTGGGGTCGAGTCCTTGTTCGTCTAGGATGTTGAACAGAGATTTTCGGTCAATGCAGTCGTATGCTTTCTTGAAGTCAACGAACGCAAATGATTGGGACGTTCCTGATAGCTTTGTATTTCAGTATTGTTCGTTTCAAGATAAGTCGGGTAAGTATATATATATATATATATATATATATATATATATATATATATATATATATATATATATATATATATATATATATATATATATATACATATATATATATATATATACATATATATATATATATATATATATATATATATATATATATATATATATACATATATATATATACATATATATATATATATATATATATATATATATATATATATATATATATATATATATATATATATATATAGGCATAAAGAAATTAAATGCTACTATCTTGTGTGAATAAGAATGACAAAATTTGTTATATATAAATAAATCTGTAGGAGATGGTATATGAAAAATTGCAAAATCACGTCTATTGTTATTTCTATTGTTTTTAGTAATTTGTCGTCCCTTTTGCCCAAAAATAAACAATAATATTTTTGTAGAAAGAAAAGTGCCAATTGTTGAACCATTTTGAAATGTTGACTAAATGGGGCATCCTTTGGAATAACTTGTCCAGGGTAGCATAGTATTTTTTTTCTAAAGATGAAGTATCAAAGTTAGCTGACATAATTTTTTAAACCACGACTCAATGAAACTTTTTTCTTAATAAATTAACAACGTTCATTGTTTGGTTTGTAACTGCGGTTAATAGCATGGTTAGATAGCGTCACAGAAAAAATAACACTGAGAAATTGGGAGATTTGTGATCATAGTACCTAAAGATATAGCCTAGGTTGTCGAATGTCAAGATTTTCAAAAATATGCTTTTATCACTTAACACAGTGACACGATTGTTTTCCGTATGTTTCTTATTCCACTCATCACTCTCATTCCACATGAGAATGTGGAACTCGACGGTCGGGGGTGTATAAGTCCTGACTACTGTTGTCTCATTGGACGCAGTCCAAAGAAGTCAACAAACTCCATGTATAAGCCATCCGACGAGAAGTCGGAGAAAATATGGATTGTTTGACTGTGGAGAGGGGCTCCCTATTCTTGGCGAGAGAGCATATGTCGGTACCCTGATGTGTCTAATCACCAACAGACGAAACATGTGCCCTCCAATGTAAGGGATGGGTGGGGCTTTCTCCCGGTACAGCAGCTAACCAATGCTCATTATGGCGGAGACGCAGGTCGTTGTGCATTCCACATGTGATTGTGGAACCCGACGGTGGGGTCAAAAAACTCCATATATACACAAATACACAAATATAATATTCAATATATATACACAAATATAATATTCAAGCATGAACTCGAAAACAACGATAGTTTACCATTTCAGGATGTGTTAGTCAGTAGAAATAATAAAAATAGGTTAGATTTTGATATTTTCAGAAAAACCATCACCACTTCGAGATACATTCCTAACGATTCAAATCATAGCTTCCAAAATAAGATGGCTAGTTTAAATTTTACGGTATACATTAATTAATTTTCCTTTAAATAAAGATAATTATAATAAAGAATTAAAATTAATTAGGGAGGTATCTGAAGTGAATGGTTATAATAAGAACATTGTAGATAAACTAATTAGAAAACATAAGTTCAGAAAATTATTGAAAGAATCTTCGACTTTTCAAAAGGATCAGAACACAAAGAAATTCATGGTAATACCATTTGATGCCCAGTTGACAAGAGGACTAGACAAAATTTTGAAAAAAGTGGACATTAAGGTTGTGTACAAACCATATAATAAATTAAGAGAAGTTCTGGGTAATCCAAAGGATAAAGTAGAGCAGCATGAAAAGTCGGGGATTTACGAAATTAGTTATCAAGACTGTGATCGAAGGTACATTAGGTAAACAAAAAGATCCATATTGACAAGATATAAAGAACATATTGCCCACATTAGATATGGGAGAAAGGAAAAATCTTGTGTTGCCCGACATGCAATCTAACATGACCACAGTATAGATATTAGTAATTTAAGACTAATTAAAAGTGTTAATAATAATACAGCTTTGGATGCATATGAAAGCATTCAAATAGAAAAATGTAAGAAAATCATGAACCGAGATAAATGACCGATTCCTTTCAGTCAACTTTTTCAATTATTAATGTAAGGCTTAGTACACTTCACGGTTCATGATTTATACATGCTTCGTTAGGTATGGTTTTCATATAAACAGAACTTAGTTTAGTTTTAGAATTAGATTAAATCATCTCCTGATGATGCTAACATGGTTAGCGAAACGTGCGTCGAGCAGTTCAAAAAAGAGTTTTGGTGTTTAGTGGTAAATCTCTTCAAGTTTAGTGTTTCACACCAAAGGTTCCAATAGAAGGATTGATTTTAGAAGCTATTGAAATTTATAAATATAATAAAGATCCGTCTAGACAGCTATTAAACGATCAGATGGATCTCCGAAGTTCTCCACTATTTAAAATATTGTAAAAAATTAACCCCAATAAAAGTACTAAAAAAGTAATAAAAGTACCTAGAATAGATAAACCGCTGTAAAACCTTAGTTTTAAAGTAGTGTTTGAGAATTAAAGTCGTTTTACGAAACTATAGTCGCACAAAAGTAAAAAAAGAATGTTTTATTTATTTAAAAAAAAAAATGAACTATCACAATGTAACGGACAAATCAATCAATAATTCGCCTTTTTTTAGTTTTTTAGATGGGTTTCTCATATCTTACCAACAGTAATCCCCTAACATGTTTTCATCCCAAAAATCGGGATCTATATTGAATTTAAATCTACGGAAGGCATAGCAATATAGTTATTTTTATTTAAATTAATTTTAGCGGTTTCTTTTAATCTTCTGTATTTTGTTACCGATTCTTTTAATACCGTTTTGGAATTATTCCAATTGATTTTATGACCCGATGCTCATGCGTGTTAACAAATTCTAGATTTATTAAAATCGCCATTTCTAAGAAGGTTTTTATGCTCTTTTATTCTAACATCTAACGGTCTAAATTTCTCACCTATATGTATGTATATATATATCACCTATATGTATATGCATATATATATATATATATATATATATATATATATATATATATATATATATATATATATATATATATATATATATATATATATATATATATATGTATATATTCTTAAATGAAATAAAATACCGTAATATTCAATAAATTATTTATTATTAAAATACATATATGTATGGTACTTTCTCAATTTACTTAGTGTGACTTTATTTATTTCCCATGTCTCGACTCTTTGGACAGGGGCAGAATTCAGCGAGTACAGAATGCTTGTTGTCGCCTTATTTTTGGACTTCGAAAACGGGATCATGTCTCTCAGAGGATTAATGAGCTTAAGTGGCTTACTATGGATCACAGATGGCAGCTTCATATGGCTAATATCACTTATAAGGTTATCAATGCTGACAATAATTCTGAAGCACTTAAACGTATGTTTGTAGCTCGTTCAGCCAGTCATTCTGTGAATATTAGATATAGAAGCAAATTTACAATGCCACATTACAAAACATCGATGTTTACGAGATCATACATATAAAATGCTATTAAGATATTAAATAGAATCCCCAATATATTTAAAATGTTTAATATTAACAAATTCAAATACAAAGTCAGGGAATTTCTTTTAGTTCAACAGCTATAATTGCTAATATATTTTATATTTTTTTAAGATTATTGTTTCATGGGCATTTGACGTTCTGGCGGTGACCGGATGGTTGGGTAATAGTATTGTTTTTTAGACTATGTGTGTGAGACATGAGAGGAAATGTTTGTGGTTCAATTGGTGAGTTTTTTTTTTCTATCTAGGGATTAACATCGGTAGGTTGGTTGAGTGGAAATACACTTTTGTGTATTTATTTTTTTTGTCATTAGTATGATGCAATAAAGGCCATTTATTATTATTATTATTATTATTATTATTATTATTATTATATATCCTTTCTGTATTTAGTTCTTCAGTGTTTAATGTCCCTTAAACAAAATTAACTTTGTATATGTATTACGATGTTTTTCATCTACTACGGCGTTTTTACAGATATAATTAATTCTTGTAGTGTAAATAGTCAATAAACTAAAGTGATACATATAAACTCGAGAATAAATTAAATTTTTCACAACAACCAGAAAAAGCTAACTTTCAAGAGTAAATGCTATGAAAGATGTTTATTAAAATGATAAAATAAAAAAACAATACATATTTTAAACAGTCAACTTCAATTGTTGGAACAGCATTTGATAGTAGTCGCACTTTCACCTTAGATGTTCGATCCAAACAATCCTCAGCAAAATGATGGGAACATAAAAACCTACTGCGGTTTGGAAAAAAGTCTGGCTGTTTAATAAAATTAATCCACTGTATTCTTCTATTTGGGCCTTTAAGAAATCTTGGAAAAAAACTGGTTTAATAACATGAAATCTCAATCAAAATGGAAGTAACATTTACATTTATTAGTACAATAATGTCTAAAAAAAAGATAACACTCTATATTATTAGTTATATTTTATAGCTTCTTTTATAGGTTTTATATGTATCAAACAAAAACTAAAAACTAATGTGAATTTTGAGAGCCAGTATCTCGGAAAATTAAACATTTTAGAACATGCGTTTTAAAATTAAGTTGTAAAAAAAGATATAATCACTATCTTGAATAACGTTATAATTATATTATTTTACCGAAATCAATTTGCCTACGCCTATGTATACCAGGCGATATGTGGGCTTCATAACCTTAAAATTCCATTTTACGTTCCACAAAATACGTTTTTATTTCTAAATAATTGACAAATTTGGAATTAAAAGCACTTACCTATGTAAGTATTGCTTTTATTGGCAATATAATAAGTATTAATATGTATTTATACTAGAACACAGAAAAATAGTATTCCAGTACACTTATTCGACACGTATTGTTGATTAAAACACACCAAAATTGCTCTAATCTACTATTAAACTTCTAAGTTGTTGACACCAACAAAAATTCCAACACAATGAGTTATCTGTTCCCAACAGCGCAACAAACAATTTTTACATGCGAATTAACATAGGCAAGGCTCCTTCCTGTTAGTTTAATATTCACGGTTAATATATAAGGGTCTGGCAGTGTTTGGTTATAACCCTAAAAATTACAAATTTTAACTTTTTTTATATACCCCGAAATGTGTTTTGTGAAGTAATGATTAATGTCTGAATGACTGTGGGGTATTCATATATATATATATATATATATATATATATATATATATATATATATATATATATATATATATATATATATATATATAGGTGAGAAATTTAGAGCGTTAGATGTTAGAATAAAAGAGCATAAAAACCTTCTTAGAAATGGCGATTTTAATAAATCTAGAATTTGTTAACACGCATGAGCATCGGGTCATAAAATCAATTGGAATAATTCCAAAACGGTATTAAAAGAATCGGTAACAAAATACAGAAGATTAAAAGAAACCGCTAAAATTAATTTAAATAAAAATAACTATATTGCTATGCCTTCGGTAGATTTAAATTCAATATGGTTCCCGATTCTAAAGAATACAATTAAAAACATTTATGAATTTCAATAAACAATCACAATCACACGGTAAACCTCACCTATATATATTTTTTTGGTAGTATGTCATTAAAAACTAATTGTCAATGTAAGTATGATTAACATACACAAAAATATAATTTATTTTTCTATTAGTTTTGAAAACGGGAGGAGAATACTTCCCGAAACGTTAACGTTAAAAGTTTGTATATTTTTTTCGAACATTTTTATATTTTTAAAATTGCGTTCGTTAGGCAAATTTATTACAAAAAAGAATCACTGAGAAATTTGTCTCCGTTTGGTTTTTTGTTTTTACCTAGTGATTCTTTATTTACATAAGAACAGATATTTTAGATATTTGTTTGAGGTTTAGACCGTGGCGAAAAACCCAAATAAAGAAAAAAAATAGTGATGCTTTCCTGTATTTACAAAAAATCTTTCTAAGTATTACGAAACAAAACTGAAAGAGGGGAGATTTGTTGGCCCACAGATTCATAAAGTTGTAAAAGATCCTAAGTTTGAAAGCGTTTTATCTGTTAATGAAAAAGCTGCTTGTAAGTCATATAAAATGGTTATCGAAAAATTTTTGGGAAATAAAAAAGTAAAAATTAAAAAAATATTGTTGCTGATTTATTGAAAAATGTTCAACAGATGGGAGTGAACCTGTCATTGAAGATTTATTTCCTGTACTCGCATTTGAGTTTTTCCCTGAAAACTTGGAAAGTATGAGTGACAAACAGGGGGAACGTTTTCACCAAAATTTAAAGATTTTCGAAGAACGACATCAAGGATTTTGGGATGAAAACATGTTAGGGGATTACTGTTGGTAAGATATGAGAAACCCATCTAAAAAAACTATAAAAAGGCGAATTATTGATTGATTTGTCCGTTACTTTGTGATAGTTTATTATTATAAATGAATAAAACAATTTTTTTGCTTTGTTATCTATCACTTTTATTTTTAAACAAAATTTGTGCGACTATAGTTTCGTAAAACGACTTTAATTCTCAAACACTACTTTAAAAGTAAGGTTTTACAGCGGTTTATCTATTCTAGGTATCTAATTTTATGCTTTTATTGGGGTTAATATTTTACAATATTTTAAATAGTGGAGAATTTCGGAGATCCATCTGATCGTTTAATAGCTGTCTAGACGGATCTTTATTATATTTATAAATTTCAATAGCTTCTAAAATCAATTCTTCTATTGGAACCTTTGGTGTGAAACACTAAACTTGAAGAGATTTACCACTAAACACCAAAACTCTTTTTTGAACTGCTCGACGCACGTTTCGCTAACCATGTTAGCATCATCAGGAGATGATTTAATCTAATTCTAAAACTAAACTAAGTTCTGTTTATATGAAAACCATACCTAACGAAGCATGTATAAATCATGAACCGTGAAGTGTACTAAGCCTTACATTAATAATTGAAAAAGTTGACTGAAAGGAATCGGTCATTTATCTCGGTTCATGATTTTCTTACATTTTTCTATTTGAATGCTTTCATATGCATCCAAAGCTGTATTATTATTAACACTTTTAATTAGTCTTAAATTACTAATATCTATACTGTGGTCATGTTAGATTGCATGTCGGGCAACACAAGATTTTTCCTTTCTCCCATATCTAATGTGGGCAATATGTTCTTTATATCTTGTCAATATGGATCTTTTTGTTTACCTAATGTACCTTCGATCACAGTCTTGATAACTAATTTCGTAAATCCCCGACTTTTCATGCTGCTCTACTTTATCCTTTGGATTACCCAGAACTTCTCTTAATTTATTATATGGTTTGTACACAACCTTAATGTCCACTTTTTTCAAAATTTTGTCTAGTCCTCTTGTCAACTGGGCATCAAATGGTATTACCATGAATTTCTTTGTGTTCTGATCCTTTTGAAAAGTCGAAGATTCTTTCAATAATTTTCTGAACTTATGTTTTCTAATTAGTTTATCTACAATGTTCTTATTATAACCATTCACTTCAGATACCTCCCTAATTAATTTTAATTCTTTATTATAATTATCTTTATTTAAAGGAAAATTAATTAATCTATACCGTAAAATTTAAACTAGCCATCTTATTTTGGAAGCTATGATTTGAATCGTTAGGAATATATCTCGAAGTGGTGATGGTTTTTCTGAAAATATCAAAATCTAACCTATTTTTATTATTTCTACTGACTAACACATCCTGAAATGGTAAACTATCGTTGTTTTCGAGTTCATGCTTGAATATTATATTTTCGGATTTACTATTTAAGTTCTTGATAAAATCATCTAAATTTTCATTTTTCGAATCGAAAATGGCAAAAATGTCATCCACATATCTTAACCGGAAGTAACTGAATTCATCTTTTGCCTCGGTTTCAAATTTACTAATAAATAAGTTGGCTAAGAACGGTGACAGAGGCTTGCCTATTACCGTTCCTTCTTGTTGTTCATAAAACCTGTTATTAAGCTGAAAACAATTTTGTTTCATACATAATCTTGTTAAGGATGTACTCAGAAAGAATCTTGTTATTAACACCGTTTAACTCGAGTAACTCCCTTAGGTATTTCAAGGTATGTGGAATCGGGACACTCGGATACAACGATGAAACGTCAAAGGAAACCAAAACCTCACCTTCCTGTAGATGTGTATTTTTTACTTTTTCTATGAATTTGGTTGAATTTATCACACAGGAAGGTAGTTGGTTTGGTAGATTTTCAAATTCCTTTGTTAACCACTTTGCCAAGTTGTATGTTGGAGAATCAATGGCTGATACAATTGGTCTCATTGATTTTCCTGGTTTATGAATTTTTGATAGAGCTTACAATCTTGGCACTTTTGGATTAGACACATATAATTTGCTTTTCAGAGAAGGATAAATAAGACTGTTACAAGATTTCAATGCATCTCTAACTTCGTTAATCATTTTTGACAATGGATTCCTAGGTAATCGTTTATAAGGACCGTTTTGAATTAATTTTTCAACGCGTTCAAAGTAATTAGGTTTGCCCATTACTACAACCTTATCTCAGTTATCAGCTTTTAAATAAAAACAATCTTTCTCTCGCAGACGCTTGACAATCTTAGAAATATTTGGCATTTTTTGATTTTTATTTGACTGTGATCGAAGGTACATTAGGCAAACAAAAATATCCATATTGACAAGGTATAAAGAACATATTGCCCACATTAGATATGGGAGAAAGGAAAAATCTTGTGTTGCCCGACATGCAATCGAACATGACCACAGTATAGATATTAGTAATTTAAGACTAATTAAAAGTGTTAATAATAATAGGGTTTTGGATGCATATGAAAGCATTCAAATAGAAAAATGTAAGAAAATCATGAACCCAGATAAAGGACCGATTCCTTTTAGTCAACCCAGCCTTTAACTGGCGTGACTGAAGTGTAATTCGTAGTCGGATTTTACACTCTTGCCTAGAAACAATCACAAACATTTAGGAAGCAAACACACATAAGAAAGAAATAAAAACAACCATCCGAGCGCTGGAATCGAACTAACTACCGCGCCAGTGCGGTTTCAGCACAGCAGCGACAGGCTGCTGCTCTTACCGTCCGCACCAATGCGACCGGCCCAATAAAAGTATAAAATTAGGTACATAGAATAGATAAACAGCTGTAAAACCTTAGTTTTAAAGTAGTGTTTGAGAATGTAAAGTCGTTTTACGAAACTATAGTCACACAAATTTTGTTTAAAAATAAAAGTGACAGATAACAAAGTAAAAATTTTTTAATTTTTATTTTCTTATGATTTTTTTTTTAGATTTTTTTCCATTTTTAAGTTAATAAATATTTCTAAAAACAGACGTGACGGAAATTTTGTATTATTTTTTCTGGATAACTCTTACCTAAACAAATAATAATTAACAACTTTCAGCTGGGGTATAAAAACCGTGTAAACTAGTGTTATTATTAAAAATGAGTTATCAACAACAGGAATTCAGACGCAACGGGCGGTTTGGAAAAAAATATTATAAAATGGAAAAATATATCAGTTATAAAGCGAAAAAAAAACATTCAGAATACAAAAAATAAATATTAAATCAACAAGAGGACGGTGATTAGTTGATTTTGAAAATCTTGCTCAAGACGTGTGGTGTACAAATTCAATATAACGGGTGTTTCAGAATGTTTTTCCTTTTAAATTATTGATTGATTGTTCCGTTACTTTGTGATGGTTCATTTTTTAAAAAAGGTTTTTTCTTTTTGTTTTGACTGCTACGCGCCAAACACAGATAGCGGGGGGAGGGGAGTGGTGTCAAATGCCCGGTGGGCTTTTTAAGTTTAGTAGCGATGGATCGTTTCACGGGACTACAGCGCGCATTTTGCTTGCGAGCGTTTTATAAAAACAACGATTCCTACACGATTGTTCGACGATTGTATAAGACACATTTTAATTTAAGGATCCTGAGAAATGTGCCAAGTACGAGTTTAATCAAGCATTGGGTGCGCAAGTTTAAAGGGTCTGGAAACACAATGCTGGATAAATTAACTGGGCGCAAAAGGACAAGTCTGTTAGAAATGATCAACGATAGCACAGATCCACGATTCATCGCATTATTCGCAGACTTCCATTTCCACCCCTACAAAATTGTTATTGCGCAAGCGATGAAATCCGATGATCCAGCTAAATGAGTCGAATTCTGCAGGACAATAAAAAAACGTTTTAGGAGCCTCAGTAACATATGGTTTTCTGATGAATCGAATTTCCACATCAAAGGCTACGTGAATAAATAAAATTGCAGATATTGAGCTTCCGACAATCCGCTGGAACTGCACCAGAAACCATTACACTCACCTAAGGTTGTCGTTTGAGCTGCCATATCAAGCGAATGAATTATAGGCCCCTACTTTCTTGAGGATAACCGTGGGCGTACTCAGACTGTTAATACCGATCGTTATTGCCATATGATCCAGACTTTTTTGTCTCCAGAAATGCAAAGCTCGATTGGCTACAATCGCAACATATTTTTCCTACAAGATGACGTGGAAGCAACTTCCCACGTCACGAATGATTCTTTAAGAGCTCTTCACGATTTATTCCCTGAAAAAGTGATTAGGCGCCGAAGGGACATCAACTGGCACCGAGGACCTGCTGATTTTTTCTTAAGGGGTTACTTAAAAGGAAATGTTTTCAACCCATTACCATCCAACTTAAATGTTTTAAAGCAAACTATAACAGACGAAATTCACGCGATTCCAAGAGCGATCCACCAGCGAGTGATTGAAAATCACTTAGGCTAAATGAGTGTGAAGAAGCGGATGGTGCGCATTTACGGATGGTTGTTTTTCATAAATAAAAATTCAAAAACTACTCTGTAATTTAACAGCAATTCAACAACTTTGAATTAATTCTGATGTTTTATTTTTTAAGTATCAAAAACGAAAAACATTCTGAGACACCCTTTATCTTTATCTTTTCCATTTCTCATCCGATATAATATTATTGATATTGCTAGTGTATTTCATATAAAATGTCTAGAATTTTATGTGGAAAAATTATATCAAACTATTTATTTATATAATTTATACAAATATTTTGGAGATTTTACATGTAAATAATTATTCGTTGTATTGGCAGAGTTGTATAAATTAATTTCAAAAAATTAACAACAATTTCCAATACATAAAGTTTGTAATATGAAAATGATAAAATAAAAAAATAATTATGTTTGATTACAGAAAAATAAAACCATTAGAATCTATTGAAGCGAGCGATAATGATTAAATTTCAAAATGCGCGCCTCTTTTCGTTCGACGTTGCCATACTTTCACGACCCGGATATATAATTTATTGTTTATGACAGACAATTTTCGATTATTTTAATTAAAGCATCGTTTCTCAACCTGGAAGTCGCGACCTGTAGGAGAGTCGCGTTAAGGAATATGGAAGGGTCGCAATGTGTTCAAAAAATAAGACCCGCATAGGCAATATCATTTTATTAAAGTATTTTTATTTTAAAAGCGAGCCTTAGAAAATTAAATATAATCACATAACAACATAAAAAAATTAACTCAAATAAAGTAATGGCCAAAGTTGTTCGAAATAACTTAATGCGATAGTTGATTATTTTGTTTTTTCACTTAAAAGTTTTTCTATACGTGGATCATCATTGCAAACGCACAAAAGCAAATTCATTTCCAGTGTTAGTAGACGATTTCTATATTTAGTTTTTAGATTTGTTATTTTTATATTTAGTTTTTAAAGCCACCACAGACGAGAAGCTTTTTTCTCTGATCCCTGACCACTCTTAATTCTACTAAATAGAATGATTGACGTTCTGCGGTCTCATTAATTTAAACTTGTCATTAATTTGATCGTAAACATCAATGGCCCTTTGATTAATACGTCTCAAAATTCTGTCATTTGAAAGTGGTATAGTTTTCAACTTTTCTGCTTCTTCTGAACTTATTATCATAATGCCTATATCAATGACAGCGGGTAAAATGAGCTTTTCCGCAATCGTGTGGGGCATCGACTCAAGCATTACGGCTTGATTTGTTGATTTATCAAAACGAGTACTTTACGCCCGAAAATGTCTAATGGTTTGTTTTGTAAAGACGGGTGTTTTGTTTTCAAATGACGGACTAATGTTGAAGCCCTCATGCTTTCCGCGGATAGAACTAGATAACAAACACATTGCGGCTTGTTATCCAAAGCAATGAATCCATATTTTTAATATATTTCATTGTACAATGTGGTCTTTTTCTTTACTGCTTCACCAGATGAAGACGGTGCATTTCGTTTTTTCACACATTTTATTTTATATTTCAATTTTATTTAATATTATTAATTTATCTTATTACCACCTGTTATTAATTTATTTAACACTGAGTGAGAGAAGAAATCGTTGTATTTGACACTTGTTGAGAGACGAAATTGTAGGACAGTAATACCCCGACTTACGCTACCTCAACATATGCGAATCCCGAGTTACATGATTTTTTAATTTTCTCGTCTATTCGTCTTTTGTGTGAACTCTCTCCGCGCGCACTAGTGTTCGTTCAGCTTACGACAGGCTCATACGTGTAGCGCGGAATCGACGCGTAGGTACAAGAAAGTTACGATTTTGTGTTTATTTTGTGTGTTGTGCGATGACCTGAGATATGTACTAAGTACTATGGCATCCAAACGAAGTAGAACCGACTCTTTTGCTTCAAACAAGAAAAGAAAAACATTATCTTTGGAGTGTAAACTTAACATTATTAAAGACTACGATCCAAAATAAAAAATTGTGAATTAGCAAAGAAGTTTGATCTACCGGAATCGACAGTCAGAACAATTACAAAAAGTAAAGCAAAATTTTTCGAAGCTGTGAAAAACGCTCAGTTTTTGAATTCAAGCATCATTCGTAAACCTCGTAGTATTATCGCTGAGATGGAAACATTGTTAAAATTATGGTGCGATAATCAAGTGTGAAAAGTTGTCCTTTTTTTTTCTCCTTTATTTGGGTTTTTCGCCACTGTCTAAAACTCAAAAAATATCAAAAATACCTGTTCTTATTTAAAGAAAGAATGACTGTTATAAAAAATTAAATAAATAAATCACTGTTATAAAAATAAATGTTATAAAAAAAAATTTATAACATTTTTATATCTTTAAAATTTTGTTCGTTAGGCAAATTTATTACAAAAAAGAATCACTGAGAAATTTGTCACCGTTTGGTTTTTTGTTTTTACCCAGTGATTCTTTCTTTAAATAAGAACAGGTATTTTTGATATTTTTTGAGTTTTAGACACTCAGACATTATAAAAATTGTCCTGTTGATCAGAACACGGTGTGCTTTCAAGCTAAACTAATTTTTGAGAAATTAAAAGAAGAAGCTGGGGCATGACTAAAGATGAAACGTTCAAAGCTAGTAACGGTTGGTTCAGCCGATTCAAAAGTCGCTGTAATTGGCATAGCATTGCAGAAAGTGGAGAGGCGGCAAGTGCAGATAAAGAGGCTGCATCTGTCTATCCAGAGAAACTCAAAGCTATGATAGATGAAGGTGGCTATACCAGCCAAACCATATTCAACGTGGATGAGACTGGCCTGTTCTGGAAGAAGATGCCTAAAAGAACTTTTATCGCGCGTGAAGAAAAAAACCTTTCCAGGTTTTAAGGCCGCCAAAAATCGATTGACAGTGATGCTTGGCGCGAATGCAGCTGGTGACTTTAAGTTAAAACCTCTCTTAGTTTATCGCTCAGAAAATTCAAGAGCATTGAAAAACAAATCTAAAGCTGGTTTGCCCGTGATTTGGAAGTCGAATCATAAAGCTTGGGTGACGGCCTCCCTTTTTGAAGACTGGTTTGCTCATCACTTCATACCTGAAGTCGAACGTCATTGCCAGTTTAAACAAATCCCGTTTAAAGTGATGGTATTAATCGACAACGGACCAGGTCATCCTCCTGCTATTTTATCTAGTTTCGACCCACGTGTGAAAGTTGAATTTTTGCCACCAAATACAACGAGCTTGCTTCAACCGATGGACCAGGGAGTTATGAAAACATTCAAAGCTTATTACACGAGACGATCGTTTGCACATCTGCATAAAGCTGTGAGACAAAACAACGGGCTCTCTCTTAAGGACTTTTGGAAACAATTCAATGTTTTACATGCCGTGAGAATCATTGGGGAATCTTGGGATGAAATTTCACAAAAAACTTTAAATGGCGTCTGGAAAAAACTCTGTCCTTTTTTTTTCTCCACTGAGACTCAGGCGGAATCAGTGCCAGGGCCGGAGGAAATTGGTAATGTGATCAAAGACATTGTCGAACTTGGTAGACAAATAAATTTAGAAGTGGATAGTGATGACGTTCAAGAATTGCTGGATTCACACAATCAGGAGCTTACAATTGATGAGCTCATAAAAATGCGTGAACAAGAGGAAGACATTGAGAATATTGATCCTTTGGACCCAGTTCAATTAGAAGATCAAATGACAGTTGGAAACTTGACAGAAGCCCTCAGTTCAATTGAAAAAGGGTTAACAATTTTGGAAAGCATAGACTCCAACGAAGAGAGCATTTCTGTTACAAAGCAAGGAATAAAAAATATACTAGCATGTTACGAGGAGATATTACGGGAGAAGAAAAAATCATTGACTCGTCAGACGACTTTGTTAGATTTTATGAAACCTTCTACATCAAAATAACTTCGGATTGTGTTTATACAGTTTATAATAATATAATTTGTCATCATTTGTTATCTACAATTAGTTACACATTTATTTCCTAAATTATTGTTTTATTTAGTCTCCGGCTCCAATTAAACATACTTTGTATGTCTTTATATGCAAAATTGTACCCCGACTTACGCGAATTCGACTTACACGGATAGCGCTCGGTCCCACCTATCGTGTAAGTTCGGGGTATTACTGTACTTGTTTTCGTAAAATCGTAATTAACAATAAAACTCTTCGTCTTGTTACCTGAGCGCGCCCGGGACGAATGATCCGTCTCGCATCCGTGGGAAGGTGACCCGCGGCGCGCGGGGTGGTTATTTTTCACATGCGTGCAAGTACGGGTCACAGGTTCGAACTAGTAAAAGTAATATAAGAACAAGGGTTTACACAAGTCTTGTAGTTCGGTATTTGTAGCTGTGTGAGGTATTTCGATATAAGTGTAACGCCCTATTCATACATACACTTTAATTACGACACTTTAATTCACGACTCGTCATTTAATACGAAGAAAAATAGATGATTCGTTTTTTCTTACGATTCGTAAGCGTGTGAATACGCTCATCGGAGTTTATAAGCTATTTAAAAATAAAAACGATTCTTCGTAAATTACGATACTGAAAAAAGGACGAATTGTCGCCGTGTTAACTGGCAGATCTAAAACTTTGATATACATCAAACTAACATATTGTAGTGAGGGGGTTACAACGTTTTTTACCTAACTTTTTGTCTATTTAGTGGGTCGCGACACTAAAAGGTTGAGAAACGATGTGCTAAACTATGTAAGGATTCAGAGCGTCAGATGGGCGGGACATGAGGCAGGAATGCCAAAAATCATGGAAGGGCAAATAGGGGGAATATAAATAGAGGGAGACTAAAGCCACGATGATATGATAATGTAAGGAGAGATACTGAAGAACTAGTGCACATCAAAATTCGAAAAATAACAGCTAGAGATCGATCATTTAGGAAGCGAAGACTGAAGGAGTTACAAGGCTCACTAACGGGCACCACAGAAAGGAGAAAAAGAAAATAGATAAATATTGTTTCTTTTAAAAGTTATAAATAATTTAAATTGAAGCATGCTTGCCCCATCCTTTATAATACCACATTTTTTCGAATTCAAAAGTCAGATTTGTTTTTTTAGGTCTTGATTTCAACTCGAATAAGTGGCCGGTATGTTTGTACACTCACAAGCCATGCTCAAAATTACTCGTTAACAGGTAAGATACTAGACATATCCTTTATTCTTCTATGTTCTTTATTATATTGAGTAGTTTCCATGTTTCTCCGTTACTCTTACACGAAGACTTTTTCTAGATGAAGAACAAGAAATACGTAACTTTCTAATTAACTAATTAGATTAAATGTTTTAGCAAAGACTGCATATGTATATATATATATATATATATATATATATATATATATATATATATATATATATATATATATATATATATATATATATATATAGGGTGTTTGGTACATCGTTTGCCAAATTGAAATGGCTGATACTGGGCGTACAGGTTTTTTTTATTAATAAAATAATCCTGCCATATAAATATATACCAGGTGTGTCAGTGATTCCTTCCAGTTTTTTTCGCTAAAGAAAACATGTTATTTACAATGGATAGTTAAAATGTATTTATCCAAAGTATTGGCCAATTGATTTTATACATTTTGCCCATCTCCCAGGCAATTTATGGATGCCATTCCAAAAGAACAGTTTCTCCTTTGAGCTAAACCATTCATCGAGCCATTTTTTAACTTTAACTAACGAAATCGGCGAAGTGCTGCTCTGCAAGCGCGTGCTTCATCGATGGGAAAAGGTGGTAGTCGGATGGAGCCAGGTCTGGAGAGTATGGCGGGTGCGATAAAATTTCCCATCCAAGTAATTTCAACATTTATTTGACTGGTTTTGCTGTATGAGATGGCGCGTTGTCATGCTGCAAAATCATCTTATCATGTCTTTGTGCGTATTATGGACGTTTTTCGATCAATGATTCAAATTGATCATTTGTTAGCGGTAGCGATCAGTATTAACTGTTTCTCCAGGTTTCAACAGTTCATAATATATGACACCAACCTGATCCCACCAGACAAGAGAATGGTCTCGCGACCAAAGCGATTTGGCCTTGCAATCGATGGGCCGGCTTCGCCAGGTGATAACCGTGATTTTTTTCGCTTGGGATTTTCGAAATAAATCCATTTTTCATCACCCGTTACTATCCTCCGGCGTTTGCTGCTGATCTAGCAATTTTGGCTCAAGATATATTAACGGCACAAAAACAGATTGAAATCTTAAAAGAAACAGCAGAAAAGGTAGGACTCAGCAACAGACTAAGAACACCATTTCTAAAACCAAATATGGTAACAGCAGACGTATCTCTTAAGGTCAAATATTTGGGTGAAATAATCATGGAAAACGGGTTGGAAAAAGCGGCCAATAAGGATAGATGTCAAAAAATGAAAACTGTATTGAGACTTACGTACAATATTTACAACAAAAAATGCATATCTAAAAACACAAAATTGAGACATTACAACACAGTTACTAAGCCAGAATGTCTATATGGGGCAGAAACGCTCATTTTGAATAGAAAGAGAGACATCGAGGAGATTGAAAAAAGGAAAGAAAAATCTTAGACCCCAAATAAATAAATAGCGCAACATACCGACTTCGAGAAAACCAAAAAATCAAACAATACACAGATATACATAGCGATATGAGAAAAAGAAGACTCAAGTTTTTCTGATACATAAAACGGATGACTCCGTGTAGGTTAACTACACAAATAGTTGAATTTTATGGAAATAGAAGTAGAGCTAAAGTAGAAATAATTGAATGGATTGCTGCAATTAAAGAGGACCTAAGATCAGCAAATATTACACGAAGTGAAATTCAGGATAGAGGCTATTTCAGACACAAGGTTGACGTTTGGGAGGTTGGCCAGAGAGAAAAATGTAGGAAGACCGGAACAACTTGGTCTGACGAAAGGAAAAAAGCTCATAGCGAAAGAATGAAATCAGTATGGGCGCTTAGAAAGGCTAACAACAACAAACGCCTCTAACTGTACTTCGCGTGATCCGCCAAGAGCTAATATTAAATTTTGTTTCAAGCTCGGTTTCACGGAAACATTTGAATTGATGAAAAAAGTTTATGGTGATGATTGTTTATCCCCTACACGTGTGTTCGAGTGATATAAGCAATTCCAAGATGGTTGTGATACTTCGAAAGCCGACCTAAAGCCAGACCGGCTAAAAAAAAACAAAAACTGAGATGAGTTGGTGTATCGTATCGTAGCGATCTCCTACGATACGAATTAAATACTAAAATATAATTAAATCTCTTAAACATCCTAGAAATTAATAATGAATAATTAAATAAACAGACAACATTGTAAATTGCAAATTTCAGATCTCGTATCTAACTTAAGATCCCCGAAAAAATCTGTAAGGGACGTTTCGCTTGTTTGCCATTGTAGTTGGTCGAAGCCATTTATATGTAAAACACAGAACGCGGTATCGTATCATTAGACTCAGAATCCCAATACAACCAAAATCGCAGACACACATTTCATATGTAGATAATAAATTTTCGGTAAAATTTTTGTAAGAAACAGTTTCGTACAAGTACGATAAAAATAATTGAATTTAGCCAATAAATCCGTCGGAAAGGTATTAGTAGCTCAGCTGTAAGTAGAAGCAAGATAAGTTATAAAATATTTAACTCAGGTAGTGGATAATTAACGGATATTCATTTTATATAAACGAACTTGAAGATTTACACAGTATGTCGGTATTACGAAGTATGTTTTTTTTTTAAATTTGAATGGGATTTGTACTTTGTTGAGTTCAAAAATCGATAGTATTATTTTTACACATTTCAAATGTACATATTCTTAAATACATGTAAAATTTAAAGTCAAAATGTTTAATATTAACGAAGTTACAGCCTATTTAAGATGAAGTGGATAACGTGCAAAGTAAGGAGAGTTGCAGGCTACCTTTGACTTTGACAACTACTACGGACCTACGGAGGAGAACTTCAATAATTGTTACTTTGATAGTTTGAATGAAGTAGAACAGAGTATCGAAGAGCGGGACTGGAGCAGTGATGTCAAAGTATGTAAGACTCACGATTTTTCTGAGTTTATACTCAGAATACTATACAAATTAAGAACAGTTGTGTTTAGCTTAAAAAGTCGAAATTGTGTCATCGGTTATCCTTTATTATACTTAATTATTACAAGTTTGAAATTAATACATTTCCAGACAACTTAAAAACCAGCATTATTGTACTAATTCCGAAAATACCAGTCTAGTGTACCAAGTAACCTTAGACCAATTAATGTATTACCTGTTGTTGATAAAATCACTGAGACTGTTGTATGTACAGAGTTGAGAACTTATTTTGAAACCAATTAATTGTTATTTTCTGCTCAATCAGGGTTTAGGACAAAACATTCTTGAGACGGCTATTCAGTATGCATGCGCAATATGGAGGAACGATATATCGGACGGGAAAACTGTGTTTGGTGTGTTTATAGATTTAAAGCGAGCATTCGAAAATATTGACCGGGATATACAAAAAATTATTAAGTTATGTTGTAAGATCAAAAGCGTTGAAATAGATCAAGAGTTACTTAACAGACAGACATCATAGAACGAGGATTGAGGGAAGAGTGTTGGCAAAGAGGGAAAGTGCTTGGGGAGTTCCTCAGGATAGCGTTCTGGGACCATTGCTGTTTTTGATATATGTCAACGATATTTCTACAAGATTGGATAAATGCTTTATTAGTCTTTTTGCAGATGATTGTCTCATATCTGTGTCTGGGAATAATTGGCCTGAAATGGTTGAAACATTAAATAGTGAACTGATAATACTATTTAGATGGCTATGCAAAAATAAACTTAAACTAAACGAAATGAAAACAAGGTGCATGTGCAAGAGTTAAGGTTAAAAATAAATATATACAATTGTGATATTGAAACTGTAAATGAAATTAAATACTTAGGAGTACTGTTGGATCCTCATCTAACATTTTGTAACCATGTCAGTTATCTACGTAGAAAGATTGGGAAAAAATAGAGTTCTTTAGTCATATATCGTCACATTTATCACCCTGGCGGGCGAAGAGGCTTGTATCTAATACTATAGTTTTACCCAATTTTACTTATTGTATGTCTATACTGATATCATGTAATAAGGAGAGTATTGGTAGACTCCAAATACAGTAGAACAAGACTATGCGTGTACTATTGCGGTCACTGGACTGGTTTTCAGTTACGCAGGCCATTGAAGGGGCAAACATTCGATTGATATATAAAATAAAAAATAATTTGTTGCCCCATTATCTGAATACTTTTTTGGTACAAAGAGTAAATATGCATTCTTACGATTACCGTTCTAAGAACAATTATGATGTACCAATTGTGAGAACTACTGGTCTCCAGAAGACATTGTTTTGGGAAGGTATTTGCCTCTTCAATGCTTTGCCCGCCCATATAGGGAGCGCTCCTAATGGGCATGTGTTTAATAAACTGTTAAATTATTGTTTGAAGCAATAGAGTGTTTTATCATTTGAACAGTGTTAATTGTTGGCTTTAAATTGTATTTTCTTTTGTTAAGATTTCTTAGATTTTTTCTTGCTTTTATTTATTTTGTTTTGTATATTGATTTTGTTTTGTTACTATTAGCTGCAAATGCTAAATGCTGTGTATTTATTTATTTATTTACCTGCTTGCCACAGGAGGTATTGTCCTGGCGTTTAAGAGACCTAGCACATTACAGACTAAACTATCATACGACAGATCAATTCTTCTATTGGAACCTTTGGTGTGAAACACTAAACTTGATGAGATTTACCACTAAATACCAAATCACTTTTTTTGAACTTCTCGGTGCACCACCACTTCGAGATACATCCCTAACGATTCAAATCATAGCTTCCAAAATAAGATGGCTAGTTCAAATTTTATGGTAAATAGATTAATTAATTTTCCTTTAAATAAAGATAATTATAACAAATAATTAAAATTAATTAGGGAGGTATCTGAAGTGAATGGTTATAATAAGAACATTGTAGATAAATTAATTTGAAAATGCCAATTCAGAAAATTATTGAAAGTATCTTTGACTTTTCAAAAGGATCAGAACACAAATAAATTCATGGTAATACCATTTGAGGCCCAATTAATAAGAGGGGTAGATAAAATTTTGAAAAAAGTGGACATTAAGCTTGTGTATAAACCATATAACACATTAAGAGAAGTTCTGGGTAATCCAAAGGATAAAGTAAATCAACATGAAAAGTCGGGCATTTACGAAATTAGTTGTCAAGACTGTGATCGAAGGTATATTGGGCAAACAAAAAGATCCATGTTGACAAGATATAAAGAACATATTGCCCACATCAGATATGGAAGAAATGAAAAATCTTATATTGCCTAACATGCAATCGAATATGACCACAGTATAGATATTAGTAATTTAAGACTAATTAAAAGTGTTAATAATAATAGGGCTTTGGATGTATATGAAAGCATTCAAATAGAAAAATATAAGAAAATCATGAACCGAGATAAAGGATCTATTCCGGTCAATCAACTTTTTCAATTATTAATGTAAGGTTTAGTAAACTTCACGGTTCATGATTTTTACGCGCTTGGTTAGGTAGGGTTTTCATATAAATAGAACATAGTTTAGTTTCAGAATTAGATTAAATCATCTCTTGATGATGCTAACACGGTCAGCGAAACGTGCGTCGAGAAGTTAAAAAAAAAGAGATTTGGTGTTTAGTGGTAAATATCTTCAAGTTTAGTATGATACGATGGTGTAGATATTTCCCTTGAAAAATACAACTGTCTTCAAATAATGGGTTTATTTTTGGATGGTTAACTAATCTTAAAATGTTGAAGTATTTTCTCAGTATGAATAATTTAGTCGAATTACACTTTATTATCAGCCGATTTCAAATCTTAGTATGTGCACTCTCATACGCCGTCAAGGTAATTAAAAGACCTTTCAAACTATCGGCCGATCAAAAGTTTGTAGTCTGCGGGGGGTCTAAGCAAGTTTGAACTTGCTTGATATGTCTTATTGGGAGTTCAGTATTACCCATATCGTTTGAAGTAAAAGTTATATTAAAAAAACATTTATTTTTATTTATAGATATATTTTTCAATTAAAATGTTTGTCTCCATCTCCATCTCAGCTAGCAATCAACGATTAGATCCCATGCACGGGAATCGTATTATTCATTTTTTGGCTGTATTTATTATTTCAAAAAATGAATGTTTTTGGACCCAACAAAGTAGAAATCCCTTTAAACAAAACTACTAACGCCATCTATGTAATCAACATATAATCTGAATGCTGTATATCTCCTCAATCTCCGCTATCATAAGAATAAATTAACGAATTATCAAGATATAGTGCTTAAACTGACAGTACCTTTTGTCACCTCATCACAAAACACGATAAAACTGTTACAACACTTAAATCGATAAAAAAGGTTTATTGTGATGATTGCTTGTGCCTTACACGCGTGTTCGAGTGATATAAGCAATTTCAGGTTGGTCGCGATGCTTTGAACGTCGGCCCAAAAGCCTTGCGGGCCAAAAAAAAAACAAAAATGAGTTGATGGAAAACTTGGTGGAAAAAATGTGTGAAATTTGACTGTGAGATGGATAGCAGAGGAATTCAATACGACCAAAAACATGATTCACGAAAATTTGGCAAATGATTTAAATAAACGGAAAGTCTGTGCTCGATTTCTGAATATTTGGGCGATAAAACAAGTATGTGTGCTTTAGCATTGCCCGTATTCGCCTGATTTATCTCCATGTGACTATTTCCTATTCCCGAAACTCAAACTGGCCATGAAAATGACAGTGTTACACAAGTCCAATAAACCTATTATTTATATTATTATTATGGGGTTATTGAGACTATATATATATATATATATATATATATATATATATATATATATATATATATATATATATATATATATATATATATATATATATATATATATATATATATATATATATTGAGAGGGTTATTGAGACTATTCCGAAAAACGACATAAAAAATCTATGCTAGTAAATCTATACTATCTAATAAAAATAAATAATTTTAGCAAATTTACTGTTTTTTTTTAATTAAAAAGTTCCGTTAGTTTTCCGGCATAATGTGTAGCTCCAAACTAGAATGACAACTTCTTGGAATGTAATTAGTAAACAGGGCAGCTTCAGGTAATAATGCCAAATATCGCGACCAATAAACTCACACAAAAGACATTCAATGTCTGTTTCTGATTCAGATATATATTTGACGCTTCTGGGATGACTGCAGCTACTGCATTGGCAAAGGAAATTAACAATGTCACAAACGTCCCAAACTATTGGACTGAAGGAGCTAATTATGCAATTCGAGATTAATTTGCTATTCTCTATTAAAATATAATATTGGTGAATACAAATGATTTATTTAACTGAGATAGCCAATACTTGACGGAAATGTATTTTAAATATAGGAACTAAGACTTATATCTAAATATCCGCTATATTTAAAGCTTTTATGACAATTGTTGCGACACAGTGCCTTTTTCAATTTACTGATACAAATATGTTCACGATATTTTAATTTGCTTTGCAGATACTGATAGACAATTTACGTAAATTCTATACATAAGAAAATTAAATTCACATTTGAAAAAACAAAGACTTTTATTTTTTGAGATTCTATTTTTTTGCATTTTTTTTCAATTTTTCTATTGGAACCTTTGGAGTGAAACACTAAACTTGAAGAGATTTACCACTAAACACCAAATAACTTTTTTGAACTGCTAGACGCACGTTCCGCTAACCATTTTAGCATCATCAGGAGATTATTTAATCTTATTATCAGATTAAATCATCTCCTGATGATGCTTAGCGAAACGTGCGTCGGAAAGTTCAATAGAGTGATTTGGTATTTAGTGGTAAATCACTCAAGTGTGGCTATTTTTTTGGAATTTCCACCAAAATTGACATTTCTATTTAATATTGCTTGGCAAATCATCATTAAAAGATTTACACACAGGATATAAAATTGGATTGGCACAGGAGATTGCACAGGATATAAAAATTTTTCAAATTTATTATAAAAATAATTAAACCGAATAAACAATTTTTTACTTTGTCATCTATTACTTTTATTTTTAACTCTGCGTAACCTTAGTTTCGTAAAACGATGTTACATTCTCAAACAATACTTATAATAATAGCTGTCTAAACGGGTCTTTATTATATTTATAAATTTTAATCGCTTCTAATGATTAATTTTTTGCTTTTTGGCGCTGTATGTAATTTTTTTAAATTTATAATCTCAGGAAATATATGTCCGGTATCTATGAAATGACTCTCGAAATTAGAATTTTGTTTTTTTAATATGTAAGCAGGTTTGCTTTGCAAGAAACCAGATTGACATATGTCCAGCCAGTAAATAATCGACTTATGACACTATCCCTCAAGTGTGCTAACAAAAACTATACATTAATCAATGCACACCTTCCAGTTAACGAAGCAAATAAATCTAATCTTGAAAAAATAAGTCTTGGGAAATTCTGGAAAAGATTATTTCTAAAATTCCCTCTAACTATGTAAAAATCCTATTGGATGATTTCAACGCCCAACTAGAGAAATAAAGCACATAAAAACAGTCAGCAGTTTTCCCGCTCATAAATGGACTAACCATAATGGTAGAAAATTGGTTGAACTATTTTCGCAGTTTAAAAATAATGTCAACCCATTTTAAGAAGAAAATAACAAAACAAAAGACCTGGAGGCGCCCAAGCACGTACATGGGTGAATTTCAAATTGACCATGTTGCCATTTCGTACCCCAATTATAGAGATTTTGAATGTTCAAGTCAGGAAAGGAGCTAACATAGACACGGATCACTACTTGCCTAGAATCAAACTTAGCTTAAAACCTCGAAAACTTTTCCAAATGAGACTGATAATACCAAAGTTCGATCCTACGAAAATAAAATCAATCCTAACCAAAGAGCTTGATAAACAACCAGCACAGAACTGGCAATAATTGAAACAAAAAATTTAAAAAAAACAGCCTTAAAGTTGGTCCCTTTACAAAAACGTAGAAAACATCCATGGTGGGATGAAGGTTGCGAGCAAGCAGTATTAAGCTGAAGTAAAACATTCAAAGATTGGAACAGTCAAAAAACAGAAATAAATTGGAACATATTTTTGGAAGTAAGAAAAGAAACATCGAAGTTAATTAGAGAAACTAAAAGAAAATATGAAAACAACCAACCTAATGAAATAGAAAAATTCCCAAAAAAATAACACCCGAAACTTTTACAAAACATTTAAAACTAAATTAACGGGCTATCAGCCCCAAAATCTTTGCTTCCAAAAGGAACAATTAGCTCTAAATAACCAAGACAATTGCAAAGAACTTGCGAAATATTTGGAACAACTACTAAACTATCTTGAGCCCTTAAACAAATTTCCAACACTAAACCCTAAAGAAACAAACTCAGATTCATTACCACCGAATGAAGATGAAATAATTAGGCAAATCAAGCGACTTAAAAATAACAAAGCTTCTAGTGAAAATGGAATCACTGCTGAACTTTTGAAATCCGCTGGTCCAGGTACAATCAGGAAATAACAAAAATTCTACAAGAAGTTAGGCGAACTGAACGGATTCCGGAAGATTAGAAAGATGCTCTAATCCATCCACTACCCAAGAAAGAAAATAGAACAGATGTAAACAACTACAGAGGGATATCTCTTCTCCCAGTTTGTTACAAGATTCTATCTCAATGACTACTAGACAGAGCACAGGGACAGTTAGAACCTAAAATTGATAAATATCAAGCAGGTTTTCGACCGGGCAGATCCTGCCCTGAACAGTTCCTGAATGTAAAATTGATCCTGAGACATCAAAAATTGTACAATAAAAATATCGTCTATACATTTGTGGATTTCAAAAAAGCATATGGTTCTATTGACCGCGAATCTTTATTCCAAATCTGGAAAGAATAAGGACTAGATCTGAAAACGCTGGCAGTTACTAGAGTAACATTAACTAACACAAGGTCAAAAGTTAAATTCATGGATGACATCTCAGAGCCCTTCGCAATTAAACAGGAGTAAGATAAGGGGATGGATTCTCGCCACTCTTATTTAACTGTGTCCTAGAAAAAGTTATACAGGAGTGGCGTGAAAAAAAGTCGGCCCTGAATATTGACTAGCCCATTAAACTGGGAAGAACCAACATCAAAACTGATTGTCTGACGTTTGCTGATGATCTAGCAATTTTAGCTCAAGATATATTAACGGTTCAAAAACAGATTGAAATCCTAAAAGAAACAGCAGGAAAGGTAGGACTTTGAAACGACACAATACATGACCTGCAACAGACTAAGAACACCATTTCTAAAAACAATATATGTTAACATCAGACGAGTCTTCCACTTCAAATATTTGGGTGAAATAATCATGGAAAGTGGGCTGGAAAAAGCCGGCCAATAAGGGTAGATGTCAAAAAATTGAAACGGCATTGAGACGTACACAAAATATTTACAACAAAAAATGCATATCTAAAAACACAAAACTGAGACATTACAACACAGTTATTAAGCCAGAATGTCTATATGGCGGAGAAACGTTCATTTTGAATAGAAAGAGAGACATCGTGGACATTGAAAAAAAGGAAAAAAAAATCATATGAAAAATCTTAGGCCTCAAACAAATAAGCACAACATACCGACTTCGAGAAAACCAAGAAATCAAACCATACAGAGCGATAAGAGAAAAAGAAGACTTAAGTTTTACGGACACATAAAACGGATGAATTCGAGTAGGTTAACTAGACAAATAGTTGAATTTTATGAAAATAGGAGTAGAGCTAAAGTAGAAATAATTAAATGAATTGCTGCAATTAAAGAGGACCTAAGATCAGCAAATATTACACAAAGTGAAATTCAGGATAGAGGCTGTTTCAGACACAAGGTTAACGTTTGGAAGGTTGGCCAGAGAGAAAAAGACTGGAACAACTTGGTCTGACGAAAGGAAAAATGCTCATAGCGAAAGAATAAAATCAATATGGGCGCAAAGGAAGGCTAACAACAACAAACGCCTGTAACTGTACTTTACGTGGTCCACCAGGGCCCATACGTGAATAATAATAATTGAATCTGGTCTGAAAATTTCGGCCCGCTTATCCCATATAGCAGCTACTGCACTCGTTGCAACTTAACATATAAACTCCAGATGTTTTATTTTGTGATGTTTTGTCTTTGGCATTAAAAAGTAATGTACTAGTTGACTGAAATTGGACGGAAATATATAATTGTACAGTATTTTTTATCATTTGTTTGTTTTACTTTGATGAATTAGTAATTGATTCCGTTTTTTATTTATTATATAACTAATTTCTTTTTCATTGAAACTGTTATTTTGTGCTTTTGTGCTATTAGTTTTATTTTTGCAGTTATATTATTCTATTATAATGGAATTGTAAAAGCTCGATGGAGCACAGGATAATGTGGATTGATGATGTGGGGTGGATTGATTGGTATACCTGGGTATGCGGGTTTTCTATAAATATTAATTTCTAGTTTATTATTTCTGGACCTTTCAATTTTCTGGACCTTTCAATATTCAAACAATGGATATTGAAAGGTCCAGAAAATGTATGGTTTGATTTTGTTCTTTTTCAAGTGTAAATTTAATTTTTGGATGGATTATATTTAAATACTTTAATGTTTCTTCTATTTGTCTGTCGTTTTCACTATAAGAAACCAAAATGTCGTCTACATATCTAAACTTGAAGAGATTTACCACTGAACACCACAACGCTTTTTTGAACTGCTCGGCGCACGTTTCGCTAACCATGTTAGCATCATCAGGAGATGATTTAATCTAATTCTAGAACCAAACTATGTTCTATTTATATGAAAACCATACCTAACGAAGAGTGTAAAAATCATGAACCGTGAAGTGTACCAAGCCTTACATTAATAATTGAAAAAGTTTACTGAAAGGAATCGGTCCTTTATCTCGGTTCATAATTTTCTTACATTTTTCTATTTGAATGCTTTCATATGAATCCAAAGCCCTATTATTATTAACACTTTTAATTAGTCTTAAATTACTAATATCTATACTGTGGTCATGTTCGATTGCATGTTGGGCAACACAAAATTTTTCATTTCTCCCATATCTAATGTGGGCAATATGTTCTTTATATTATGTCAATATGGATCTAATCCCCGACTTTTCATGTTGCTCTACTTTATCCTTTGGATTACCCAGAAGTGTAAATTTAATTTTTGGATGGATTATATTTAAATACTTTAATGTTTCTTCTATTTGTCTGTCGTTTTCACTATAAGAAACCAAAATGTCGTCTACATATCTAAACTTGAAGAGATTTACCACTGAACACCAAAACGCTTTTTTGAACTGCTCGGCGCAAGTGTCGCTAACCATGTTAGCATCATCAGGAGATGATTTAATCTAATTCTAAAACCAAACTATGTTCTATTTATATGAAAACCATACCTAACGAAGAGTGTAAAAATCATGAACCGTGAAGTGTACCAAGCCTTACATTAATAATTGAAAAAGTTTACTGAAAGGAATCGGTCCTTTATCTCGGTTCATAATTTTCTTACATTTTTCTATTTGAATGCTTTCATATGAATCCAAAGCCCTATTATTATTAACACTTTTAATTAGTCTTAAATTACTAATATCTATACTGTGGTCATGTTCGATTGCATGTTGGGCAACACAAGATTTTTCATTTCTCCCATATCTAATGTGGGCAATATGTTCTTTATATCGTGTCAATATGGATCTAATCCCCGACTTTTCATGTTGCTCTACTTTATCCTTTGGATTACCCAGAACTTCTCTTAATTTATTATATGGTTTGTACACAACCTTAATGTCCACTTTTTTCAAAATTTTGTCTAGTCCTCTTGTTAATTGGGCATCAAATGGTATTACCATGAATTTCTTTGTGTTCTGATCCTTTTGAAAAGTCGAAGATTATTTCAATAATTTTCTGAACTTATGTTTTCTAATTAGTTTATCTACAATGTTCTTATTATAACCATTCACTGAAGTGAATGGTTATAATACCATTATATATACCTCCCTAATTAATTTTAATTCTTTGTTATAATAAATATATAATAAATATATATAAAATTTAAACTAGCCATCTTATTTTAGAAGCTATGATTTGAATCATTAGGAATGTATCTCGAAGTGGTGGTGGTTTTTCTGAAAATATCAAAATCTAACCTATTTTTATTATTTCTACTGACTAACACATCCAGAAATGGTAAACTATCGTTGTTTTCGAGTTCATGCGTGAATATTATATTTTGGGATTTACTATTTAGGTTCTTAATAAAATTATCCAAATTTTCATTTTTCGAATCGAAAATGGTAAAAATGTCATCTACATATCTTAACCATACCTTCGGAAAGTAACTGAATTCATCTTTTCTTCGGTTTCAAATTTACTCATAAATAAGTTGGCTAAGAATGGTGATAGAGGATTGCCGTTCCTTCTTGTTGTTCAATTTTGCTTCATACATAATCTTGTTAAGGAGATGTACTCAGAAACACTCTTGTTATTAAAACCGTTTAACTCCAGTAACTCCCTCAGGTATTTCAAGGTATGTGGAATCGGGACACTCGGAAACAACGATGAAACGTCAAAGGAAACCAAAACCTCACCTTCCTGTAGATGTGTATTTTTTACTTTTTCTATGAATTTGGTTGAATTTATCACAGAACAGGAAGGTAGTTGGTTTGGTAGATTTTCAAATTCCTTTGTTAAACACTTTGCCAAGTTGTATGTTGGAGAATCAATGGCTGATACAATTGGTCTCATTGATTTTCCTGGTTTATGAATTTTTGGTAGAGCATACAATCTTGGCACTTTTGGATTAGAAACATGTATTTTGCTTTTCAGAGAAGGAGAAATAAGGCTGTTACAAGATTTCAATGTATCTCTAACTTCATTAATCATGTTTGACAATGGATTCCTAGGTAATCGTTTATAAGGACCGTCTTGAATTAATTTGTCAACGCGTTCAAAGTAATCAGGTTTATCCATTACTACAACCTTATTTCCCTTATCAGCTTTTAAATAAAAACAATATTTCTCTCGTAGACACTTGACAATCTTAGAAATATTTGGCATTTTTTGATTTTTATTTGAAATATTTTTTGCAATTTTACTTTTACATGACTCTCTGACGAAAGCCTTGGAAGACTCCGGTAAGTATTTAATACCAGTTTCAATACCGGCTACCATATCCTCCAAAGCACTGCGGGATGCCGGCAAAGCAAAATTGAGGCCTTTATTTAAAAGATATAGTGCTGGGTTGTCGAACGTCTGAGTTGAAAGATTTTCTACTACGTTGATGCTTGTTTCTGGAATATGTTCTTTCGACTGCTCAATTTTGAGTTTTATAATTTTTTTATTTAAAGATGAACTTTTTTTAATAAATTTACTATTTACTGCTGTGAATATATTCCTTTGAAAATTGCATCAACATTCATGTTCTACATTACTTAATTTAAATGTTAATTTCTTGTAAAGATTGTACGCCTGAATTTCAAGCATACTCCTTTTACTGTACAAATGTTTGATTTCTAAGTCAAGCCATTTCTGTTTTGCAAAATTAGTTATTTTGTCACATATTTTGGAAGATTTTGAAATATTAACTTTAATAAAATTGGGAAATATTTTGTTAGTCTGGCATGACTTGAGAAACCAAATATCTGCTCCAATAAGCCTGTGTACAGTGTACTTACGATAAAGATTTAGTTCCGCTGACTGTGCAGCCATCGTAGATCAATTCTAACCAAATAAACCAAAAGAATATAGTTTTTACTTTTATTAAAAAAAAAATATTTTCAAAGTTTTACCTAAACAGTTCTGATAATAAAGGGCTTAGTGGGGAACCATCCTTTTGTTTATAAAAAAACACTATTTAACCAAAAATAAGTTTCATTAATGCATATGTTAAAGTGTTCTAAAATATCGTGCTTAATAATTGTATTGATGTTATTTTTTATGAGTAAATTATCTATTAATTGTAGGTAATATTTAATCGGAATATACGAGAATATGTTGCTAACGTCAACGGATGCTAGAAACCCTTAGTATAGATAGTTTACTAACGTTTCTCTACGTTTCGCGCCTTACGTAAAATGTATGGTTAACATAAATCGACCTACAGAGCTTACCAGTCGTAATTTAATTCAAAAATTCAATCAAATTCGAATCAAATGATAATGTTTGTGATGCTGTAAATCAAAGTGTGAATGAAAAATCCAAAGCAATCAATTTCACGTCGTTCTCGAGAACTTGGACTTTCTTATGATACTACATGAGATATTTTTTTTAAAGATTTGCATTTCAAGGCGTATAAAATTCAGTTAACCCAAGAACTCAAACCACATGACCATTTTTTGAAGATTGGGTTTTAAAGCAACTTGAAACAGATCCATTATTTCATGAAAAAATTATCTTCAGCGATCAAGCTCATTTTTGGTTAAATGATTTCATAAACAAGCAAAATTGTCGCATTTGAAGTGAAGAAAACCCACATTAATTCTTGAAAAACCGTTACATCCACAAAAATTATCAATTTGATGTGGTCTGGATGAAATTCGACTGTACTTATTTGAAAACGAAAATGGAAATTCATACTTTTTTATAGAATTTCTTTTTACCCACGGCGGAACGGAAATATTTTGTAAAAAATTTCCACGCGGGCCGCAACTTTCGGCCACAAAACTTCGAATTTTGGCCACAAAACAATCGATTCTTCTTGTCTCGTTTAGTACTCACAATTGTTATTCGAAGCAAGGATGACGTCACCCCACTTGTACTGAGTCTCGGTGCTAAATTTTCATCGCAGAAAGCAACTACAGATGCCTGGTTGGCTGGGTTCTCGTAGGCCGATTGTAATGATTTTTAACTTAATCGATGCCTCTTAACCTGTTTTCTATTTTTAGCTTTATTTGCATCGATTTTGATGCATCGCTCTAGCAATTTATTGCATCAATAGAGTAACTATTTAATGCACTTTACGACACTTCATTTATAACTAACTGTAGCACGACAATTAACAAAGTTAGCCACGTTTTTTTTCTAAAGTCACCTGTATGCGATGACTCGGCCTGCGGGCGACTGAAGGGGACGCGGTTATGCGTGCTTACATATTTGGTGTTGGTTTCATCAGCACGACCCGGTTACAGACCAAGCGTGGAAAACTTATTTAATATCTCTTTACCTCAATTCTTCTACTGAAGCTTTTGATGTGAAACACTAAACTCGAAGGCATTTACCATTAAACACCAAATCACTTTTTCAAACTTCTCGATGCACGTTTCGCATATGCACGCACGCATCTGATGATCAACTCCTAATGATGCGAACTAACATGGCTAGCGATACGTGCGTCGAGAAGTTTGAAAAAGTGATTGGGTGTTTAGTGGTAAAACTCTTCAGGTTTATCGAGCTCTTTACCTAACAAATCAAATTGTGAATGTGATTCACAAAATATGGCATTTGCTAAGTGTGACGGTTAATAGTTCCGATTTTTTTTCTCAAAAAACACGTTTAAATTGGCAGAAAAGTAAAAATGTTTTGTTTAAAGTATGCGCCATCGCTAGCTGCAAAATGTTCCCATCTCTCTGGCAATTTGTGGATGCCCTCCCAGAAAAACCGTATATCTTTCGAGGTGGTCCAGTCATCAAGCCATTTTTCGACATCTTCGTATTTCATTCAGTGTTTCATCGAAAGTGCGTGAGACATTGATGAAAACGGTTCCGACGGGTAATCGAAAGGGGCCAAGTCTGGTAAGTACGGTGGGTGGGGCAAAAGTCCCGAGCCAAGTGCATAAATGATGCCTCTGACCGCTTTTGCTGTGTGTGATGGGACGTTGTCGTGTTTCAAAATAACTTTTTCGTGTCTTGTAGCCCATTTTCATCGCTTTTCGATCAATACATGGTTCAAATTGATCATTTATTGACGGTAGCGAACGATATTAACTGTTTCACCTGGTTTCAGAAGCTCACGGTACATGATATCCTTCATATCTTCTTTCCAATGCGATTCGGTCTTGCGGTCAATGTTGATGGTCGTCCTGGGTCGACTCTGATTTTCTGCGATTTGAGTTCTCGAAATACAGTTATGGTCGTAAAAAACGAGAGATTCGGAAATTTGAAATATAACTGTTTATAATTATATATTATTATTATTATATATGATATTGGTATCATGTAATTTTTTGCTGTTTTTTTTTGTTTGATTGGGAATTTTGTTGTGAGCACAGCTGTCTCCGTTTTCGGCATTACGTACATTTAACACTTTTTTTACAAGTGTCCCGTTTTTTATGACCCCCTCAATTTCTGGTATATGTCACAAATCACTTATATTTACTCATTTATATAAAAAACCGATGAAAACATCGAATAAAGAATAATATTCCTAATTAACCAAAAAAAGAACCAGCAAAAAATTACATGATACCAATTTTATAATCAATTATATTTCAACTTTCAGATTATCCAGTTTCTTATGACCCCGTCTATATATCCATTTTTCATCGAGTCACGATCCGATGCAAAAAGTATTTTTTTCATTCCGAGAAAGCAAAACTTCGGACACCGTTTTTGCCTTTTCCATCTGGCTATCGTTCAGCTAATGTGGTAGGCGCCTTCTGGATCTTTCCCATAGCATGGAGAAGATCACGAATGTTTCGGCGATCAACATTTAAACTCTCTGCTATTTTTTGTTGACTTTGCAGATCGTGTTCGTCCAACTTGCAATTCGACATCTTTCCGACACATTTTTTCGGCTGATCTGGGCGTTCATTGTCTTTCAAGTCGAAATCGCCACATCTGAAACGTCTACATCAACGCCCATAAGCGTTTTGTGTTGGGACATTATCGCCGTAAGTTTCCACAAGTATATGACCATTTTCACTCGCCCTATCTTTTTATGAAAGAAGAAAAGCATTTCGTGCCGCAAATCCTATCCTTTGGCTCGAATCTCAACATGTTCTCTACACGAAAAACATATGACGCTAACTCTAAATCGTTTAAACATCAATGACGTTTTGAAAGGTGCTGTCGTAGCAACAAAAAGGCCTAAGAGATTTGACTGTGAATTGTTTCCTGAACCATTTCTTTAAAAAAGATAAGAATTATTAACCACCACACCTAGTAAACCGTTACCAAAAACAAATACCATATATATTGCTTTCAAAACAAATAATAGTCTAGGACGCCTCATTAAAAACAATAAAATTCAAAAAGATTCTTAGCTTTTTGATCCCTGTTTTAACCAACTTGTTTCTTTAAAATGACATGAAGAATGGTTGGTTAAATTTACGAAAGTGTTTTTCCTTACACCTTGTATAATTTTTCCCAAAAAAATGGGGCGAAGTTTCGCAACAGCTTTATAGATTTTGCTTTTAGTAGTGTTAGAATATAAATTCGTTTCTAAAGAACTATAACAAAACTGCACCATTGTGCAGCATCCTTTAGAGCTTGTTTAATATAAAAACCATCACGGTCGTTTAACTCAAAAAAAAGCATCTCTCGGGAAGCGCCACACAAAACAATTCTCCATTAAAATTCGCTAAAGACCATTTAAACTAAAACTTGAATGGGTGAATGCATTATTCAGTGACAAAGAGAAAATTAACTTGTTTGAATGCGGTGTTTGTAAATAGAACGTAAAATTATTTATACAATGCGACGGGCATGAAAGAGGAGGTGTCATAGTGTGTGTGTGAGAGAAGCTTTGGCTTTAAAACTACCGAAAAACCTGCTTTATATGGTTTTAATATATTTTAAATTAATGCGTAAGAGACCTAGTAAATTTTCCAGAGTACAATCCCTGGAATTGTTGGGAAAATGGAAGATGATTCGGTCTTTGATGCGACATACAGGAGATAAATACATATTGGCACATTCAAATTTTAAGGGGCTTACGAAGGTAATCCCAGAAGTACCCGATCTAAGAAAAGAAAACGATAAATTTGGGAAAAATATCTTTATATCTCTACATAGTCTCCTCTTAGTTCGATGCATTTTTCCCAGCGATGTTCAATGATGTTCGATGTTCACTTCGATTCCCTGTTTATAGTGAGTATCGTTAAGTTCCTCAAAATGGCCATCAACGGCAGACTCCACCTCTTCATTATTTTTGAAACAGAAAATCGAAAGGGGCTAAATCTGGCGAATAAGGTATGCGAGGAAGCAATTCGAACTTTGACTCATTGATTTTGGCCATCGCAATAATGGATGTGTGAACTGGTGCATTGTCTTGATGAAGCAAAACTTTCTTTTCGCCAAATGTAGCCGTTTTTTCTTGATTTCCTCACTCAAACGCTGCAATAAGTTCGCATAATACTGGCCATTGATTGTTTTTCCTTTCTGAAGATAATCAATGAAAATTATCCTACGCGCATCCCAAAAAACTGACGCCATGATCCTGCCTGCAGACAAAAGTGTCTTCGCCTTCTTTGGAGCTGATTCTCCCCTTTCAGTCAATGGTTTTGATTGTTTCTTCGCCTCAGATCTGAAGTAATGGACCCATGTTTCATCCATGATTATGAATCGACGCAAAAACTTAGCTTTATTCTTGTGAAACTTCGCCAAACACTCGATTAAAATCTGTTTTTGTTCTATTGTGAGTAATCGCGGCACCCATCTTGCGCACAGTTTTGTCATATCCAAATTTTCAGTCAATATGCGATGTACAATACTTTTTGATACCATGCCTACCATGTCTGCTAGCTCGCACACTTTCAGTCAACGGTCACAGCGATGTTCGTCTTGGAAGGTCGTACGGCCTCGTTTAACCTCTGCCGCCCAATATTTTAGTGTTGTAAACGAACCAGCAGACTCCCCCAGAGTAGAATTTAGCTCCGCTTTGATATGGATTGAACTGAGGTCTTTCACTGAGAGCGTTCACTATTAATGGCTTTCAAACAAACACTAAATAACGTAGCATCGTCAAACTTTTTAATCAAGACAGTACCAACTTGTACTCTCTACTTAAGCTTAATAAGGTTGGTACTTTCTACCATAATCATCATTTTCAAACAACCGCCAGCCATACATCAGATCGAGTACTTCTGGGACTACCCTCGGATCACAAATCATGACAAAAATTTAAAAAATAATAATAATTTGTAAATTTTATTATATATATTTTCGTGACCGTTTAATATTATTAATTTTCTTATTTAACTCTACAATATACTTTATCAATTCTTCTATTGGAACCTTTGGTGTGAAACACTAAACTTGAAGAGATTTACCACTAAATACCAAAACACTTTTTTGAACTGCTCGACGCACGTTTCGCTAATCATGTTAGCATCATCAAGAGATGATTTAATCTAATTCTAAAACTAAACTATGTTCTATTTATATGAAAACCATACCTAACGAAGTGTGTATGTCTTACATTAATAATTGAAAAAGTTGACTGAAAGGAAATGGTCCTTTATCTCGGTTCATGATTTTCTTACATTTTTCTATTTGAATGCTTTCATATGCATCCAAAGCCCTATTATTATTAACACTTTGAATTAGTCTTAAATTACTAATATCTATACTGTGGTCATGTTCGATTGCATGTTGGGCAACACAAGATTTTTCATTTCTCCCATATCTAATGTGGGCAATAGGTTCTTTATATCTTGTCAATATGGATCTTTTTGTTTGCCCAATATACCTTCGACCACAGTCTTGACAACTAATTTCGTAAATCCCCGACTTTTCATGCTGCTCTACTTTATCCTTTGGATTACCCAGTACTTCTCTTAATTTATTATATGGTTTGTACACAACCTTGATGTCCACTTTTTTCAAAATTTTGTCTAGTCCTCTTGTCAACTGGGCATCAAATGGTATTACCATGAATTTCTTTGTGTTCTGATCCTTTTGAAAAGTCGAAGATTCTTTCAATAATTTGAGATAAAATTCATTAAATTTGTAGATAAACTACTTAGAAAACATAAGTTCAGAAAATATTTATATCGAATATACAGATATTTTATATAATTATATAGAATATATTTATATCTTTTTTCAAAATCTAAAATTTTTATTTCGTTAAAATTAAAGTTATGATCATTATCTATAGCATTTGTGGAATTTTAAAATAACAAAAAAAATTAAAAATCCAGAAAAATCACATATATTATTCATTGCCTGCCATTTGATTGATAACCCTACTAACAGGACAATAAGAAAGAAAATTGACAAACTTTGCAATGTCGTACATATTCAACAAATTGGTCTGCAATTGTTAAGCTGTTGATAATGTATCCAAGAGCGCTACTGTAGATGAAATTCAGAGGTCGGTCATACTTGATTAACATGCCAAGTAAGCCATCTAAGTATGGACTCAAGACAATGTGTTTGTGTGATGCATCAAATGATTAGTTTTATAATGGTTATATTTATTCAGGAGGTGGGTTAGCTGGCGAAACTTTAGTGGAAGAGAAAAATAAACTTATGATTCCTACTCAGTGTGTGATACGTTTAACAGAGCCCTTGTATGGCAGCAATAGAAGCGTGACCTGAGACAAATGGTTCACGTCTATAGAACTAATTGATTGTTTGATGAAGAGGGACTTAACTTGTGTTGGTACAGTTCGAAATAATAAAAAAGAAATGTCTAATCAATTCCTTCCTTCAAAACAAAGAGTGGAAGGTGCAACACTATATGGTTTGAGAAGCCAAATAACACTGATTTCGCATATTCCCAAGAAATCTATGGCCGGCATTTCGGCATCTTCTATGCATCACAGTAAAGAGATTGATCAACGCACTGGTAAACCAGAAATTATAGCATATTATAATTTCACAAAAAGTGGAATTGATGAAATGGATGAAAAGTATACCATTTATACTAGGAGCTGGCGAGCAAGACGTTGGCCTATGGCTATATATTACCGCATGTTGGATATTAGTAGTGTCAATACATACCTATTATATCAAATTCATCACCCTAACAGCAAAGACAGGGGATCGTTTGTAAAGGAAATAGCACGCGCACTAGTGTTAAAGTACATACAGAAACGAGGGCATAATATGCGATTGCCGCGAGATTTAAAAATGAGTTTCTCAAGAGTCTTAGCCACAGATATGCCTGGTCAGCTCCCACCACAACCTGATAACGAGAAAACAAAAAGACATGTCATTCTTGTCCTCCAAAACTTAGTCGCAAGTCAACTACTGGTGTTATCACTGTAAAAAAAACATGTGTATCTACAATAAGTCCGCCCAGATTGCATCCAATTTTCATATAACTTTATACATTGATTTTTTTTGTAAAACCTTAAAGTTTGCTATATTATGTTTTTTTTAGTTTATTTGTTATCAAAGTGCATGAAGAAATGTAATTTTTGTTTATTTTTATGACTGTTTATATGTTTTGCTCGAAATAACGATCTCTTACAATAAATGCTATAAAAATTAGTCTGATTTATATCGATAATAAAACACTAATAAATATTGAAATTTCATACATTTATTTATTTTTTTAATTTATTACCCTCCTCTAACATTTGATAATGTGATTATTAACATTTGTCCCAATTTTACAATACAGTTCATACCTAAACATAGCGGCCTGTGAGGTCGCACGTGATTAGTTACGAAAAATGCACGTCAATAGCTAAATACTAATTAAATTTTACATAATTATCTCAATTTATCTACGAAATCCCTTGAAATTTTTATTGCCAGTTAATATTAATATTAATCAAATAATAATAGTTAATATATTAGATGTTATTTTACGAAAAAAAGGCAAACAAAAATGAAAAATATTGTATTTATATATAAATAGATCTTTTGAGAAGAGAGGCTTTTAGTCTGTCACTGCTGGATGTCTGGTCTTCATAGAACCTGGACAAACCTGGCAAATAAATCCCAGTGGAAATACATGCCATTCATCTTGTCCCGAATCATTATTGGATATTCTACAAAGGTCTATTTTTGTTATTTGACAATTCCGAAAGGTTTTAGTGAAATTAAGCCCTAAAGCACCTAAAACTTAAGTTTTCCCGTTTGTTTCTATCAATAATTAACTAAGTTATTATATTTGTTAATACGAAACATATCAATATTATTGAACATAATTTCAACATAAAAATCTTAAACAATTTACAAGATAAAAAATGTGAAATAAAAATTGAATTAAAAAAAATATATATACAAGACTGCTTGAAAAAGCAGTCCATATATATATATATATATATATATATATATATATATATATATATATATATATATATATATATATATATATATATATATATATATATATATGGATATATGGACTGATTTTTCAAATATTTGGGTGAAGTAATCATGATGGAAAATGAAATTTAAATGAAATGAGATTGAATCCAACGGTCTCATTGGACGAATTCCAAAGAAGTTAAAAAACTCTATATACATATATATATATATATATATATATATATATATATATATATATATATATATATATATATATATATATAAATATATAAGAAGTTTAGAGAAGCGAACAGATTCCGGAAGATTGGAATGGTGTTATTAATGAATTGTTACAAAATTCTACCTCAATGTCTACTAGACAGACCACAGGGGCAGTTAGAACCTAAGATTGGTGAATATCAAGCAGCTTTTCGACCGAGCAGATCCTGCCAGGCACAGATCCTGAATCTAAAGTTGATCCTAAGACATCAAAAACTATACAATCAAAATCTAGTCTGTACATTTGTGGATTTCAAAAAAGCATATGATTCTATTGACATTCAGCGAATCTTTACTCCAAATCTTGAAAGAACAAGGACTAGACCTGAAAACGCTGGCAGTTATTAAAGCAACGTTAACTAACACAAGGTCAAAAGTTAAATTTATTGGCAACATCTCAGAACCTTTCGAAATTAAAACTGGAGAGAGCCAAGGGGACGGACTCTCGCCACTATATATATATATATATATATATATATATATATATATATATATATATATATATATATATATATATATATATATATATATATATATATATTATATAACACCTACTATATGACTTATGACACTATCCCACAAGTATGCTAACAAAAATTATACATTAATTAATGCGCATCTCCCGGTTCACGAAGAAAATAAATCTAATCCTGTAAAAGTAAATAAGTCCTGCGAAATTCTGGAAAAGACCATTTCTAAAATTTCCTCCGACCATGTAAAAATCCGGTTGGGTGATTTCAACGTCCAACTAGAAAAAGAAAGAAGGTACAGGAAAACAGTCGGCAGTTTTCTTTCTCATAAATGGACTAACAATTATGGCACAAGATTGGTTGAACTATATTCGCAGTTTAATCTAAAATTAATGTCAGCCCATTTTAAGAAGAAAACAACAGTACAAAAGACCTGGAGATGCCCAAACACGTACATGGGTGGATTTCAAATTGACCATGTTGCCATTTCGTATTCCAATTATAAAAAGATTTTGCATATTCAAGTCAGGAAAGGAGCTAACATAGACAAGGATCACTACTTGACTAGAATCAAACTTAGCTTAAAACCTCGAAAACTTATTCAAAAGAGACCAGCACAGAACTGGCAAGAAGTGAAACCAAAATATTAAAACAGCTCTAAAGTTGGCCCCTTTATAAAAACGTAGAAAACGTTCGTGTTGGGATGAAGTTTGCGAGCAAGCAATATTAAGCAGAAATAAAGTGTTCAAAGAGAGGAACAGTCAAAAAACAGAAATAAGTTATAACTTGACATCTTTCTAACTTAATGAAATAGAAAAAGATGTCTTAAAAAATTATACCCGAAATTTTCACAAAACATTTAAAACTAAATTAGCAGGCTATCAAGGAAATAATCAAAATTATACAAGAAGTCTGGCGAACTGAACGGATTCCGGAAGATTGGAAAGATGCTCTAATCCATCCACTACATAAGAAAAGAGATAGAAGGATGTAAACAACTACAGAGTGTCTCAACTACTCAATGTCTACTAGATAGAGCACAGGAACAATTAGAACTTAAAATTGGTGAATATCAAGCAGGTTTTGGACCGGGCAGATCCTACCTACCTAATCTAAAGTTGATTCTAAGACATCAAAAATTGTACAATAAAAATCTCGTCTGTACATTTGTGGATTTCAAAAAAGCATATGATTCTATTGACCGCGAATCTCTATTCCAAATTTTGAAAGAACAAGGACTAGATCTAAAAGTGCTGGCAAATATTAAAGCAACGCTAACTAACACAAGGTCAAAAGTTAAATTCATGGGTAATATCTCAAAGCCTTTCAAAATTAAAACTGATGTAAGACAAAAGGATGGACTCTCGCCACTCTTATTTAATTGTGTTTTAGAAAAAGTAATACAGAAGTGGCGTATACAAAAATCGGCCCTGAATATTAACCAGCCCATTAAAGTGGGGAGAACCAACATCAAAATAGACTGTCTGGTGTTTGCTGATGATCTAGAGAAAGAGAGACGTCGAGGATATTAAAAAGAAAGAAAGAAAAATCATAAGAAAAATCTTAGGTCCCAAACAAATAAATATCAACAAACAATACCGATGTCGAGAAAACCAAGAAATGAAATAAAACACAGATATATATAGCGATATGAGAAAAGGAAGACTTAAGTTTTACGGACACAAAACGGATGAATCCGAGTAGGCTAACTAGACAAATAGCTGAATTTTATGAATATAGGAGTAGAGCAAAAATAGAAATAATGAAATGGATTGCTGCAATTAAAGAGGACCTAAGATCAGCAAATATTACACAAAGTAAAATTCAGGACAGAAACTGTTTCAGACACAAGGTTAACGTTTGGGAGGCCAGAGAGAAAAATATGGGGAGACAGGAACAATTAGATGTGACGAGAGGAAGAAAGCTCATAGTGAAAGAATGAAATTAGTATGGGCGCAAAGGAAAGCTAACAACAACAATCGCCATTAATTGTACTTCGCGTGGTCCACTAGGGCCCATACGTGAATAATAATAATAATAATACTAATAATAATAATATAGACGTTCTTAACTCGAATACAGAGGAGAAACAAGTAGAACAAACTCAAAATGTATCACCAGAAGCATCATCGTCTAAAAATGAAGAATCAATCTCGCAACGTAACTTTTCTAACATACGAGAGAAGTTTTACAGCAATTTGGCCAGTTTTACTGGCTCAAACCCATTGAATAGACCAAAAATTCCAGTACTGCGTAATATTGCAAAATCACGTATTACTCTAATGCAGATTAATAGAGTTTTGGAATCACATCTATCTGGGATGACAAATTTAAGCGATATACATCTTGCATTATATTGTGCAGCAGTGACTGTCATCGAAATTTCAGGTCAAAAGACTTACACCCATATTGCGGCTGGTCGTAGTATCCAGAAAAATACACCTGTCTGGAAAACGCGCCTTGAAAACAATATCAATGAGTTCCGGAGAAAAGTTGACATTATCTCAGAGTATCTTTTAGGTAATCAGTCAAATAAAGTAGCGAGAAAAGCAAAAATAATTGCCAATAAATCTGGCATTGACTTCGATGATTCAAACCTGACAGAAAAATTGTTGGATCTAAAAGATCGGTTTAGGCAAAAAGCTAAATCGAAAGGAGCCAGGCTAGCAAGATATAATGAACTTGAAAAGCGAAAACATCAAAATTCAGTATTTGCAAATAGCCAAAAGAAATTTTATAGACAACTCGAAGCAGAAGGTAACAGCAAGTCAGAACTTAAGAATATCGATGTGTCTTCCTTTGCGGAATATTGGAGATCGGCTTGGAAAAAATCAGACGGCTACGAAAAATTGGCTTCTTGGGTTAAAACCATTCAAGAACAGACAAATGCTCTCCCAGATATGGAGTGTAACGATTTCACAGAGATTGACATTTGCACTGCTGTCAGGAAGACTCACAACTGGAAGGCGCCTGGACCAGATGGATTGCATAACTTCTGGATTAAAAGCTTTACAGCCGCCTATCCCGTACTTGCAAATGCATTTAAAGAGGTTTTAATAAATCCAGACACTTTCCCTGATTTTCTAATGGAGGGCAATACATACCTACTGTTCAAAAAAGGGGACGTTAAGCAACCCAATAACTACAGACCAATCACATGTCTGTCAGTGTTATATAAACTGTTCACAGCCCTACTCAATGAAAAAATCTACCAACATTGTGATAAATACATTTTTGAAGAAGAACAGAAAGGATGTATAAGAGTAAGTATGGGCTGCAAGGAACAATTGACGATCGATGCTGCAGTTCTTGAGCAAGCGCGAAAAAGAAAACGCAACTTAAATATCTGCTATATAGACTACAAGAAAGGATTCGATAGTGCCCCTCACGATTGGCTGGTTGAGGTTTTGAATTTCTATAAAATTAGCCTCCAGATTATTAATTCTTTAAAGTGCCTGATGGGGAAGTGGAAAACGAATCTTTTGGTCGGCCAACAATGCATTGCTTCTACAAATATCGAGAGGGGAATTTTTCAGGGAGATTCCCTTTCTCCAATTTAGTTCTGTCTAGCATTGAACCCTTTGTCCACACTACTCAACAACAGCAATATTGGATATAAACTTAACATGAAGAATTCAAGAAAGCTCCCTCATCTACTATATATGGATGACCTTAAATTATATGGAGAAACTAGAGAAAAATTAAACTCATTGATAAAAACGGTTGAAACATTCAGTAGGGATATCAGAATGTCATTCGGACTGGACAAATGCTCTACCATTAGTATACAGAAGGGAAAGGTTCAGAGTCAACATTCAACACTTTGCAACATACAACAACTAGCACCAGAAGAATCCTACAAAAATTTAGGAATACCCCAAAAGCATAAACTTGATCATAACCAGTTAAAGAAGGACTTTTCCACTCTATACCAAAAGAGACTTACAAAACTTTTAAACACCAAACTGAACGGAGGAAACCTCATTAGAGCGATCAACGGTTGGGCGGTGCCAACTCTGACATATTCTTTTGGCATAGTTAAATGGTCAGAAACTGACCTTGATGAACTCGATAGGTTGACGCGCCGAACATTGACAAAGTTCCGATGCCTGCATCCAAACTCATCTACGAAAAGACTATACATCCCAAGAAGGTTGGGGGGTAGAGGCGTTGTAAACGTAAAAAATCTCTGTCTCAATCAAGAAAATAGAATGAGAAAACACTTCCTGGATTCAAACAGTACGTTAATGAAATTGGTTGCAAATGAGGATCGGGGTTTCACCCCACTGAACCTAAATAAACAAAATCGTATTGATAGCAGAACAACACTCACGGACTGTGTTCGAGAATGGAAAGGACAAACATTGCACGGAAGGTTTCCTAAGTCACTCGAAGATGACACCATTGACGAACAATTGTCTCTGAAGTGGCTGACCGATGGACTCTTGTACCCAGAAACAGAAGGTTTCGCGATATCTATTCAAGATAGGGTAACAAGAACAAAAAACTATGAAAAGCACATACTGCATTTGGACGTAGTCGATAAGTGCAGGAAATGCGGTACTTTGGGGAAAACAATTGAGCACCTTATTGGCGGTTGCCCGGCCCTTGCTCCTAATGCTTATTTAGAACGGCATAATCAGCTGGTAAAAATTATACATCAACAAATTGCAAAAAAATACTCGCTATTAGAAAGCGCACCTCCTCCATATTATAAGTACGCGCCTTCTCCTGTACTTGAATCATCCGATACCATTCTTTACTGGGACAGACCAATCACTACTGATCGAATGGTTGATTATAACAGGCCGGATATTGTTCTAATCAACAAAAAGGACAAGAGGGCTTTTATAATTGACATCGCAGTGCCACTATCTCACAACATTAGAAAAACTGAGATAGAAAAATCCACAAAGTATGAAAATCTGGCATACGACTTGAAGAACCAGTGGAAACTGAGTAAGGTAGATGTATTGCCCTTCGTTATATCCGCCGAAGGCCTGATAAGTAAGAGATTTTCAAAGAACCTCGAGAGCCTCGGTATCTCGAGATCGATTGGCATAGTGGGACAGCGTGCCGTGCTCTTGCAGACGTGTCACATTGTTCATAAGATATTATGCTAGGGTGAGAGGAGCTGAATTGCTTTTTCATCTTGGCATTGGAACATCAGCCAGCATAAGCTGAGATTCTATAGTAAGGATGAGCTAGATAATAATAATAACTACTGATCGAACGGTTGATTATAACAGGCCGGATATTGTTCTAATCAACAAAAAGGACAAGAGGGCTTTTGTAATTGACATCGCAGTGCCACTATCTCACAACATTAGAAAAACTGAGATAGAAAAATCCACAAAGTATGAAAATCTGGCATACGACTTGAAGAACCAGTGGAAACTGAGTAAGGCAGTTGTACTGCCCTTCGTTATATCCGCCGAAGGACTGATAAGTAAGAGATTTTTAAAGAACCTCGAGAGCCTCGGTATCTCGAGATCGATTGCCATAGTGGGACAGCGTGTCGTGCTCTTGCAGACGTGTCACATTGTTCGTGAGATATTATGCTAGGGTGAGAGGAGCTGAATTGCATTTTTATCTTGGCATTGGAATATCGGCCAGCATGAGCTGAAATTCTACGGTAAGGATGAGCAGAATAATAATAACTTTAGCAGAAAACGCATATTTAGGAAGGCATAATCAGCTTGCTAATAATCCATCAAAAACTGGCACTTAATCATGGTCTTTAACCAACATCTACTCTGCCGTGTTATGAATACAGTCCTCCAGCTGTTCTGGAGTCTGACGATGTGCTGCTCTACTGGAATAGACCATAATAACTGACAGGGCTGTCGATTACAATAGACCAAACATAATATTAATAAATAAAAAAGTGGGGAATAATTATTGACATTGCCATACCACTGTCTCACAATATACATAAAACGGAGGTGGAAAAAGTTTCTAAGTATGAGAATATTTCTTATGAACTGAAGAACATCTGGAAACTTGAAAAGGTCAACATCGAACCTTTTGTAATTTCCGCAGAGGGTGAGCCACAGGTTCTCCAAAAGTTTGACAAATTACAGACTAAAAAAAAGTCGTAAAAGTGGGACAACGGGCTATATTGTTGCAAAACTGCCGCATATTTCGAAAATTATTGTCTTAATGCCAACGGACTCTGAGCTGAATTCCAACATCGCGAGAGAGAAATCGGTTTATGATTTCCAGCTTGAACACTTTTGTTGGTTGAACACTTTTGTTGGTTGCTTGACCGGGAAGGAGCGCCACCTATCCCTTCAACTGGATGACATATGTTTCATCTCTCGAGGTTCAGACTCTTCAGGGCGTCGATATATACCATACGATCAAGAATAGGGAGACCCTATCCACAGCCAACAATCCATGTTTTCGCCGACTTCCCGTCGGTTGGCGTATATATGTAGTATTAGATTTTCTTCGACTGCGTCCAATGTGGAACACACAACCATCAGCGTCTCCGCCTATATATATATATATATATATATATATATATATATATATATATATATATATATATATATATATATATATATATACAAACAAACCAAATAAGAATTAAAATATTTATAAACAAACAAATCTTATTGCCGTCTGGGAGAAATGTGTACGTTTGTGCGTGCTGTATCGCGTTTTCGAAAATT